>OZ026612.1:16233837-16281837 GCA_964020975.1 Hermodice carunculata | reverse complement strand
CTGGGCGGACCTGCAGGACAGCCAGAGGAGGCTCCTGTAAATACAATAACCTGGTGTACTTACTTGTGAAACTTGTCAAAAGCAATATGTGGGCCAAATATACTACTTATACATAGACTTAGGGAGCATTTCTATTACATCAACCAAGGGGATATCACTCCACCATTATGCAGATATTTTGCCAGACCAGATCAACAAGGCCTTACCCTTCAGGCTCAGATTCTGGAACCATCCCCAACCCACCTGAGCTGAAGAAGACTGAAACACTCACTGACAGCTAGGTTACAAACAGAATATCACGCGATCCACTAATTATACAATTGCAAACTGGTACCATTTGGTCTTTATGGCACAGGAAAATAGACAAACTTGCCTAGTATTATGCTAAATTTTAAATTTCTTTTGCCTATTTGTCCAACGTGACATTACCCTGGAGAGGGCAGATACAGATTGACCTGGCAACAAAATCCATGGCAGCCAAATCCCCATTGTTTTGATGAAACCGTATGGAAAATACACTTTATATGCTATTAGTCATATGATATTAAGCAATTATCCATGCAAGGAATATGGACAAAACAAATAAGAGCACAATCCATTATCTTTTCTTGGTTGGAAAACCTTTTTTCCGTCCTCCCCTCCACTTTGAATAATTCACGCACTATGGAATAAACAACTGGTCACTCACATGGAGGGCCGGTCTCAGAACAAGAGCACTACATCAACTTGGACTGTCTGTGAGCCCATGGTGTAATAGCAGGTTTCTAAGAACTCTGTTTACGGAAACGTGATGTGTTTCTGGTTACCAGTTTTCAGTTCCTGATGAGCCCAGTGTGGTGGCGAAATGCGTCAAACTGTAACTCCACTCAATCTGAAAGGAGTTTTTCAGTTTGGCTCCTAAGCCGTCAGGCTCTTGCCTGGTATTTTATATTATTTCATAGCACAAGCTTCATCCTGAATTGCACCACACCTGGACAATCTGTGTTCCCTTGATTACTCTTGCTCACCTGCCTGTCTTAATCTTAAGACAGTGTGGTGATAAAGGAATTCTAATCAATGTTTTATGCACATACTGTGGCACACGGCAGTGCAAATCTTGACTCTGTAAATACTGGGAGGCCAGAAATACATTCTGCAAAAATTAATCAATATATCATGTTTTGTTATATATCAGTGGCTTTTGCATTGCCTTGTGAGTAATGCTGCATGAGTGGCGCAGTTACTGTCTTGCAATTCATGGTATATGATTGGCTGTTGCATTGCCTTCCAAGTCATGCTCTGAGTGGCTCATGCATTTCCTTGCGAGTCATGCTATATGAGTGGCTATTGCATTGCCTTGCAAGTCATGCTTCAGCTGCTTGTTGTAAGATGCAGAAGAAAACATGATAGGTTTCAATTTGTGACCCTTGACCCTTCATTCCTAAAACATTAAATTATTTATTGATCTATACATGTGTGCATCACACACTTTTGTGAATTTTTTTTTTCAAAGATGCTTTATTCAGAAATGTGGCCAGATTGTTTACCTGCACCATGTGTGGCCTTTTTGAAGCAGTAATTTTATGTCAAAATAAATTAATGGGTAACTGGCATGGAATAAGGTGTAGGTTATTCAATGTGGCTATTGTGTGGTGTATGTACATAAAATACATACGACAGCACACTGACCACACTGCACACCATACATGGTATGTGGATCAGTGTTAGTACACTGACCACACTGCACACCATACATGGTATGTGGATCAGTGTTAGTACACTGACCACACTGCACACCATACATGTTATGTGGATCAGTGTTAGTACACTGACCACACTGCACACCATACATGGTATGTGGATCAGTGTTAGTACACTGACCACACTGCACACCATACATGGTATGTGGATCAGTGTTAGTACACTGACCACACTGCACACCATACATGGTATGTGGATCAGTGTTAGTACACTGACCACACTGCACACCATACATGGTATGTGGATCAGTGTTAGTACACTGACCACACTGACCACCATACATGGTATGTGGATCAGTGTTAGTACACTGACCACACTGCACACCATACATGGTATGTGGATCAGTGTTAGTACACTTACTCCCTACACAACTTTATGTACCCAGATCCAGAACAAACCTGTGTAATTTCTCTATCAAATGTCATGGAGCTCTAGTATGGAACAGCATTCCAAACAACATCAGATGTTCACCTTCTCGTTATGTATTTAAATCAAAACTTAAGGGTTATTTAATTTCTTGCATGTCTTAGATTTGTTATGCTTGAGTGATATACTGTCTTATAGTTATGTTTAGTGTTACTATCAAGCCATTTTTTACTTAATTATTCTCTGCCAGAAACCTATTATTAAACAGTTATGTAATGCATTTTGTAACAGGAGATTATATAAGCCCACTTGGGTTTCTATCTCCTATGTGGCTGTTGTAAATATTTGATGTACTTTTCGTCATAATAAACTTCAAACTTCAAAAAAAAAATTAACTTCAAACTTCAAGCAAACTTCAAACTTCAAACAACATGTATGCTGTCTGGATCAATGCTGTGTGGATCAGTCACACTGACCACACTGCACACCATACATGGTATGTGGATCAGTCTCAGTACACTGACCACACTACACACCATACTTGGTATCTGGATCAGTCTCAGTGCACTGACCACACTTCACACCATACATGGTATGTGAATCAGTTTCCAAGGCTATAGCAGCTGAGCATGCTTGGTGTGAGTGAACAAGTGAGGGATTTATGCCTTGAGCCCAGACTTATGGATTTCTCCTGGTGGATGATGCAACTTAACAGGACACACCGTGAGCGTGTAAGGTCTATTACGCTGAGGACCAGACTAGATTTCAATATACCTGCTCTGTGGACAGGATCTACCTTTTGTATTCCTCAGACAGCGTTAATATACTCTACATATATGGTTACCATGTATCTGAAGTAAGTATTACGTACTTGATTGAAATCCTCACACAGTGACATAACTTTGTTCATTATTATGTATGTTCTGCCAGTTGGTTCAGTTGCATAGGATTACATATCCTACCACATGTGTTCATCTTTAGGGCTCTTGGTAAATACTATACTTAGAATGGATCTTTCAGGCAGACTCTAGCTATTTCATCCACAGACCCAATTAAGTTTTAAAAGTGTGTGTCTGTGCGGGGAGGGAGCACAATCAATCAAAACATTCAAGTCTGGTGAATTATTTTCTTTAATAGTGCATGATTTTTTGGTGAGGAGGGTCATGGGAAACAAACAAGCATTTATTTAAAAAGAATGGCGTCTAAGTAAAGTTGTAATCCAACCCCCGCAGGGCAGTTTATGATGATCGGAATGGGGAGAGCAAGCATGGCGGGTGGGGTGGAGGTGGTGTAGGGGTTCAAGCTCTTCATTCGTTCTGCAGATCTTGAAAATGAAAGGCACAGTAGAGCATACTGTGCCCTGGCTCAATATTTTGAGTTGGACAACCTGACTGTGCTGAGTGGGCACGGAATGGTGGATGTGTTATATGAGGTTACAGTTTCTGATTACTGTGTTCATATGGGCTTATTCTTGGCACACAATATGTACATGTAATGTGGTCATTCAGGGTACATGTTAATGGTCTAAATTTCAGCAATTACTGTGTAACCTCCGCTAGCTAAAAGCCATTGGGACTGAAGGAAAGTTCAGTACAGACAAAGACTCGGCTTAGAGATTTATTCTGTATTTTATAAACAAAATTGTCCAAAAGCAGCAAAAATATGTAATGTGTTACTGTTGTTGACTAACAATACAACTGAATAAAACTTATAGAGTCAAAATAACTTGTCTACAAGTAAATTTACTTGCCTATAATGGCAAGCAGATAAGCTTTATATTTATTTCTAACACTGATCTGAAGACAGTGGAATCTACCAATTAAGAGCAGCTAAGTGGCTGAAAAATGTGGGTAGTTTTTATTTGAGAGTGCTTGATATGATTTATATTATATACAATAAAACTTGTCCAGCCGAACATCTCTAAAAGGTTTAACACCTGCAATCGCTGAACACTTTTTCAGTTCCAAACATTTTACATGTATTTGCATTGTGTTGACGCCTGTTAACCTTGAACACCTGTCTTCCCTGAACCCAGAACACAAAATTTGGGTCCCAAACTCCAAAATGAACCTGTGAAGGCTGAACACTCCCATTAAATGAACATTTAAATCATGCAAAATTCATTGTCCTCATACTAAATGTACTACATTGCTTTTCATTTATCAATACTTAAACATTACACCACTACTTGGGTGTTAAGGGTTTCTTGGCATGTCACCCTTGGTGTGTGTAGCAGTATTTTAGCACATCTAAGAGATCCTGCTGAGATCAAAGACAAGTGTCCCCTGTGCTGTATTACACACAGAGCCTACTCACTGAGGTACATGCTGCTCAGTTATGTTCAGCTTTGCTGGGGTCTGACGTGAGCATTGTTTAAGGATTAACCACTGCTGAGGTTACAAACACAATGTGAATCCATGTGGCACGCTGTTATAGGTTTTACAGAATCAACTCTTTCAGTGCCGAATTTTTGACTGAGTCAGCAGCTTTTGTCGGTGCGTATTGCGCCCAATGCACACTGAGAGATGCTGTTGACCTGGGTTATTCTCATTGGAACTATAGGCATGCTGGTACCAAAATGAAAGGTCTTTTTATGAGGAATATGAATCTGGGATCCTGCTGGTGATTCAGACTAGTTTGACTTATGTAGTTCAGCTTGTCCTGATCGGCATTGAAGGAGCTAAGAGGTCTAGGTGCCTGTGATTGTTGTGCTAGTTTATCTTTGTTTTCAGTGAATAAAGAACCAGAGTCCTATTTATTTGATGCAACTTTAGTGGATATAGAATTGGATGTGAATAAACAGAATGAATGAGCTTGTACATGGGGGAGTCTTTTTACTGAAAAAAAAACATAATAATGTATAAAATACGCCCATTGCAGTTTCTTTCAGTATTTCCCCTCCCCCCATCCCAAAGGTTGAACATCTGCAATCCCTGAACATTTTATTTTGGTTTGGTCCCTGAGATGTTTGGTAATTGGAAGTTTCACTGTACATTGATTTACCATGTATGCATTTGTAGCATTGATAGCTGTAATGAACATGAACCATTCATGTGTGAATAATATATATATATATATATATATATATATATATATATATATATATATATATATATATATATATATATATATATATATATATATATATATATATATATATATATAGGTGATCACATGATTGGGTTATATATGTATCAGTGCCTCCATGTACCAACCAACACCCCCCCCCCACACCCTTTCCTTCCCCATGCTATGCATACATACTTACATATATGTATATTGCATAATGTACTACTACAGTATAGTGCTAATTTATTGTTGTATGTGCTGCATGGAACTGCAAATGTATATGACTGACATAAGAATCGAAGGGTTGTCCAACGGGCAGTCATGGAAAAATTACCAATCCGTGTATTCACTACTTTTTTTTTTTTTTTGAATACATGGGACCTGTAAGTCAAATGCTGTAAATCTGAATTTTTGGGTCACATCTCTTTCTTGTTAAAAACAGTATGTGAAATGCTGTAAATGTTATGTATGTAGGTTGATCATGTCTAGTGTAAAACAAAACTACAGTATATATGTCAAATGCTGTATATTAATTTGTAGGTTGTCTCTTTCTTGTCAAAGGACTATATGGCAAATGATGTAAAAGTTAATGTGTAGGTCACATCCCTTGTAGAAAGACATTTGTCAAAAATGTAAATGTTAAGGATATACTTCTGCTTAACAGAGGTATCCACAAAAGAGGCCATAAAACACAGTAAACTAAAAATAAGTCATACAAAGTGTATATTTTTGAAAATTACATAAAGTGGAGTATACTTTTTGTGGTAATTGTCATTTCTGTCACTTGTCTTTGGTTTATACAGCAATTGCACAAAGTGAACATACAATTTTCCTACTTTTTCATTTTGAAATAGATTAAACTTTTTTTTCAATTTTTCATTCAAACTTTGAGATTCTTGTGGCAAAATAAACTCTAAAAGAAGTGAATACAAAAAGCATTTCTCACTTTTTGCAAATATTGCGTTTTTTGGTTTCTAGAACGACTTGATGTGTGAAGGTTGTCATCTCATTTTATGATGCTAAAGTGAGATGTCGACCTTCGAACATCAAACAGTCCTTGCGGTATAAATACAAGACAAGTGACACAAATGACAATGACAAAACACAATTCTCCACTTTATGTACTTTTCAAAGGAATATACTTTGTTGGAATTATTTTTAGTTCATTGTATTTTATGGCCTATTTTGTGGACACCTCTGCTAAGTGTAAGTATATATCCATAATTTGAAGGTCATGTCTCTGTCTTGTAAAAATAGTGTACTGGTATGTCAAGTGCTTAACCCTTTCCCCCTTGAATTAAGACTGAGTCAACAGCTTTCCTTGGCATGGGTTGGGCACCAAGTGCCCAACCCATGCCAAGGAAAGCTGTTGACCTGGGGCATGTGGTCTTGATCAGTCTCATGTACATTTCTCAGTCAAATTGTTTTTCATAACTGTTGAAATTAGTTGAAAACACTGAAGCAGACAACATTTGACCACCAGCTGGTTTTGGCCGGTTTGAGGGGGAAAGGGTTAATATGTTGTTTGCTGCTGATGAGAAGTTTGTGACCTACAACCAATGGATGCAAATGAAGTGCCATAAACATGATTAATTACTGTGCTAGTATGTGGTATTTGTGGAGGAATAGTTGATACCAGTTGGCAATTATTCCAACACTAACACAGTATTTATTTGTTAGCCATAATGAACTTGGACAAGTTATCAACAGTTTGGCTCTGTCCATGTGTTGAGACACAGCACATGTTGCTGGTGCTAGAACTTCAATGTAACAGACAGCCCTGTATTTGACTTCACATGTGGTCATTACAGCTTACTTTATGCAAAATTTAGTTTGTTTGTTTTTTTTTTTAAACATTGATATTTTAATTTTGCTTCAGTTGTGTTAGTGTACTCATCTATAATTGAAAACTGTTTCTGCAAATATAAGTGCACACCTTAATGTCCAGGGCTATACTCTGGGAGTTTTTGTTTTTTGAGAGTTTTGATCAAGTGAAGGCTTTCAGGTAGTTGCCTGCTAAATGGGATTCAATGTGTGTTTTTTTTGTTTGGCAGTATAATGTGCCATATTTACATATGCTGTTTTTTTTTTTTTTTTTTTTAAACTATAATGTGCCATATTTACATGTGCTGTACTTTGAAAGGAGTTTTAAAGTAATCATGGTAATGTGGCAGATTATAAGCTCTGGCCTCCAGTATAACAAGTGACTTTGTGACTAGTGTAGGTACCAATCAGAATGCTAGAGAGTTATAATTGTTCCTAATTAGATAATCCAGATAAATATCCCAATGTTATTTGTAGAAAGGAGGGCCATTTTTGACCAAAGTCCTACTCCAACAAAGACTTTGTAAGATGTGTTGATTCTGTGGAATTTGTTACTGTATTTCCTATCCAGAAGTTACAAATAAATGAAGTTTTATGTATCAAGGTCAAAACTAAGGTTTTTAGGTCTGCTGATCATAATATGGATGACCTTGACCTATTTTCTCAAGGTCACGGGGGCATACATTTCATTAAATTATTATTATGAAGGGTCCGTCCCATGGGGGGGGGGGGCGTTCTGTTTTGGGCATGTCCGTCCCCAAAACAGAAATCAACAATAAGAATGGTGCCAAATCAATTCATACCTTTGATTTCTCAACATCGTATACAAAGATCAACTTGATAGACCTAAACAACGTGTTAATTTCAATGTTGGATAAAGTTTTGAAAGGTGGCACGTGTCAGTATATTAAAATATCTGGTGCTGAGGCTAAATTTGATAAAGGTAAGCACAAACGAATATCTTACATAAAGCAAGAGTGACCGCTCTAGCATCCTAAATGTTAGATCGATCTTCATGAAATTTAGTGGGATTGTGCAGGAGGTCAAAATATCAGTTGCATATGATACTAGACCATGTCCATTGCTAGAATGTTATATAATATCAGTGGCCTTGACCTATTTTTGTGAGGTCACCTGGCCTGTAAAGTTGAAAGATCAACTTGATAGACCTAAACAACGTGTTAATTTCAATGTTGGATAAAGTTTTGAAAGGTGGCACGTGTCAGTATATTAAAATATCTGGCGCTGAGGCTAAATTTGATAAAGGTAAGAACAAAGGAATATCTTACATAAAGCAAGAGTGTGCTCAAATGATAGAATACATTATCAACAATGCATACTTTTGCTTTGGAACCAGATTCTATCAACAAATGGTAGGCATACCTATGGGAACAGATCCAGCCCCATATATTGCCAACCTTTATTTACATTATTATGAATCAAAATGGATGGAGGAATTGGCTAAAACAAACTTTACAGCTGCAAGAAGATCATATTCTCACACAAGAAGATTTATAGATGACCTGTGTGCTTAGAACAATGGAGATGAAATAAAGGGGAATTGGAAAAACATATATCCCAAAGAACTAATATCAAATCTGTAAAATGAAAGGGATACAAAAGCTACTTTCCTTGATCTGGATATAGAAATAAGAACAATCAGTATGTAAGAAAAATATTTGACTAGAGAGACCAGTTCAAATTTGATATTATCTCCTGCCCTGATCTGACAGGAAACATTCCAGAGACACAAGCAGATGGAGTTTGTATCGGACAAATGATACATATTGCTAGAAACACCACACTTTTTAGTGATTTTGTCAATAGAGTCAGAACTTTGTTGCAAAAACTACAACACAAAGGTTATAAAAAACAACTACACAAAACTCTGTTGAAATGTTTCTAGAGATATGACCAAATACCTAATAAATACAATATGCATTTTCTTGGAAAGTATGATAAATGACCCTTCAAAATTTGCAATGTGGATACTTCTTGTATTAAAGAAGTGTATAACCATTGTCTTACATGAATAATTTATCCTCCATGATTAATTAATGAACACTAATCAATAAGCTTCTTGATCACAGGACCTTTCAAAGGGAATTTTGTTGTATGCAATATCTACAGAAGGATTAAATGGAAGTTCATTAAACATGGTCACAACATGTTTCAAGGTAGATCATGCATATTTACCACAATGATTGTCATGGGTGGGGTATATGGCTAGCATCAGCAGCTACTTGTTCTAGATTTACAGGGTTTCCACCAGAGGGTAAAACAGGTAAAATAGCGTACCCTAAACAATTTCAAGGGTACTTTTGCTTACCCTAAAATTTTGGTAAAATAGTACAATTTTAGCAAATATTATCCCTAAATACCCCATAAATCTTGATTGTCAGTCTTTTCACTTTGAAATATGAGTAATTGAGTACCCTAAAATTTCACTCTGAGAGAAATCCGGATTTAGGAGGAAGGGGAGGCACAGGAGATTTCCAAACTGATTACCAACAAAGATCTGAATGTGTGTGTGCAATGTTGAAGTCAGTACATTGTACTAGCATGATAACATGGATGGAAAAATACATCTGAAGGGTCACATCTGTATTTGCTAGAGATACAGTGTTTGTGTGTACCCCTCTTTGTGTTAGGGTGGGGGGTTGGTTCTGTACACTTATATCTGCATACCTGAAATAGGTAATAGTTTGTAAAAAATTATAGGCTTTACCTACCTAGCCATCTGCAATGAATATGTAATGTACATGTATATATCATGCATATAGTTAATATTTTTGTAGCCATTCAAATGTGAGAAACTCTTGTACTAGTGCATGCATTGATAACATAGCAACAGGTTTGTACATGTACGTGGTGGAATTGTTTGTCGGTTTGAAAGATTGGCAAACTATTCATTCAGGATCAGCAGTATGTCATAATTAACCCTTTCAATGCCAAATTTTGAACTGAGTCCACAGCTTTTCTCTGCGCATTAGGCACAATGTGCCCAATGCGTGCCAAAAAAGCTGTTGACCTGGGGTATTCTCTCTGGAACTATAGGCATACTGGTACTGGAATGAAAGGTTCTTTTTACGAGGAATATAAATCTGGGATCCTAATGATAATCCAGACTTGTCTGAATGAAGTAGATCGACTTTAGACGTGATTCGCACTGAAAGAGTTATTATACAGTTAAACCTACAGCAAATAGACAAGTCTTTCAGTTACCAAATAGGAGCAGTTTTATGGGATGAGAGGCCAATGCTGGTGACAGAATCTCCGTGTACAGGTGTATATTTCTATATTTAAGAAGAGATGTATGTCCTGCCTGACATTGAGAACTAGAAGTTCAGAGTGTCCAGATGGTTGATTTTGCAACATTGAGCATGGATGTTGATATACTACTGATGTAACCTGTATTAGTGTAGAGTTAGGTACCTTATCTTTGTTTTTGTTCTGAAGATTATGTGCCATATGATCTGTATGTTTATGGGCCTCAGGGAAAATTAGTGATGATTCACTGAGTAACCCTCTTGAATTACAGTCATATAATATATATATATATATATATACATATATATATATATATATATATATATATATATATATATATATATATATATATATATATATATATATATATATATATATATTATGTATACTGTAAATTGCTTTATTTTCGCGTGTAGAAATTTTCACGGTTTTTGTATTTTTGACATTTCACTGTAGTTTCAATTTCACTGTTTTGGACATAATTCCCATTCAAACAATGTTAAAATACTATTTCACTGTGTTTTTATTTTCACGGTTTTGTGCCATCAGCGAAATAAGCGAAAATAAGAATACAGCGAAATTAAAGCAATTTACAGTACATGACATTTTTTCTTTCTAGTCGTGGTCAAGTTGACTAAATTATAATTGCTTAATCAGATCAATGCATAGACTATGTGTACATTAATGATAAACTCGCTTTTTGTCACGTGAAGCAATTTCTGGTCAGGTGACAATTTTTCCACACCAGTGACCAGTGCAGGCATTCAGTCCATCATTATGGGTAACCACTAATATAATGCATGCACAGAGTAGGCAAAAGAGCTCACCCTGTCAGCTTGCATTAACTGGTCTAATGGAATTATTCCCACGTCAGTTTTAATGATGAACACACTGTAAAAAAATTATGCTTTGTCAATGATATGTTGAAACCACACAGGCTGCACTCATGGGATATTGTCAGTGATATTGTATTTACAAGTGTCCTTTTGTCCAGAACCACTTCCTGGTAGTCATTACCCTATAGTGAAGTCGGACTCTTTACACTACATAAGCTAACCTGACACTGTCTAACCAGTATAAACATGTAAGTACTATTGTCCATATTGCACATGTTCTTCTGTAGAATTTTGACACAGGCTGTATTAGCCCATTGAATAAATTAAAGGGTCTTCAGAGGGTAACTATATTGACACCACACAGGCTCCACCCATGGAATATTGTTAATGGCAATATACGAGCACAATTGGATGCCTTGAGTCTAGTACAAAATACTGAAGAGGAAACAAGGTGTTACCCACTGGGCATGGAGTCAACAACTGCGCTCCACATACTCTACGCACATTGCATCCAGAGCATGCAAAGGAGGGGTCATTGCTTATTGAAAAGAAGCTAACACTTGAAACAAAACTGGATCATTTCTGGTAAAATTTTAATGTGAAAGATGCAAATGGAGTAAATCAGTGGCAGGCTTGTCAGGCATCAAGTTACTGCAGTAAATAATGAGATAATGGGATATACAGTGCTACCAGGGGTAGGATTGAACTCTTTAGGTAAGTTATGTATTGTCATAACTTGCTCTGTAAGAGCTCAACTTGCCCCACCATGACCATTTGGAGAATGCTCAGCTTGCCCCACCAGGAACAGTTAGAGAAAGCTTACCTTGCCTCACCATTGCATTCATGAACTCAGACAAATCTTTTATAAGTAGTTGCACTTATAATATAAGTGCAACTGCTGTACAATGTACTGCTGTCATTGTGTAGTGGATAAACTTATTATTAATAATAATAATAATAATACTTTATCGAACCCCCACATTCAGGGAAATTAAAAGATACATCAAGATGACTGAAATGTACATTAAACTAATACATACAAAATTATAACATTGAAATATCAAGATGTCACACTTATATCAGATTTACGAATTATGTATTCCATGTAAATGTAGAGGCACTTAATTCAAATCACTTTTGTTAAAAATAACCGTAAGACAAGGTGGTCAAGAGTTTAAAATGTCAGCGAGCACCAACATATTTGACAAGCATTTCCCATAGGGTTAAAGCCTAAGTTCACAGTAACTAATATAACTGTCATAAAATTTAGAACTAACGGACAGTTGTACCTGCTACAAATAAGCGAATTAAAGAACTTTGGTCCATAGCTGCCTTCATCGGTGACACCATTGTTATCAGCTAATTCATATACAGCTAAATTGAAAGTGGCCTGGGTATCAGCACCTTATGCGCTCTGGCTCTGCCATTAAATTAAAACCATGTGACTGTTTTGAACCAATCAGGAGGCTCAGAATATCCTGCTTTCTCACCATGGGTTGTTAACATCTTTTTTATATCTTGCTGTGCCTGGAGTTAATCAACTGCTATACTGCCATCATATGAGCATCTTAATTTTTATCATCTTGGCTACATTTTTTAACTTTCCTAATGGGGAACCAGGACATAAATTGAACATAGCCAGCTCCATATGAACTTGTCCAGGGCCACCAGGCAAAAGGTACTTTTGGAGCCTGAGAAGTCCTACTGTGGATAAAGCAGTCACTTGTATGGCAGGCCCAAAGAGGTCCTAGCAAGCAGGTGCTGTCCCAATGGAAGTCAAAAACCCTGGGAAAGATGGCAGCAGGAAGCTGACCAATGGGGTCCTACAAGGCAGGTGGTGGCTGATGGGCGGCTCAAGAGGGGATTACTGTACAGTGGTCCCCCTCTTATAAGGCCACCCCAAATGCACTAGAAAAGTGGCCTTATAAAAGGGGTGGCCTCTCTTGAGGGGTAAAATACAATGAAAATGCCTTACTTCCTGCATGGAGAAATGGCATTTTCAAACGGGGTGGCCTCTCTTCAGGGGGGCCTTATAAGAGGGGGACTACTGTATTCCAGTCTGGTTGATGGGTGGCTCAAGAGGGGATCAGTATAATCCAGTCTGGCTGATGGGTGGCTCAAGAGAGGGTCACTGTATTCCAATCTGGTAACCCACATTGAAGTTCAGCAAGAATAGTGTAGTATAGCAGAGTGGGACACATGTGCCATCCACTCACTTAACCCTTCCTTGCTCAAATCACTCAAAAGAGTCCTGGATGTTGATTGTTGTCTGCCTTAACATTTTTACTTACATTACTCATTACTGCAGCCATTTTTGCTGAGGTATGTTTGTAAGACCATTCGTGATGGCCCACCCTAGATCAATAGCTTTCTGTGTGATGGGTTGGGCGTGTGGTGCCCAATCCATGTAAGGAAAGCTATTGACTCAGTCATAATCTGACCAGGAATGGGTTAATTTAATGGCTCTGTTGATTGTATGATGTCCATTTACATCTAGTGTGTGACACAGAAAGTGGGCCGTAACTGTCTCCACTTGTACATGTATTATCAAAAGTCAATCAATCAATCGTCAAGTAGAAGAACCTGGATATATTTTTTTATGTTATATGATTTTACGGAAAGAAATTTAAATATTTTGACTTCTGTTAAAGCTGATTTACCATGACGTTAGTAAAGTTTGCACTTTTTAGCAACCAAAATTTTGCTTCTGTATAGCATGTCTCTGTCCAAAAATCTTTTTCAATGTGCACATTTTTTTTAAACTCGGGTTTCATGAAGGAACCGCAAGTGCAAATTTAATTTGTTAGTTGATGTACAGATGGCAGTGTTGCATAACATAATGTACAAATACAGGCATCTGTAAGCAAACAATATGTGCAAACTTTAATTTGCACATGAAGTTACAGAGGGCAGTGCGATATGTGTATATCTATGGGTGTATCTATGTGTGTATATATCTGTGTGTATTTGTGTATATATCTGACAAATTTTCCATGGCTAAAGGGTTAGTCCCCTACTGCAGGCAGCACTATAGCACACTCTGCCTGTAGAGGGGGTGCTTGCCTCTGTAGTACCATGCAATGCCTGTACACCTGTATGGGTGGTACTGAGTAGTGTACTACTCCTCTGGAGAGGGTGGTTAGTACTGTAGTAAAATACTGTGCCTCCAGACGAGGTGTTTGGTTCTGTAGTACCGTAATATGCCTGTAGATGGGGTGGTTTGTACTGTAGTACCTGCTGTCTGTGGCCACTCTTTTGGCCAAATAAAAGTTGCCATAAATTACATTTTTACACATAAATGACTTTACAAGGAGATGGACCCTTTGCCTCCTGTGGTGACAGTGAATATAATGCCTGTCACCCTGCCTACGATTGACCCTTTGGCTGTGGCGACAGTGAGGGTAAGGCCTGCCACCCTGCCTAGAATTAGCCCTTTCACTACTGTGGTGATGACAATTGTATGACCTGTTGGCCTGTCTAGGTTGCCCACTATACATTAGGGGGTTGACATTGCTACTTGTAAACCCTTCCCTGTGATTAAGATGGATGACAGAGTTATATTCTGGAAGCATGTGGTGGGCCCAGGGCAGAGCCAGCTGGTGACCTGGGCCCAGGACAGGACCAGCTGGTGACCTGGGAACAGGGCAGGGCCAGTTGGTGACCTGGGCCAAGAGCAGGGCCAGCTGGTGACATAGGCCCAGGGCAGGGCCAGTTGGTGACCTGAGCCCAGGGCAGGGCCAGCTGGTAACCTGGGCCCAGGACAGGGCCAGCTGGTGACCTGGGCCCAGGACATGGCCAGCTGGTGACCTGGGCCAAGGGCAGGGCCAGCTGGTGACCTGGGCCCAGGACAGGGCCAGCTGGTGACCTAGGCCAAGGGCAGGGCCAACTGGTGACCTGGGCCCAGGGCAGGGTCAGCTGGTGACCTGGGCCAAGGTACAGGGCCAGCTGGTGACCCGGGCCCAGGGGACACTACCCTAATGCAGGTTTGCTGACATTGTTGGAGAGAACATACATCAAGTTTACACCATCTTGATGAGGGAGGGTGGATAGTGATTGGAAGAATGTCTCATCTTGATGGGGGAGGGTGGAGAGTGATTGGAAGAATGTCTTATCATGATGAGGAAGGGTGGAGAGTGACTGGAAGAATGTCTCACCCTGATGAGGGAGGGTGGCCAGTGATTGAGTGTGTCAGCCTCCCAAGGCACAAAATTCAACAATTAAAAGCTAAATTGATGTATTTTTCTGAGCCATGTCAATATTGTATCTCTCAGTCAGTCAGAAGTAGACCTGTACCTTGGATGTTTTGTGAGGCTTTTTTTAAAAGAGAAAGATGGTTGGACTTTGAAAAATATGTACAATAGGGCTTGTCACTTTTTTTTAACATAAGCAATTTGAAAAATATAGTGGTGTCCTACAAGTGACAGGGTTGGCAAGGCGCCTGGCACCGAGTGGTCCAAGTCAGGATCATTTGTGTGACACTTTTGGAGAAGGTGAGGGGTACGAGCTAATCATTGAGTCCATGCTACATAATTCATTAAGTCTTCATCTTTTATGTTTGAAACTGGAAGTACTACAATGCAAAGCATTGAATGATGGGTCAACCATTGCACCTTCGTGGATCCTGTGACCTTGAAAATGAGGTAAATTTGAGTTGCAGGTGCCCAGTGAATCTTCAGATATTATGTTCACAAACAAATTGTGGACAGACGAATGGACAGACAACGGCCAAAACATAATGGGTCTCCCTTTGGGGTGAACCCACAAAAATTATAAACTACATGTCAGTGTGTTTAGGGAACTCTTCTACAAATTTTGTCCTCACTTTGGGACAAGTCCATGCACACTAGTCATACAGCTCAGCATTGCCAGAGCTTTGCGTCAGGTGGCATGGGTTCAAGACACATACAAATGAAGTATGTTGAATATAGCTGTGTTAGATCAGTTATACAACCAATGAGAGGGCTGCCATGTTGGTCCATACAGTGTACATATGCACAGATCAAGTAAACACATGGTCCCAATAAAAGACTTGCTGGGATCCTGTCAGGCAAGGTAACCAGCAGCTCCTCTGTAGCAGATGATGGAGGATCACTACTCCAGTGATATACAATGTATATACATGTGTATTATATATATATATATATATATATATATATATATATATATATATATATATATATATATATATATATATATATATATATATATATATATGTATGTATACATGTGTGTGTGTGTGTGTGTGTGTGTGTGTGTGTGTGTCCAATAAGCACACAGCGGTGCCCTTGGGAAAATTAAGTTGGAAAATATGCTTTAAAACAGGTTATGGACTAGAATTGAGACTGAAAATTGACCTATAACTATGAAAACCAGAAAAAATGCGGGTGTGCCCTTGTTAAGTATGTGCTCAAATTATTGGAATGAATATGATATATATATATATATATATATATAAAAATGTGTTACATACATAGGTGGACAGATCTAGCCATTCAAAATTTGTAGCCAAATCTGGAAATAAAACAGTAATCACTGCAGAATTCAACATCACTCTTGTTTAATTCATGTGAAATATATTAGCCATATGCAAATTTCTTTAGCCAAATGAATGAAACATTAGCATTTGGCTAATGCACAAGTGGTATATCTATCTATCTATCTATCTATCTATCTATCTATCTATCTATCTATCTATCTATCTATATATATATATATATATATACACACACACACACACACACACACACACATATATATATATATATATATATATATGTAGTGTGTGTATGTGTGATGAGGGGGCTTGTGGTCATTATTGGGTTGACAGTAGATTTTGCTTGCAGCTGCATTGTACCGGCTGGTGGTGTTACCGTAGAAACTGGCTGAGGTATGGCAGCATACTGCGGATGATGGCAGACCAAGAAAGGGACAACATGCTTCAGTAGCACAGAAGAGACAGGTGAGAATATTTACATGCATAAGATGTGTTTCATTAGGTTGTATGTGTACACACTTTATCAATATTCTAAAGACAGCGTTGGAGGGGCGTCAATGAATACCAATACAGGTAGAGCCAGCCAGCATATTAAAGTGTGCTCACCGTCAGATGTATATTCAAGGCCAATGGTATTGTATATACATTGTTGATCATTTATGTAAACACCGTTAGAATGTATACTCATGGCCAATATCCTGATATACATGTATTGTAGATCATTGTTGTAAACACCGCTAGAAGGTATAGTCATAGTGAACGTCCTCTCAAGTACACACCCTGTGGATCATTGTGTCAATACTCTACTATTAAATATTTATGCATGGCTTACAGCTTGTCATGTACATCACAGTGGACCATTGATGTACACACCATTACAATGTATACACATAAAGGCTTTCTGCCAGAAGGTAATATGGGTAAAATATTGTGTACTGAAATTTTCTGGGAGTATGCCTGTGTACCCTAATATTGTTGCTAAAGATATACCCATAACTTCACAATTTGCTGTGTAAGCAGGGTCTATGAGTGCCCGCTCAACAAGTTTTATTCCTTGGAATTTATTTAATTAACTTGTTGCATCTTTGCACACCTGAAAATTTATGTCTGGCAGAAACCCTGACCTGGCCAATAGCCTTCTGTATACATGCCTTGCAGATCATTGATGTTAACACCAGTAGAATGTGCATTGGTCCCCATCTAATATGGCCACCCTCTTTACAACTTTAGATGCCACACAAGTGGTACAGTGGCTACTGTCTTTAGAGGCCATCCCAAGGACAGGCCCAAAAGTGGTCTCTCAAGACAGGTGGCCTGTCATTAGAGGTAGAATAACATGGAAAAGATAGCAGCAGGGACCTGTGAAATGTGGTCTTTCACACCAGGTGGCCTCTCATTAGAGTGGTCTTTCAAGACAGGAACCACTGTATTTCCATTGTCCCTCTGAAGAGAGGCCATCCATCTAATGTGGCAACTGTTTGGTTGTATTTGGAGTGGCCTTATTAGAGAGGAACCACTGTATATTCATGGCCAAGATCCCACATACATACACAATGTGGATCATTCATGTAAACACCATTAAAACATATATTCATGGCCAAGATCCCACATACATACACAATGTGGATCATCCATGTAAACACCATTAAAACATATATTCATGGCCAAGGTCCCACATACATACACATTGTGGATCATTCATGTAAACACCATTAAAACATATTCATGGCCAAGATCCCACATACATACACAATGTGGATCATTCATGTAAACACCATTAAAACATATATTCATGGCCAAGGTCCCACATACATACACAATGTGGATCATTCATGTAGACACCATTAAAACATATATTCATGGCCAAGGTCCCACATACATACACAATGTGGATCATTCATGTAAACACCATTAAAACATATATTCATGGCCAAGATCCCATATACATACACATTGTGGATCATTCATGTAAACACCATTAAAACATATATTCATGGCCAAGATCCCATATACATACACATTGTGGATCATTCATGTAAACACCATTAAAACATATATTCATGGCCAAGGTCCCACATACATACACAATGTGGATCATTCATGTAAACACCATTAAAACATATATTCATGGCCAAGGTCCCACATACATCCACATTGTGGATCATCCATGTAAACACCATTAAAACATATATTCATGGCCAAGATCCCACATACGTACACAATGTGGATCATTCATGTAAACACCATTAAAACATATATTCATGGCCAAGATCCCACATACATACACAATGTGGATCATCAATGTAAACACCATTAAAACATATATTCATGGCCAAGATCCCACATACGTACACAATGTGGATCATCCATGTAAACACCATTAAAACATATATTCATGGCCAAGATCCCACATACATACACAATGTGGATCATCCATGTAAACACCATTAAAACATATATTCATGGCCAAGATCCCACATACGTACACAATGTGGATCATCCATGTAAACACCATTAAAACATATATTCATGGCCAAGGTCCCACATACATACACAATGTGGATCATTGATGTGAACTTATACAAACTGTCATGAGGGGAGTTTTTGCTGGTTGGGACGACATGATTCTGGGCAGGAAAATGAGAGCCGCAAAGCGGCGAGTGGTTTCCTTTGGCCAAATTATTGAGTCACAACCAAAAATACATGTGAATGATGGTTTGTAGTTATCATATAATATTTCTATGGAATATTCTGTTTAAGTAGACAAGAAACAATAGTTTTTAAGCCAAAAAAAGGAGATCAGAAATATATAGAAAAGCATAACCACCCAACACTGCCATGCACAGGTGAATCGGTCTATTTTTTTTAGAAATGTAATGCGGTACTGTACTATGTGATAAGGAAAGCAATGTGATAACCATAACATGTATGCTTATTACTCTCCAAAAGGCCCCATTGTGGGATAAACCATTAGAACAAATATTCCTGGCCAAGATACCGTCTTACACATGCATGTTGTGGATCATTGATGTAAACACTGTAAGAATGTATAATTATTCATGGGGTATAGCCTCTCATATTCATCATTGTAAATCAGTGTTGCTAGCACTCCCAGTGTACCAGGCAATACTAGCTGGCACTCAGTGTACCAGGCAATACTAGCTAGCACTTAGTGTACAAGGCAATATTAGCTAGCACTCAGTGTACCAAGCACTATTAGCTAGCAATCTCAGTGTACCAATCAATATTAGCTAGCACACATTGTACCAGGCAATATTAGCTAGCACACATTGTACCAGGCAATATTAGCTAGCACACATTGTACCAATCAATATTAGCTAGCACACATTGTACCAGGCAATATTAGCTAGCACTCTCAGTGTACCAGATAATATTAGCTATCAGTCTCAGTGTACCAGGTAATATTAGTTAGCAGTCTCAATGTACCAGGCAATATTAGCTAGCACTCTCGGTGTACCAGGAATATTAGCTAGCACTCTCAGTATACCAGATAGTATTAGCTATCAGTCTCAGTGTGCCAGGTAATATTAGTTAGCAGTCTCAATGTACCAGGCAATATAAGCTAGGACTCTCGGTGTACCAGGAATATTAGTTAGCACTCTCAGTGTACCAGATATTAGCTATCAGTCTCAGTGTACCAGGCAATATTAGCTAGCACTCTCGGTGTACCAGGAATATAAGCTAGCACTCTCAGTGTACCAGATATTAGCTATCAGTCTCAGTGTACCAGGTAATATTAGTTAGCAGTCTCAATGTACCAGGCAATATTAGCTAGCACTCTCAATGTACCAGATAGTATTAGCTATCAGTCTCAGTGCACCAGGTAATATTAGTTAGCAGTCTCAATGTACCAGGCAGTATTAGCTAGCACTCTTGGTGTACCTGGAATATTAGCTAGCACTCTCAGTGTACCAGATATTAGCTATCAGTCTCAGTGTACCAGGTAATATTAGTTAGCAGTCTCAATGTATCAGGCAATATTAGCTAGCACTCTCAGTGTACCAGGAATATTAGCTAGCACTCTCAGTGTACCAGGCAATATTAGCGATTTATCAATTAGCTGACAAAGCGTGTCTCAGATTTTCAATAACAAGTTTGTCTGGAGAATGAGTCACAGTCGACTGCCTTTGATGTATTGAGTAAGTGTCATGGATGCAACTCCAAAGGTGAATAGCAACGTAATAAAACATAAATCACACAAAATGAGACACGCTTTTTCAGCTTACATGGTTATGAACAGTTTGCCACAAATCTAATGTCTTTATATCAGGAAACAAAAAAGTTGAATCCAAGTTTCTTCAAGGTTCTTTGAAAAAGAGGACGGCACATGGTACGATTTCTGTATCGACATAGGACAGTAGGAGAACATGAATCAGTGGTTTGTTAGCTTTGCAGAAATATATAGTTTGTGGCAGTTTTATGCATGTTGATTGTTTTGTGATAGGATCTTTACAAGCACCCTCAAAATAGCACTGAACCAGATGCTCATCCTTAAACAAAGATGACCTTGATATCATTCTGAAGTTCACAGAACTACTTAAGTCTGTGCATGTAAGGTCAACTGGGTGCAAGACTGTGACAGTCCTCTTGTTTGGTATGATAATAGTGTGGACACAGTATATATGACTTTTTATTTGGTGTGATAGTAGTGGGAACACAGGGTATATGTGGCTTTTTATTTGGTATGATAGTAGTGGGAACACAGGGTATATGTGGCTTTTTATTTGGTATGATAGTAGTGGGAACACAGGGTATATGTGGCTTTTTATTTGGTGTGATAGAAGTGGGAACACAGGGTATATGTGGCTTTTTATTTGGTATGATAGTAGTGGGAACACAGGGTATATGTGGCTTTTTGTTTGGTATGATAGTAGTGGGAACACAGGGTATATGTGGCTTTTTATGTGGTATGATAGTAGTGGGAACACCGGGTATATGTGGCTTTTTATTTGGTATGATAGAAGTGGGAACACAGGGTATATGTGGCTTTTTATTTGGTATGATAGTAGTGGGAACACAGGGTATATGTGGCTTTTTATTTGGTATGATAGTATTGGGAACACAGGGTATATGTGGCTTTTTATTCATTTGGTGCAGCAGTATAGATCTGGTCTATTGTGGCAAGCACATTTTGGCAAAGGAAATGCACCAAAATGTAGAAGTTGGTCTTTGTGTGAAGGGGGAAGCTGACTATTTTTTGCCGTCAAATATAAAGAATATGTTCTTGGCATTGCGTGATTGTGTACAGTCATGCCATCCAGGCGTATGATCCGGAAGGTGTGGAGTCTGAATTATGACCAGCCTGCAGTGCACCTGTGTCAAAAGATGGACCAATATGTAATCATGTTGTGCATAAAATTTGTGTGTGTGTAAAGACTGCTATTTTTTTATCTGTGACTGTTGATCTCTAACTGTACTTAAGGAGCCAGTGTCCATTCTGTGGTACAGTGGTCCTCATCACGTACTTCTTGTCAAGGCCCTTTCACTTTGACAGGCCGTCTCTATAGTCATAATTTACGACATTGCCCTACTAGGAGATGCCACCCTTTGAGAACAATCTTCTAAAACGGGACTATCATATTTCAGAAGAGCTGGATATTCCTGGTTCAAAGGAGGTCCATATTGAATGCTGGGTGAAGAAACTGCTGAATCATTGGTTCAATCAATGATGTATGTCATCACGTGGGCACACCGTGCACTGGTTGACCTAGACTATGCCTTTAACTCTTTACCAACTAGGCCTCTTATTTGCTTTAATGTAAATGGTCGTGTGTTGATATATTTTTTACCCATCAAGATTCCAGTTTGATGAGGGACCATGGGAGGGTGGAGATGGCCATCACAATTTTCACAAGGAAAACATATGCTGTTTTGCTGCTGACTCTCCAGCCAAACCGTAACCCTTAAAGTGCTAATCACCTCTATAGTCGTTTTCTCATTACCGTTAAACAAATAGTGGTCAAAAGATTCAAATTCCTCATGAAGATACATTTCATTCAAATACGAGCAAGCCTAGTCTAAAGCAAAAAGTAGTCTTAGTCAACAGCTTCCGTAATGTCCGCAAAGTGCCCTGAGGAAAGCTGTTGACTCAGTCTTAAATCAGCGAATTGAGGGTTAATATTCATAATTGATTCAATAGATTCAGGAATAATGATGCAAAAATGACCTTATTTGGTTGCAAGTGCCCCTTAGCTGGCCTCGTATGATGAAAACATTGACGAGTCCATATAATTGTGCTCAAGGCTCTGATGAGGGGTATTACATGGTATATCATGCCCTGTGTACACTTGATGAGGGATATTACTTGGTAAATCATGCCCTGTGTACACTTGAAGGGGGGTTATTGCCTGGTAAATCATGTCCTGTGTACACTTGATGAAGAGTATTACCTGGTAAATCATACCCTGTTGACACTTGATGAAGAGTATTACCTGGTAAATCATTCCCTGTTTACACTTGATCGGGGATATTACCTGGTAAATCATGCCCTGTTTACACTTGATGAAGGGTATTGGCTGGTAATTCATGCCCTGTTTACACTTGATGAAGGGTATTGGCTGGTAAATCATGCCCTGTTTACACTTAGTGGGGGGATATTACCTGGTATATCATGCCCTGTTTACACTTAGTGGGGGATATTACCTGGTAAATCATGCCCTGTTTACACTTGATGAAGTACTTATTATCTGATAAATCATGGCCTGTTTACACTTGATGAAGGGTATTACCTGGTCAATCATGCCCTCTCTGCATATGCTAAAGCTGAAGCATGATTTGAATTGCCAGCCAATCCAAATTGTCCACCAAGTATCTGTGTTTGCAGTTGAAATATTTGAATTACCATGTAATCCAAAATACTGAGTATCCATGTTTTTAGTGGAATGATTTGAATTACAAGGCAATCCAAAATATCCACTTGAATTGCCAGAAAATGTATAATAAAATAGTACTGAGTACTTGTGTTTTTAGTAGAGTGAAGCTCATAATTAGGCATTTGTGATGCAATTCTTGTTCAGTTGTGGGTACACTTGCCATGACCAATGAGTTCAATCCAAGAATAAATGTCTGCCTTTTGGAGAGACTTGCAATAATATGTCAGAATGCCAAAAGAAAAGGTTTTGTGTACATTGACCATTGCTGGTTGAATAAGACTGAGTCATCAGCTGTCCTTGGCTAAGACAGTGAGCCCAACCTATGCCAAGGATCACTGTCCCTGACACAGATATTGAGCCCAACCTATGCTAAGGATGGCTGTCCCTGACACAGATAGTGAGCCCAACCTATGCTAAGAATAGCTGTCCCTGACACAGATATAGTGAGCCCAACCTATGCCAAAGACCACTGTCCCTGACACAGTGTGCCCAATGTATGCCAAAGACAGCTATTGACGTGGAGGTGGTGTGGGTACAGATGTTATGTTCCAAGTGTTGACCTGGAGGCACTGTCTGTCCAGATCTTATGTTCCAAGTGTTGACCTGGAGTTATTGTCTGTCCAGATCTTATGCTCCAAGTGTTGACCTGGAGGTACACTCTCTACAGGTCTTATGTTCCAAGTGTTGACCTGGAGGTACTGTCTGTACATATCTTATGCTCCAAGTGTTGACCTGGAGGTACTGGTTGTCCAGATCTTACGCACAAAGTCTCATGCAAAATATTGTCTGTTAGAGAAAAATTAAGAAATGGAGTAGATTCTTAAATAGAGGTTGCACTTGCCATCCTAGTCAGTGCTATGGTTTGAGTAGAAAAGGGTTAAGGATGGTACTGGATTGTGCAGATGCCTTTGAATGTGGGCTTCATTGATGGGCCGGTAGCCAATGAGTGAGCAGCAGACATGAGCATCCATGCTGATCAACACACACTGAGGCACACTCAGCCACCATTATGACTGCTGTCTGCAGCCTGAGCCCGCCAAATACAGCAAACGCTTTTCTTATTTTGATCAAATGTGTAAATAGCTTCAAGTGCAAGAGGGCATCGGTTGGGTCACCAGGGTTCAACTGCAAAATAGACATCCAGGTATCAGTGTGGAAAGGCCTGCCATTACCAATAGCAAACTGCTTTTGTTGGATGGGTGTCTGAATAAAACCCCAGTTGCTTTTTTAAACACTGATGGTTTTCCAGAAAGCTCCAATATAGATAAGTCACGTTTCACAAATAATCATCAATGTATGTTCATTGGTTTTACTAGAGTTCAGTGCAGTCGTTGTTGGATGTTACATATATTTATTGAAATAAAAACAGATGCAGGAACTTGCAGTGTTATGAATTCACACTCCTTACTATGTGTTATCAAGGTGTCCAGGTTCACAGCACTTAATACATTTTATTTTCAGTGGAAAAAATGAAACAGTTTTCTTATTTCAAAGTTTTATCATACCAGTGAAAACTAAATGAATAAAAAAAATAAATAGATTAGGAAATACGACAGTTTTGCAGTAATGTGGATGTATCATTGTATCTTGTCTGTGTGGTGGGAGGCTGGAGGCCGGCCAATATTAGTACCTGCCATTTGTCAATCACAAACTTCCCGTCTTATGGCTATATCAGGTGAGTATCCTGCACAGCTCACATGGATGACCAGTGGTGTTCTGTAGGGCACAGATCTAATCTACCAGAGTTTTTGGGGGTCAAGATGTAGAAAGTTATGTCGTCAAATCTGGACTTGTTTTTCCAGTTAGAACCAGAATGTCTGCATTCGTATGTCATATCCTGCTACACTGCACTTACATGGTAATCTGGGGAAAAATGTATGCTGTGGGACCTGTTACACTGATGGACAGGTCATGATACACCTGAGCCTCATTTGTTTATCAACATCAGTGCCAATACATGTGTACATGTATGTAGTTTTCTCCAAAACAGGTGTCTGGGTCCTCCTCTAAAAATGGCTCATAGGTAGAAACGTACCGTGTGCTGTCTCTCCCTGTGCCTTCCCTATTCACTTCAAAGTGGACAGGTTACCAACAGATGAATGTCTTTCCTTTGTTTCAAAAAACAGGGTCTGTGTAGTCCGTGCAAAGTCTGTGTAGTCCCTGCTAGTCTGTAAAACAATATTATCATTCCTCATAGAAAACGGCTGATCTTCAGAAAAGTTGGGTTTTTTTTAAGTAGCTGTGACCTTACAAAGTATGGTCCCACGAATTGTAGGATTTTTTTGTTAATTTTTGGACAAAATCGTAAAAAGTCTTTTTTTTTCCCAAGAAATGTCCAGTTTCTTTTAAATAGCATCTATAGGGACACTTCTTGGGACCCCAGACCTTAATTTGTTCAACAGGTGATGCTGCCATTTTTTTTCCACAAATTTTTGCATAGTTTGACTATTTTTGACTTCTCAAAAAAATCATAATGTCATTCTTTACAGAAAACAGCTGACCTGCAGAGCAGTTTGTTGTTTTTTCTTACATAGCTGTGACTTTACAGAGCATGCCTGTTTCAGATTGTTCTGAAACTTGGTTGAAATGCAGCTACTGGTGCTGTCATTTTCTGATTTTTAACAGATTATCAAAATTGGGAAAATTTGGTAAGGAATGTTACTATATTTATATGTACATGTAAGCAACATTGATAATGGTCTTAAACAGAGGTGATCTTGTAAAACTTCACAAGACCCCTTCAGTCTTTGGTCAGCTGAGCACAGGACTGTCACAGTCCTGTTGTTTTTGTAAGGTTATAGTGTAGTTGTGACCCTAGAGCATGCCTACACTTTGGTTTTATGAGATACTAATGTAGCTGTGACCTTATGGAGTATGTTACTAGGTCCTGGTGTAGCTATGGCCTTATAGATCATGCTTACACTTTAGTTTTACAAGGTCCTGGTGTAGCTATGACCTTACAGATCATGCCTACACTTTGGTTTTACAAGGTCCTGGTGTAGCTATGACCTTATAGATCATGCCTACACTTTGATTTTACAAGGTCCTGGTCTAGCTATGACCTTATAGATCATGCCTACACTGGTTTTATAAGGTCCTGGTGTAGCTATGACATTATATATTATGCCTACAATGTGTGAATAAGACAGAAATATTCCAGACACTGAGTAATAACAAGAGACCTCAGGAGTAGCCTTTACGTACACTTCAGTAAATGAGTCCAGGTGAATGTGTGGCGTATGTTGAGAAATGCATTATAAAATGATACTGTATAAGGTTAGAATGAGTTATGGCTGGTACGTATTGGTCAACTAGTGATATTTGTGGCTCACAGCTGCAAGGTATAGTAAAACTTGACTCATCAAATCATGGTGTCTGTGTTGACCTCTGACCTGTAAGAGGGGCATGATGGATCATTATGTCAAAGTGGCCAGGGGTCAGGGTTCTGTCCTGAAGGGCACCAACTCTGGAGAGGAAAAAATGATCAGGTGCACACTGATAAACAGTAGCACTGTACCTCTGACATTTGTCTTATGGGAAATCAGTTAAGTATGCTCCAGGGATCAACAATTTGTTTAAAAATCACTTGTATGTAGGGCAAGCAGATTTCAAAATGCACTTGGCCGTATGCAAAATCCACTTGGCTGAATATAACTTGATACTATGAAAATTTTTTTCATCAATCCATAGACAAAGGCCTAGACAAACCATTTATCGTAAATTTTGTTTGCTGCTTATTGTTGCTTGCAAATTCACAAAAATAT
This sequence comes from Hermodice carunculata, assembly GCA_964020975.1. Lineage (NCBI taxonomy): Eukaryota > Metazoa > Annelida > Polychaeta > Eunicida > Amphinomidae > Hermodice > Hermodice carunculata. The sequence continues at coordinate 16,254,581 of OZ026612.1, read as the reverse complement.
GTCAAATTTCAAGCTACAACTGTTATAACAGTAAAACTGGCAAAATATTAAAAATGCAAATTGAAAAGTAAGCTATTTGCATGGGGTGACTTACGATGAAAAATACAGCGTAATTTCTGGGACTATAGGAGTCAGTATCTCAGGTAAACTTGAATAAAGATTAAATAGATGCATGGGTTTCATGATCCTCTTTCTTGTTTTCTCTGATGCCATGATGGGATGCATCGTTTGCGTACCTACATGAATGCTATCAGTACATCATAGTGAATTTGCATATACAGTATTGGCAAGTTCCTCGCAATTGACGGTACGCTTAATTCAAATTCAAAAAATTTAATATTTCAAATCAGAAATGGAGTGTGTGCACCGTCACCATCTTTCCTGTCACTATACACAAAGAGCTGCTTTGGCCGTGAGGTCTGATGCACAACACATCGCCTGATTGGTCAATTGAGTCACATGCAAAAATGAACCAATCGTGGCTTGTGTTACAGAGTGTTCATCATGGCTTCCGCCCAGTGAACGTGTGAATCTTATGTAATTTACGGAGGGAATACAAAAACGAAAAGCTTTGTTCATATTGCACTATGCAAAAATAAAGATTCCAGTATTTATAGCAACAATTTTTTGGAGTCACATGCAGAGGTAGGGGCTAGAGAGAACTGCCGAATATGTCCCAAATCAGTCCATGAGACTGGGTCCCATGATGATGCTGGAATGTTTAGTAGTTAGGGATATATTTTTATGTATTGGCGCCCCACGTACATGCCTGCATTGGCGTGTTCATGTGGACTGCAGTAATTGCCAACATATTGTGAGTCATGACAGGTCTGACTAAACCCCCAGTTCTTCAGCATGTACACAGCGCTCCGACTTCAAACACTGTTATGACAGCAGATTTTCATCACCCTGTCCCACGCCCCTTGCCAGCTTTGCAAACAGCGGCAACTTGTAACTGGGTCATGAAAACTTGAGGAATAGAGTTCCCAGCAAAAAAGAAAAAAAATGGTTGCCCGACCGGGCAAGTACTTATTAAATTTTAAGTTGCCCGAGATTAAATCTGACTTGTCCCTGGCAATCGGACACATGAATTGTCGAGCCCTGTGCTAAGTTTTTGTCCAATTTAATATTTTTGAAAATTTTGGTGATTTATTTATATATTTTACATTTTTCAAATTTAAAAAAAATTTTTTTTTTTGCCCATATGGGTTTCACTGCATCACGTGTTGTTCTCTCAAAGAGCTTGAGCTCCTCCTTTATCATTGTGATCATGATATAAAGAATAGGTCAAGGACATTAACCCCTTCCCATCAGATAAAGGTGGAGGCACCAGCCCTTTGCCAGGAGCAATCTTATGCCAAGGAGAGTCCTTGACCCAGAGCCTGATATATCTATATCCAGGTCTGCTTTATGAATCTTATGCAAAAGGTTTTCTATCTATGAGAAAATGAAGCTTAGAAGTAGCAAGTATATAGATGTAGACACCTGTTGTCAGATACTGGACAAGGGAGGGTCAGTCTTTGGCATAGCCACTTTCATTTGTATCTACTGCCACAACCAAGGATTGATGAGATGCTGTACTTGAACAAGATATGACGTACATGTCTGACTATCAGATCACAATGAGGCCTCCTTGACTTTTACAATATACATGTACCAGATTAGTGTTTGAAATAGGTTTAATCATGCTGCTGTCAGCCATAGACCTTTCATGAACACAGTCAACTGTATTTACACACATCTGTGATAGATTGAAAAAAGTAGTGGTTCTGTATTATGCATGAAATTCACAAATGTTTTGTGTGTTTACAAGCTTCCATCCCAGAGTATTTTTTCTATTTCTTTTCTGTTTTTTTTATTTTGTAAAAGTAAAAGAAAAAAACTGAAGATGCTAAATTTGGCAGGAAGAAATGGAGTAAGTTTATAAAAATAGGCTACAATGTGTCTCACAAAAAGGTAACTTGATGTTTGATTAATATTCATTTATGTATGTTTGTATTATTATTATTATTTTTGTTTTTTGGTGGCTGCTGAATGACAACAGTATTTGGCTGTAGCCACAACAGTGTTTGGCTGTAGTTTCTGGCAGACTGGGCAAAAGTGCATGTTGTGGGTGGATGGTCTACTATCAGTTATCAATATTGGACAGGTTGACAGCTGATAATGAGCAAGAGCCAGTGATTGTGTACAAACCACGCCCCAGAGTGAAATGAGCCCATGTAGTACAAATGTGTGCAGTTTGATGAAAATCATCCTCTGTGCAGTGCTCAATCTTCAGTAAATATTCGTTGTTTATCAAAGATGACAGCATGACCATGTCATTGGGTACATTCCTGTTGGAAGCACATTGAGACACGTGGAGTGGCAACCATTGATTACATACCGGGACTTTGCACATTTTTCTAAGGCTCTTGTTGCGGTCTGTAGTCACGTATGCTATCAGTGTGACTTATGCTACCATAAATAATTACACATTTACTAAGGCTCTTGTTGCCTTCTTTAGTCACGTGTGCAATCACTATGATTTGTGCTTATAAATAATTACACATTTTTCTGAGGATCTTCTTGCCTTTTATAGTCAAAATGTCTTCAGTGAGTGTGATTCACTTGGAGAGCCAAAGTGCCGAGAAACGGCCACTCTTGGGATCCTTTGCAAGAAACATCGAGTACATTGATACAATATAACAACATCTTTCTCATGACCACCACCCCCCCACCCCCCAATTTCTTTCCTTGGATTGGTAAAATGAACTTTCTGTTGATAAATTTTGAACAGTTGCTTGTATTGTAATTTGAAATGGCCCATCTTTTTGCTTTCTGTTGGTTTGGTGACTCTTAGTGCTAGTAAAATGGGCTGGTCAGATGTTTGGTCCAACCAGCTGAAATCTTAATATTTTGGGTTTGATATATAAGGTCACACACCTCAAAATTCCTGCAAAGTTTTCCCCTTTTTCTAAGTGTAAACTGCAGCCAAATATAATTATTTGTTACTGTGGCAGTTGTCTTTTGCCACTGACGCAAATTACACAGCCAGCACTGGGCCATGAGGCTGCAAGCTACTGGCACACCAGCACTGAATGTGAATGAGATCAAAAGACCTACAGTGCTGGGTAGGCATTAAGTCATTTATTACTAGTGCAGAAACCGCGGTAGGATTAATGCGATATTGTCTGTCCTAAGTGCTTTTACATGCAACAGTAACAATGAATTCTGTATCATGCTGACCCATTTGAGAAAGCCACCAAAATAAAGTAGGCCCGGTGGTGAATGCAGGCGGCAGGAGTTGATGCACGACAAAGATGCAAGTGGGTGCTTTGGAAGTTTAAACAGGCTCACCTGGGAACTTTTGGTGTTGCCTTACCTTGCAGCAACACGGTGACCCATCCTCCATGGATACTGAGATGGAAATGCACATATCTGTACCCATTTCTACCCCAAAGTTAGAGAGAAAGAGAGATGTGACACTTTGACAGCTAGTACTCCATAGACTCACCATGCCTGCTATCTCCGTAGACTCGCCATGCCTGCTATCTCTATAGACTCGCCATGCCTGCTATCTCTATAGAATTGCCATGCCTGCTATCTTCGTAGACTCACCATGCCTGCTACCTTCGTAGACTCACCATGCCTGCTATCTCCGTAGATTCGCCATGCCTGCTATCTCTATAGACTCGCCATGCCTGCTATCTGTGTAGACTCGCCATGCCTGCTATCTCCGTAGACTCACCATGCCTGCTATCTCCGTAGACTCGCCATGCCTGCTATCTCTATAGACTCGCCATGCCTGCTATCTCCGTAGACTTGCCATGCCTGCTATTTTGACTTCTTCAAAACCATAAGCTTTTTGTACAGATACGCCATAGATTTGGGGAATTTTTTTCATATGATTATACCTTCAGGTCACAGGTCAAGATCACAATGCCTCGCAAAATAAAATGGTTTCCCTACCACATCTTCAAGTGGGTTTGATGGAAGTCCACAAACTTGGTCATTATTTACCCAGATGAGACTTCCCTTAAATTTGCTCAGAGGTTACCTTGAGATCAAAGGTCAAGGTTAAACTTTCTGCAGAAGAATGGTGGCCCTCGTACAGGGGTGGACTGTGGTGAGAGACACCTGCTTGGGGGATGCATAATGTTTTTTGCATACAAAACTAGCTTTTAGTTTATGTCAATGACTTACCTGAAGTAGTACATACTGTGACATTAATGTTTACAGATGACACAAGGTTATACACTTATTTGCCATCTGCTGAACATCCCTTGCACCTCCAAGGAGACCTAGAGAGTGTTACTGAGTGGTCCTCCAAGGAGACCTAGACGGTGTTACTGAGTGGTCTTCCAAGGAGACCTAGACCGTGTTACTGAGTGGTCCTCCAAGGAGACCTAGACGGTGTTACTGAGTGGTCCTCCAAGGAGACCCAGACAGTGTTACTGAGTGATCTGCCCTGTGGCAACTAACTTTCAGTGTTTGCAAATGTAATATTTTTTATTTTGGAAGTAGCAATCCTGATTCTGAGTACAGCATGAAGAGTAGTGCAGGCGAGTGACTAAAGATTCAGGAAACACAACTAGAAAAATATCTAGGCATCCATGTACACCTGACGCTAACATTTTCAAGACATGTGGAAATTTAAGTAAAAAAAAGGTAACAAATTACTAGGACTTATTAGAAGGTGTTATGATTATCTTGATGGAGAGTCCTTGAAAGCAGTGTATATAGTTCTGATAAAACCTGTATTGTAATATGTAAATGTTGTACAAGGCCCGACACCTGGCTAAGGATGAAAAACTCACAGAAAGGATTCTAAGACGACAAACAAAACTTGTACCAGATCTGAAATTGTTGCCACATGAAGACCGTCTATGTAAATTGCAGCTGCCAAGGATGTGTTAGAGGATGGCACCTGGAGACATGGTAGAAGTGTACAAATACATGAAAGGAATGTACAATGTGGACAGGGAGCCACTTGTTAGAGATGAGGCTGCCACAGCAACAGGACATACGTTCAAATTGAAGAAATCATTTTGTAAAAGTGCCAACGGACAAACTTTCTTTAGTTTCAGGGTTGCAGATACTTGGAACAACTTGCCAAATGAGGTTGTGGAAGCACCATCCATAAACAGTTTTAAGGAACATGTAGATTAGGCATGGAATAGACATACTTATTCAATGGAATAGACATACTTATTCAATGGATATAAAGTACCCACTTAAATGAATAAATTAAGAGTGTGACAATAATGAATTGTATAAATCAGCTAACAGGCATCAATCAAGCCTAACAATCACTGTAAGTGATACACCATATCATGTACATCTTACAGAGCCTGTTATTTTTTCTATCTTTTTTCCCCATGGTCAAAATTTTTTCAATATGTTTTGTGCTTATGATAAATATATTTTGTCAGTGGATGGAGGTAACACGGTCTTTCAGTATAAGATTATGAATTGTTGAAATTGATAGTCAACATTGAAAAAGTTGGATTCTTATGAATCAATGGGAATTCATTTTTATGATAACAATGAATATTTTGTGGTATTTATATTGATTATGTTGACATTGCCTGGTAATTATGATTCAATTGGTCAAATGAATGAGGAATACTCATACTGTATAAAATGTTCAACACTCAGATTTGCATCGCTGTGTGACCAGATTGCGATACAGATCATGTTCAGGCGGAGGTGGGGTGTTGATTTAAAGTACAGTTTTACCAAAATAGTACATGTTGAGATTCAACAATCTTTGCCATTTGAGGTGAGCAACGGCTCTCTCTTCCCTCCACACATACCTGCAAACATTCTAGGAAGCGAGCTGTTAGTAGCTCACCGGGACAACACATTCTACACTGGCCTTACATTTGTACTTTCCTCGGAAGCTCACCTGGGATCAAGGCAGGGGAGCTTAAGAAGCAGCTCCCTGGATGCTGACCTGAGATAGAGGCAGGGGAGCTGAAGAAGCAGCTCCCTGGAAGCTCACCTGGGATAGAGGCAGGGGAGCTGAAGAAGCAGCTCCCTGGAAGCTCACCTGGGATAGAGGTAGGGGAGCTTAAGAAGCAGCTTGCAGCTTCCTAGACGCTGACCAGTGATTCAATGCAATGGATAGCTTTCACTCAACAATGAAGAAAGAGATCTTAGATATACATGTAAAAATCACATTTGATACTGATGAATATGTATATGTGTACTTCATTCCCCTCCCACCCCCCACCCCTATCATGTAAGGCATATAGTGCTGTTTAAATGTTGACTTAAACTGGCTGTTCCAAGCAAGACAGTTTTTATGCCCTACATAAACTTGTATTTATCAGCGTGTCTGGAGCAAAAATGTGCCAAATGTCAACTGGGGTATTGGCATGTGCTTGAGTGGTGTTTTTGTGTTGCCTGCTGTGTGTCAGTGCACAGTTGTTTGAGGACATGAACTCAGGTCCTGAATGTTGATCTTGCATTCAGGCCAACACAGTGTGTGAGGAGACCCAGCACTGATGGTAGATGTAGGGTGGTATCAGGGCTGTGTGAGGAGACCTGGCACTGATTTGAGAGGGAGGGGGGGTGGTAACGGGGCTGTGTGAGGAGACCTGGCACTGATGGGAGAGGGAGGGTGGTATCAGGGCTGTGTGTGAGGAGACCTGGTACTGATGGGAGAGGGAGGGTGGTATCAGGGCAGTGTGTGAGGAGACCTGGCACTGTTGGGAGAGGGAGGGAGGGTGGTATCAGGGCAGTGCGTGAGCAGACCTGGCAGTGATGGAAGAGGGAGGGAGGGTGGTTTCAGGGCTGTGTGTGAGGAGACCTGGCACTGATGGGAGAGGGAGGGAGGGTGGTTTCAGTGCTGTGTGTGAGGAGACCTGACACTGATGGGAGAGGGAGGGAGGGTGGTGTCAGGGCGGTGCGTGAGGAGACCTGGCACTGATGGGAGAGGGAGGGAGGGTGGTATCAGGGCAGTGCGTGAAGAGATCTGGCACTGATGGGAGAGGGAGGGTGGTGTCAGGGCAGTGTGTGAGGAGACCTGGTACTGATGGGAGAGGGAGGGTGGTGTCAGGCCAGTGTGTGAGGAGACCTGGTACTGATGGGAGAGGGAGGGAGGGAGGGTGGTGTCAGGGCAGTGTGTGAGGAGACCTGGCACTAATGTGAGAGGGAGGGTTGCTTCGGGTCATGTACTGTCATACTTATTACTTATCATTACATGTCTATTCACACTCAGTGACCCTACTTGTTCCATATAACATTGGCCTGGGCCATGGGCAGTGGTTTTTGCATTGCCCTGAAAGTCATTCTATAACTGTCTGTGCTATTGGTTGAATTATGACTCATCAGCTGATGTGAAAGACTTGACTTGAGACCAGCCATAATAAACTTCAAAGTTTAATTCAACTTGTTTTTAGAAGCAGATTCTATTAAAGCTATTGTTGAAATATGATTTCTTTCTTAGTGTTTTTGTTTAGTAGTTTTGTGCCATCAGAGAAAAAAGCAAAAATAAAAATTCAACAAAATTAAGTGAAGTTACAGTACAACATGTATTGATATCGTAAGTGGAAGTAACTGCAACTTGAACCTTGGTTTGGCATGGAATGAGTGGGCCAGAAAATAGACCAGTGTTCTTAATCTTGTCACAGGAGATACTTGAAAGCAAAACAAAAAACAAGCTAGAAAAGAAGATTTGCTTTGAAGCAAATCTGTGCCTTCAAAAGTTGTAAATATTAAATGCTACAACTTTTTTCCTTTGGTGCTTCACATTTCTTGCTAGAAGAAAATTTTAAATGGCAAATGACCTTGACCTTTGATCTTTAGAGCTCACATATAAACAACAAAAATGTGCAGTGTAGCAAACATATGAATTGAAGTTGGATAGGATATCTGTACCTATAATAGTTTTGGAGATATTGAAGATTTAAATTTTCAAATGACCCTAATTTGCATAATTTTCAAAACTGTTGAACATTATTACAAAAACTGCAGACTTGATGTGTAGAGTGGATGGGGAGTATTCAAGTATATTCTATCATGCTTGGACTTTATCTAACTAATTATTACCCCCAATACAGTACTTTTCGCATAGTAGGCCTACACAGGTCTACTAGTCACCCAGCTGATCTCCGAGTAAAGTGGCACTTTATTGCAATCTCTACGTGTAATGCCAAAATACCGCAATGAATTTAAGTGGTTGTAAGTTAATGCAAGCAAAGAGTTTCATTGATTCTACCAACCTAAGAGCATCACACACTCACACAAACACTGTTGGACTGTGAGCAAACACTGTGTTCAACTTTAACATCACATTTTGGAATCGATTAGGAGTGCCAAATAGTGGAAACGGTAGGTCAACTGTTTCAAATGGAAGTTTGCAATTCTGTCAACAGATGGCGCTGCATGTATGTACCACAGCGGTCAGGCCTACCTCAACAATCTTAACACCCCAAACTGTTTGCTTCAATTTTAAAGCATAGAAACACAAAATTATAGTTTCTTTTGGATAGATAAATGTTATTCATCCTCATATAACAAAAAAAGTTCATTATAAATTGCTTGATGGAGCCGTGGAGCTGATACTAACACTGGTCAAAGATTAAAATGCAGCTATCTGATTGGCTGTTGCCCACTGCCCATGATAGAATTCTATGTATAATAGTTTTTAAATGAAATGTGGGACAAATTTGCCTGTAAAGAAAGAAATAAAGAATTCCTACAAAAAAAAAATGTGTCTGTGTTGGCACACCGACATGAAAAATGTTTTGGCATCAAGATTTGGAAAAATGCCAAGGGGGATGCTGGCTGTATGTTGTTGTCATGCATTGGGAGCATCAGGACTGGGAGAAAGGCCATGGCATGATGACTGTCGGGCACTGATGGCCTCAAGATTCCTTGGAAGGCCATGGCATGCTGACTTTGATGTCAAGTATTGGTGACAGAGACACTGAAATCTTGAAATCTACTGCAGCTGGGTTTCAGGGTAGGGCTTACCACTGGGCTTTAGGAATCAAACCATATGTTTCATTGATATGCTGTACATTGAACAGGAAACAACTGGGGTCACATGAATGTGATATTAGTTCCTTTGTTCAGCATTTGTAGGCACTGGATTGTATGTTCCCGGTTGTGCTACAGTATGTTTATTGTCACACAAATAAAACTAGAAAAGAAGATTTACTTCAAAGCAAATCTGCTTGTGTACCAGAAAAAAGTAGTAAATATTAACTGCTACAACTTTTGTCCTTTGGTACTTCACATTTCATTAGGCTTGTGGCTGGATAAAAATTTCAAAGTCCAAACGACCTTGACCTTTGACCTTTAGAGGTCACATGTAAATTACAAAAATGCCCAGTGCTGCAATATCTGCAATTTAAGCCACACATGACTGAAATTGGATGAAAATTGACCAAGATATGGGTAGATGAAAATTCAAAGACCCAAATGACCTTGACTTTTGACCTTTAGAGGTCACATGTAAATTACAAAATTGTACAATGTTACAATATCTACAATTCAAGCGCAATGTAAACCAAATCAGATGAAAATTGACAAATTTATGGCTAGATGAAACTTTAAAAGGCCAAATGACCTTGACCTTTGACTTTAAGAAGTTACATTTTAATTACCAAAAAAAAAAAAAAAAAAAAAAAAAAAAAAAAACCCAGTGTTGCAATACCTACAATTTGAGTCCAACATGATTAGAATTGGATGGGAATTGGCCGGTTGATGGCTCGATGAAAATTTCAAACAGCCAAATAAACTTAACTTGACCTTCACCTTTAGAGGTCACATGTAAATTACAAAAAAATGCAGTGTTACAATTGGACTCCAAAATGTTAAAAAATTGGATAAAAATTGACTAAGTTATGGCTAGAAGAAAATTTCAAATGGCAAACTTGACCTTTGACCTTTAGAGGTCACATGTAAATTACAAAAATGTGCAGTGTTGCAATACCTACAATTTGAGTCCAACATGATTAAAATTGGATGCAAATTGACCAAGTGATGGCTAGATGAAAATTTCAAAGTTCCAAATGCCTTTGACCTTTGGAGGTCACATGTAAATCACAAAAATGTAGAGTGTTACAAAGATATTAATTGAATTTGGATTGGTTATCTGTACCTACAGTAATGTTGGAGATATTGGAAGATTTAAATGGCCTTAATTTTCATAATTTTCAAAACCTAGCTTATGTGGTGGTTAGACATCAGTTGTTAGTCTGTCGGTGTCCACAATTCACATTTTCAATTTCTTCTCCGAAATCACTGGCCAGATTTACTTCAAACTTGGTGGGAATGTACCTGGGTTCCTACCAAGTTTGTACAAAAGGTGACGGTCCATTGATTTTTGGACTTTTGTGAATTTTTTTGGGGGGGGGGGGGGGAGACAAATCTTTAAAAAATCTTCTCCAAAACCAATAGGCCAATTGCTTTGAAATTGCTTAGGGAGACTTCTGGGGACCCTTAGACCTTGATTTTGTTCAACAGGTGGCGCAGTGATTTTTCAGATACTTTTTATGTGAAAAATGTGTTTTTGCTACTTTAGACTTCTCCAAAACCATCACTCAGATTATGCTGGAGCTGGGTGGAAATATTCCTTTCAGAAGGGCCAAACAAAGGTGTTCACAAGGTGGTGATGCCATTATAAAGATTTTTATAATTTTTTTTAAATTTACCAGTGATTTTTAATTTTCACAGTCCTTTGAGGTGTTCAAGAACAAGTGTAAAATCTTGTGTGTTGTGACATTTAAAACTGACTGTGCATGCTTGGGCCATCTGTGTGCATCTTGAGGTTCATCAGGCCAAGTCCACTGTTATTTAATAATGATGCAATCTTGGGTAAGAGCACAGTGTCATCATTTCAAAGATTAATGATGGTGTTGTCTATCCCAGAGTCTGGCAAAGTAATCGTGACTGGAAAATAGGATGATCTAAAAGATGCAGCTATAAAAAGGTACAAGGGGAAGGTCAGCGTTAACATGTCAGAACTTTTGGCCAATGAACATCTCCAAATTATATGTTAATCATGACGTAACAAAAATGTGTATGCATACAAAGTCTATTTTATATACAATTTATATACATGTAGATTATAAAGTAGTGATAGTAAAAATCTGCTTTGTTGAAATTATGTATTCAAAAGAGGCTGGCTGTGAGTTTCATGGCCCAGGTAATATTGTGCCTTGGGGATGAACAGGCATTGTAATTGAAACATTAGATATGGATCATGGAATCAATAAACTTGTCAAGTTTTCAAAGTGACAATGTTCATGTGAGAACTTGACACTATGAATTCCTGATTTTTAATGATTTTTTCATTTGGGGTACTGACCTGTTAATGCATACAGTGCTATTGATTACTATAATTATCTATTGCAATGGTAATTCACATTTTCGACTCTTTTCCAATACCACTTATCAGATTCACTTTAAACATGGTGGGGATGTACCCTGGGTGGGACTCGGCTAAGTTTGTTCAATGGTCAAGCTCCGGTTATGTCTCCCGGTGGAAGCCGGAGGACATATTGTTTTAGTGCCCGTTTCTTCTTCTTCTTCTTCTTCTTCTTCTTCTTCTTCTTCTTCTTCTTCTTCTTCTTCTTCTTCTTCTTCTTCTCCTCTTCCTCCTCCTCCTCCTCCTCCTCCTCCTCCTCCTCCTCCTCCTCCTCCTCCTCCTCCTCCTCCTCCTCCTTCTTCTTCTTCTTCTTCTTCTTCTTCTTCTTCTTCAACACTTGGTTTCCGTGCGATAAGTCTTGAAGGACTTGACAGAATTTGATGAAACTTGGTAGGATTATGTATCTAGGCAAGACCTAGGTAGGAATTGTATTTGGGTGACCTTGACCTAATTTTCAAGGTCACAGGGTCACTTATGTGAAATTGGTTTCCGTTCGATAAATCATGAAGAACTTGATGGAATTTGATGAAACTTGGTAGGATTATGTATCTTGGCAAGACCTAGGTTGGGATTGTATTTGGATTACCTTGAACAAATTCTCAAGGTCACAGGGTCACTTATGTGAAATTGGTTTCCGTTCGATAAGTCTTGAAGAACTTAATGGAATTTGATGAAACTTGGTAGGATTATGTATCTAGCGAAAACCTAGATTGGGATTGTATTTGGATGACCTTGAGCGAATTGTCAAGGTCACAGGGTCACTTATGTGAAATTGGTTTCCGTTTGATAAGTCTTGAAGAACTTAATGGAATTTGATGAAACTTGGTAGGATTATGTATCTAGGCAAGACCTAGGTTGGGATTGTATTTGGATGACCTTGAGTGAATTCTCAAGGTCACACGGTCACTTATGTGAAATTGGTTTCCGTTGGATAAGTCATGAAGAACTTGATGGAATTTGATGAAACTTGGTAGGATTATGTATCTTGGAAAAACCTAGATTGGGATTGTATTTGGATGACCTTGAGCAAATTCTCAAGGTCACAGGGTCACTTATGTGAAATTGGTTTCCGTTTGATAAGTCATGAAGAACTTGATAGAATTTGATGAAACTTGGTAGGATTATGTATCAAGGTAAGACCAAGGTTGGGATTGTATTTGGGTGACCTTGACCTAATTTACAAGGTCACAGGTTCATTTATGGGAAATTGGTTTCTCTGCAATAAGTCTTGAAGAACTTGCTGAAAATTGCTAGAGTACTGTATCTAGGTGAGAGATAAAATAGGATTGTAATTTTCAAGCAAACTTGGTCATTTGTAATTTGTTATCACCTGTAGCTTATTCAGAGACGTAAGTGTTCCACCGGGAGACATTTGATTTTCTGTTTGAAAATCAGTCTGTTCTAGTTTTTTTTTATTTTTAATGATTATGTCTGCTGGTGGAAGCCGGGGGACATATTGTTTTAGTGCCCATTTCTTCCGCTTCTTCTTAATCTTGTTGTTGTTGTTGTTGTTGTTGTTGAGGTTCTTCAACACTTGGTTTCCATGCGATAAGTCTTGAAGGACTTGACAGAATTTGAAGAAACTTGGTAGGATTATATATCTAGGCAAGATCTTGGTTGGGATTGTTTTTGGATGACCTTGAGCGAATTCTCAAGGTCACAGGGTCACTTTTATGAAATTGGTTTCCATTCGATAAGTCATGAAGAACTTGATGGAATTTGATGAAACTTGGTAGGATTATTATGTATCAAGGTAAGACCAAGGTTGGGATTGTATTTGGGTGACCTTGACCTAATTTTCAAGGTCACAGGGTCATTTATGTGAAATTGGTTTCTCTGCAATAAGTCTTGAAGAACTTGCTGAAAATTGCTAGAGTACTGTATCTAGGTGAGAACTAAAATAGGATTGTAATTTTCAAGCAAACTTGGTCATTTATAATTTGTTATCCCCTGTAGCTTATTCAGAGACGTAAGTGTTCCACCGGGAGACTTTTGATTTTCTGTTTGAAAATCAGTCTGTTCTAGTTTTTTTATTTATGTTTTGGCCAATTCCTAAAAAAACTTCTCCAAAACCACTTGGCCAGTTGATTCCGAATTGCATAGGAACACTTCAAAATCCATAGGAAGACTTGAGGGCACTGATGATGATGATGACGACGACGATGACGACGACGAAGACGACGACTTGTAATACATGAACAGCAAAGAGGGTGATGGGGCTTATGGGCCCTTGTACAAATAAATATACAGAAATATGTCTGATTGTAAGGCAATGTGATGGTTTTAAACATAACACAAAAGAACAGAAATGACATCAGATAACCAGAATCTTTAGATATAGTTACCAATGAAATTTGTTAAGAACTTGGATACTTTCAGTTATGTTAACATAACATAGCTTATGTTATGAACCATAAGTTCATTTGGTAAAGAATTTAAAATTTCAGAACCTCTATAGGACATACAAAATTTCGAAAAATTTGTTCTATATTTGGCATATGTAAGTTTTGAGATTGTCTAGTGCTATAATTATGAATCATTTTATTACTAGTAAACATACTGTCAAATTTACCTGGTAACTGCTTGTTAATTGCTTGAAACATAAACATACACACTTAAAATTTATTAATATCTGAGAAGTTTAAAATACCCATCTGTTTAAAGATCAATGCTGTATGCTCAGTTGGCTTCATGAAATTAATAATTATAACCAGTTTCTTTGGTAACACTGTAAGTGGGTATATATTAGTTTTGTCGTTACTTGCCCAGACAATGTTCCCAATGAAAAATATGGGGAAAAATGCATAATATAAATCCAGCAACACACTTTTCGTCAGCACCTTTCTGGCCTTACGTAAAATACCAACACTTTTAGAAAATGTGTCTGAAGTAGCATTAATATGAAACTTTTAATTTAGTTTATGATCATTATACACACCAAGAAACTTAATTTTGTCAACAGGGTAATATTCTGACAATCCAAACTTATTTCAAAGTCATTCAGAGTAAACTTTTTTGTGTTTTTAAAAAAAACATAAATTTTATCTTTTTGATATTAACCAATAATTTGCTTACTTTAAACCTTTTGACACTTTCTTAAGCTCATTTTTCATCAAATCATTTAAATATTTATCATCCTTCTGAGACAAAAATACATTTGTATCATCAAGAAACAATATGAAGAATAGTTGTTTTGAATTATTATAAAAACCATTTATATAAAGTAAAAACAACAAAGGCTGAAGGATAGATCCTTGGGGTACCCCACATCTGATGGTCTTATAATTTAAATTTGTAAAGATACATACTGTTATCTATTTTAAGATAACTTCTAAACCATTCCAATGCTATCCTGCAAATTCTGTAAAAGTTAAACTTGTCTAATAAAATTTTGTGATTTACTGTGTCAAACGCTTTTGACAAATCCAAAAATAATCCAATGACAATTTCATTTCATTGTAATGCTTTTGCTAATTTTTCCATAAGGCAGATCAAAGCCATGTCGGTAGAATGATTTTCCCTGAAACCATATTTATTATCATACAAAATGTTATGTTTCTTCAAACAGCTAATCAAACATTTATATATGACTTTCTCTAGTATTTTTGAGAAAAATGACAACTATGAAACAGGTCTGTAATTAGATATTAATTCTACATCATCATTTTTGTAAATTGGGACAACTTTTGCAATTGATAAATTACATAAATATTATAAATGGAAAAGCAAAGATTCATAAACATGTTTAACTATTTTACTACCAATGTTGTCCCACCCACTACTGACACTAGAAAAAATAATGTTCTTTAACTCTTTTTTTTTTGAGACTGGTTCAATGAAGATAGATTATGGAAAATTTCCTGTTATGTAATGTAATGGCGACGATGCAATTTTGGGTCAATATTAATGAAAAAAAATCTTTAAATTTGCTTGCAGTTGTATTTTTATCGTTACTAATGGACCATTGATATTAAACGGTTGATTATGTCTCCCCAAGGAACAGGGGGACATGTTGTTTTTTGCGTCCGTTTCTTCCGCTTCTTCTTGTTCTTCTTCAACATTTTGTTGCGTGCATTGCAGATGCGATAACTCAAGAAAGATTTGACTAGGGAAATTGAATTTTTTTGCCTAGATGTTCCTATATAAAACCTTGCTTACGATAGCAGGTGGATGACCTTGACAAATTTTTCAAGGTCACATGGGCACGTCATCTAAAATTGACGTGGACACAACAACTCTGCAAGGATTTGACTTAGGAGGTTGAAATTTTGCATGATTATGTACCAATATATGAACTAGGTTGGGATTGTAGATGGGTGACCTTGACTTATTTTCAAGGTAACATGGCCACTTTTAAAAACTTATTGCAGATGCATTCGAGAAAGATTTGACTTAAAGAGGTTGACATTTTGTGTGATTATGTTTATATGTAAGAGTTTTGTAAGACATTGCTTGTGACTGCAGATGTATGACCTTGACCTATTTTTTAAGGTCACATGTGCATTTCGTCTAAAATCAATGTGGACATAACTCAAGAAAGATTTGACTTGGGAAGTTGAAATTTATATAAGATCTTGCTTGGGATTGCAGATGGGTGACCTTGACCTATTGTTCAAGGTCACATGGGCATATCATGTACAATCGATAACTCAAGAAAGATTTGACTTGGGAAGTTGAAATTTTATGTGAAGATGTTCCTATATAAGACCGTGCTTGGGATTGTAAATGGGTGATCTTGACCTTTTTCAAGGTCACATGGCCACTTTTTCAAAACCCTTGCAGACACACTAGTGAAAGATTTGACTTACAGAGATTGAAATTTTGTGCTATTATGTTTCGATGAAAGACTTGTAAGACCTTGCTTGTGACTGCAGATGTTAACATGGGCATTTCATCTAAAATCCATGCAGACTCGATAAGAGTGTGCTTGTGCTTCTACATGGGTAATCTTTGCTTAGATTTTGAAAAGTCAATGAAGACTGTACCTTCACCATATCTGTATATCATTGGAATCGGTATGCCTATTTATAAAAATAAGGGTGACAATAGCAGGGGCGCACGGGGAGACTTTTGATTTGCTGTTGGAAAATCAGCCTGTTCTAGTTTAAACATTGATTGTTTTTACGTTTAGATATGATGCCACTAATGATTTTCTGAGTCCTTGATAAATTATTTCTATTATGTTTAAGAAGACATCCGTAGTATCCCCATTCTGCTATGCACAGGAGATGATTTAGTTTATTTCTGTAAAGTTTATATTTATCCTCATTGAGAGGAATAGTATTGACAATAAAAATAGCATACAGTAGAGTATATATATGTAGCAGTAACAATAAATAACACAGACACATAGTACTACTAATAAACAAATTAGACATACCATATATAGCATTAATGGTATTTAAACTATATGTATCATGAGTATGACGTCATAATTTCTCAGAGATGGTTGATGGTATCAGATATAAAGGTCAGTTTGCTCTGAAAATCTTCTTTTCACATTTAACTTGTTCAAGTGTCCCAAATTAGCATAAATTAAAATTCTACATCAGTTTATTGTCCCGAGGATATACATAGAGCGCAAACCTATGAATTGAAGTTAGAATGGCAGCTCTATCTACAATAGTTTTGAAGCTATTCAAGATTTGAATCTCATGTATTCACCTAATTTAAATTTTTATCATTTGTGATTCAAGTTGCTATCATCTCATCAAGTAGCTTTGTTGTGACTAGCTTACTTTGTGAGACAATGAAGCTGAATATTGTCTGCTGCTGTGATTATCTCATACAAGTCAAACCAGATAAGCAAATCCACATGAGCTGAGAATGTTCTGTGTGTGTAATGTGTGTAGCTCCAGTGTACACACCATGTAGATGGTCTTATTGTGTGCCTGTAATATAAGTCACAATTATACTCCTGATCAAAAGAGCACTAAGCCCCTGGAATATGTGAGACCAACCAACCAACCAGCTGAGACCACATTGGCGTATTGATTTTAGTTACCTCCAGGCTGGAGAAACATACATTATACACGTAAAACAAATACGAAGTATCAACATCACACACATAAAGCAAAGTTTACAAAAAAACATTGCATATGTAATGCAAATACAAAGTATCATTACACATAAAACAAATACAAAGTATCAACATTAACATATATGTAAAACAAATACAAATTATGACTAGAAAATATTATTTGCTGCTTAGCAAATCAGTGTGTGTGTCTTCAAAGCTTATTGGTATGGCAATGTACAACTAGTCCATAACATAGGAGTAGAAGTTGGAATGACATCTCTATGTATTGTAGCTTTGAAGTTATTCAAGATCTAAAATTTCTAATGGTGCTACTTAGCATAATTTAAATTGCTGCAACTTTTGTATTTTAATTCATTAGGTGTGCAGTGGTCAACAACCCCCTAGTAGAAGTTGGAATGACATCTCTATCTATTATAGTGTTGAAGATATTCAAGATTGAAAATTCAGAATACTGCTAATCAGCATTACTAAAATTGCTATAACTTTTGCTTTAGATTCATTACATGAGCAACAGTCAGTAACTCCCTAGTAGAAGTTGAAATGACATCTCCATCTATATAAGTTTTGAAGATATTGAAGATTTAAAGTTTCAAATGCTGCTAATTAGCATAATTTAAATCTCTACAACTTTCGTTTTTAATTCATTAGATGCACAATGGTCAATAACCCTCTGGTAGAAGTTGGAATGACATCTCTATCTATTATAGTCTTGAAGATATTCAAGATTTAAAATTTCAAATGCCTCTAACTTGCATGATTTTAAACGTCTTCATTCCTCTGCATAAAAAGGTCAAACTCCTGGTATGGAGGTACAATCATGCCAAGTTTGGAGTGTCCATATATAATAGTGTCAGAGTAAAGCGTCGGGCAAATTCACTGGTACAGAAGAAAGAAACTAGAAAAGAAGATTTGCTTCACAGAAAATTTGTCTGGATGCCTTCAAAATGAGACCAGTTTGAAATCCTACACTTTGCCATTGTTCAACATAATGTAAATTTTGTGTATTAGGCTAATTTGCATTATTAGATAATTTGCCTAATTTATATTAATCAAGATGCTACAACTTTGGTTCTTGGTTTATGTGATGTGGCTATGTCACAAACTTTTAAACTTAAGTTTGAATGATACCACTATCTACAGTAGTTATGAAGCTATTCAAGATTTTAATTTTGTGTATTGCGTAATTTGCATAGATTAAAAGCCTACAACTTTGGTTCATGGTTCATTGGATGCACCTATGTCCCAAATCTACAAATTGTAGTTGCAATGGTACCTCTTTGTATGATACTTTTGAAGTTATTCAAGATTTAGATTTTGTGTATTTGCCTTATTCGCATAAATTAAAATCCTACAACTTTGGTTCATGGTTCATTGGATGCACCTATGTCACAGACATATAGAGTGAAGTTGAAATGACACCTCTATGATAGTTTTGAAGCTATTCAGGCTCATAATTCATTAGATGCAACTATGTCACAAACCTATAAATCGAAGTTGCAATGGCACCTCTATGTATAATAGTTTTGAAGTTGTTGAATGTTTAAATTTTGTGTATTCACCAAATTTGCATAAATTAAAATTTTACAGTTTTGTTTCATTGGCTGTGTCTATGTTACAAAACTTTAAATTGGAGTTAGGATGGCACCTCTTTCTATAATAGTTATGAAGTTATTTAAACAAATTTAAATTTTGTGTATTCACCTTATTTGCATAAATTAAAACTTTTACAATTTTGGTTTATGGTTCATTGGACTCGGTTATGTTACAAACCATTAAATTTAAGTTCGAATGAATCCTCCATCTGTAATATTTTCAAGCTATTCATGATTTTAATTTTGAATATTCAGAAAATAAATTAAAATCCTGCAACTTTGCTTCATAGTTCATTGGATGGAGCTTTGCCACAAACCTATTGATTTGAAGTCGGAACGGCTGCTCTATCCGTAATAGTTTTGGGGATATGCAAGTTTGAAATTTTTCAATGCCCCTAATTAGCATAATTTGAAATTCCACAACTTTCATTTACTGTCCATTGTATTGGAGGTGTGATTCAGCCGTATTGTAGATTGGTACCTAATCTTTCCTATTCTGCAAGAAAACAATTCTTGATTTTCTAAAATTTATACTGCAAAATAGCTTTACAGATGGCCCCGATACACTGTGGTGTTGGACTTAACACTTTCCAGTCTGAGTCAACAGCTTTCCTCGGGGCACTTTCCGCGCAATGCGCGGAAAGTGCCCCGAGGAAAGCTGTTGACTACCCGCTAGTGGTAGATATGACATGTTGGTATTCGTAAGAAACGTCTTTCCATGAGGAATTAAAATATGAAATCGTTACATAAATATTTTATAACCTGTGTGAGTCCGCATATATGCGGACTCAGACTGGAAAGTGTTAAACTACACAACAAGCATACGAAGCATGCAAAGAAGACCTGATGGTTCACTATGATACAAAATGTGAGCTGGGTTTGTAACTTTACATCTGATACCTTCAACCATCTCTGAGAAATTATGACGTCATACTGATGATACTGTGAGTTTAAATACCATTAGTGCTATACATATATGTCTAATTTGTTTATTATTGGTGCTTAGTCTCTCTTTTATTTACTGTTATTGCTACATATGTATACATTGTATATACTCTATTGTATGCTAATTTGCATAAATTAAAATGCTGCAACTGATTTGTCCATTGGATGTGAGTATGCCACAGATCTGTGAATTGAAGTTGGATTGACACCTTTATCTACAATAGTTTAGAGACATTAAAGATTTAAATTTTGTGTATTGCCTAATTTGCATAAATTAAAATCAAACAGTTTTTGTTCATGACTCATTGGATGTGGTTGTGTCACAAACCTGCAAATTGAGGTTGTAATAGCACTTCTATTTAAAATAGTTTTGGAAATATTCAACTTTTAAGATTTTGAATGCCTCTCATTAGCATAATTTAAAATTCTAAGTTTCTTGACAGTGTATCAGATCGGCAGGTTTGACAAACCGATGAGTACAATTTGAAATTTTGTGGCTATCTGTAATAGTTATGAAAATATTGAGATTTGAAAATTTTAACTGCCCCGAATTTGCATAATTATTAACATAATGAATATTCCATACTAAGTGCTCAACTTTACCACTAGATCCATCACCATAGCCATTTTGGTGCTTTTTGGAACCACAGTGGTGGACAACTTCTACATTTACACCAAATATGCATAAGGCCAATAATCAAATTCTATTTAAATTTCGGGTGACCTTGGCCTATTTTTCATGGCCATTGAGGATGTAGTAAAGGACACTGTATTTTACATGTTCAGAAATATGAATGCTAACAAT
>OZ026612.1:15761137-16233637 GCA_964020975.1 Hermodice carunculata | reverse complement strand
ATGCAGCTTTCCTATTGATTACTATTGAAGTCAATGAGTATTCTAATGCTAATTCACATTTGCGACTTCTTCTCCGAAACCGTCATGCAGATTAACTTCAAACTTGGTGGGGATGTACCTTGGGTGGGTGTCTACCAAGTTTGTTCCAATGGTCATGCTCCAATGAATTTTGTTTTTTTTTTATGATTTTTTTTTCAAAAATCTTTACAAAAGTTTTAACATGGGAATTTCTTGTAATGGTTATTACTGAAATAATTTTGGCCAGATTTACTTCAAACTAGGTGTGGATGTGCCTTAGGTGGATCTCTACCAAGTTTGTTCAAATGGTCACGTTCTATTGATTTTTGGAATTTTTATGATTTTTTTTCGTTTTTTGGGGGCAAATCTTAAAAACTCTTCACCTGTGAAACCGCTCACCCAGTTGTTTTGATATCGTTCATAGACACTCCCAGGGACACATAGTT
Organism: Hermodice carunculata; assembly: GCA_964020975.1. Classification (NCBI taxonomy): domain Eukaryota; kingdom Metazoa; phylum Annelida; class Polychaeta; order Eunicida; family Amphinomidae; genus Hermodice; species Hermodice carunculata. Next base: position 16,233,173 of record OZ026612.1, on the reverse strand, counting down.
CCCAATTTGTTCACCAGGTGGCACTGCAATTTGTTCTAATTTTTTTTTATGAATTTTTTATATGGTTTTGTTATTTTTCACTTGTTCTCAGAACTGTCACTCAGATTAAAGTGAAATGTGATGGATATGTTCTTGTGGAAGGGTCAAACAAAGTTGTTTACTAGGTGGCACTGCTTTAGATTCCTGATTTTTAAGTATTTTCAACTCGGGTACTTATCGATCAATGCAGCTTTCCTATTGATTACTATGGAAGTCAGTGGGTATTCTAGTGCTAATTCACAGGACAACTGACACAAAATTTACTGTTTACTTGATAACTTGAGATCTGTTTCGAGTTAGTACTGTGATGTTGCACATGTTAATGTTTTTGTATGAAGGTCATGCTCAGACAGTACATGAATGACTTTGACCTCATTTCTGGGGTCACAGTGCAACAGACATGAATTTTACTCTTCATTATAACTTGAGAACTACTTGAACCTTGATGTTGCACATGTTAGTATTCTTTTATAATGGTCAGACTTACTCAGAACATGGGTGACCTTGATCCTTTCCCAAGTTCATAGATCTGCAAGTGTGATGAATGTCAAGATCAGCTGAGCATGGGCTGTTCACACAGCCCTTTTGTTTGTAGTTTTTTGCTGTCTTGACTACCGTTATTCCAAAATGAGATCTGTGATTACCAAGATTGTAAATGAGGTGGGGGCATGGATCCAGTAATCTCTGATTACGTTTTAATTTTATGACATTTGGCAAAATCAATGGAATTATGAATGTTTTGGCTGTAAACAGCAAGCATATCAATTTTGTCAGCAAAAATGGTAGGGTTACTCTGAAATGATTTCTGCTTTGCAGTGACATCACCATATGTTCTAGAGTAAGTAGGTTGTTGCTTGTTTGTTGACGTTGACCTTTTTTCAAGGTCACTGGTACCAGAAGGTCACACAGGCCCCAAATGGGACTGTGAAGCATAGGAATGTGTACTGTATCATACATGCATCATGCTGAAGGCATGTGTAACATCGGTTGTGTCCTGACCAAACTTTTTTTGCATAGCCATTTTGCAATGAATTTGAAACCAATAGATGCAGTGCTGCAGTCTGAACACAATACTGTCTGGTGGGGGACAAGGATCCCTTTGATCATTCTACTAATATTATATTTACTGTTGAAACGCCTCAAAATTAATGAAGCAGATGACCTTTAATCACTCCTTACACCTGCTTTTGGCCTGTTGAAGGTGGACAGGGTTAGATTAATTAATGGTATAGGTGTCACTTTTTCTTTCAGTCAGGTAATTTCCACAAACACTGGCCTGTGTTGCCAGTTCATAGCTCCCAGCAATGTGCAAGAACATTTCAAGAGAGGTGTGACATTAAACACAGCATGTTTGTGTTTTTCAGTCCTGCAGTACTCCTCTCTCTCTCTCTCTCTCTCTCTCTCTCTCTCTCTCCCTCCCTCCCTCCCTCCCTCCCCCCCCCCCCCCCCATAGTGTTAGCCAGCAATGCATCCAGACTTCATTTGGATGGTAGATGGCCAAAGTTGACGGCCCAAAAAAGAGGGGTAAGTGTCACTGAAGCCGTCCTATATTTATCATTTACCAGTAAAAACTGGTTTGATAGGCAGGGTCTTTTTGCTTCTTAATCTGACAGAAATGTGAAAAAAATTCCATTGTGATTGCATAGAAATGACACGTTTTGCATACCTTTCAAACACAAACAGCCATGCTGTCCCACACAGACAAAGCAGAAGTCAACTACCAGAAGTCTATTTTTATCCCAGTTAAAATGGCGGCCAGTTCACAAGCAGTCGGTATGAAACGATGCTCACCAGCACCCAAGTAAAATTGGAAAATTTGGATGCCCTATTTCAAATTTCTGGCCAACACCCTGCTCTCTCCTCACCCCCTCCTCCTCCCCATTTTGAAATTTTAACTGAGGTCACTAAAACACAGAAAAGTTGGTGACCTCATGGGTTCAGTTTGCAGGTACATTGACCATCAATGGTTTTCTCATCAGAGCAGGTCTCTTGTCTTCAGGTTAACTGCCAGCTTGGCACTGTGTTTGGGTTTGAAGGGCACCATTAAACACACACACACACATTAAACACACACACACACACACACACACACACACACACCTCTGTTGAGAGACCGCCTCAATGAGAGACCTCCTGTCTTCACAGAACACTTTTTCATGAAATTTTTTTGTACTGTTCTATATATCTGTACCTTCTATGAAAGACCACCTGTTTTTAGAGAGCAAAGTTAGGTGATCCCTTGGGAGGGTGGTCTCTTAAGCAGGGTTTCATTGTGAGGGTGAAATATGGTCAACTGATTATGATAGAGTGTCGATGGTAGAAATTTGCAAATGGAAGTAAGTAACATCATTGAGAATTCATGTTGCAGTGTCATAAAACCAAAATATTTCATCAATAAATCACACCTGTATTTTGTTTTGCTTGATGAATGAAACATTAACTGTTCGTAATAAATATCTGTGTGGGGGTCTACTTAAATATTTCCCAGTGAGGCTAGCTGAAATGTAATGTGGTTTATTCCTGTCTAAAATATTTTTAGAACTTAGAGCAGACATGAAATAATTTGAAAAAACAGCCTGAACAGGAAACAAGAGTTGTGTCTTGTAAATATGGCCTGCTATGCTGTAAGAGAGTTATACATGGGAAGTCGTGTTTGCTCTTGCATGCAGGAAAGACTAAATGAGTTATAGCTAAGAGTCTTTTGGCAAAACCAATAGGTTCCTTTGTGCATAGAGTGAATTTTAAAGATGGGCCATATTGCCATTAAGTTATGTGACGCCCACAGAGTGAAATGTGATCTCTCGTGTGACGTGGGCAAGTTTACCTTGTTCTCTGTGGTCTTTTTTTTTTTGTCCTGAAGAGACTGTCATGCTGTCATTTAGATCTCTGGCACTATTTCCTTTGTAAGGATGCAATAGAGTAACCACATACTTAGCATACAAACTGACATGTTAAGTCAATGTTTTTTTGCATGTCAAAGTGGAGGTAAGATCTACCCTGCTTTTCTCTTTACTGCTGCTCCCTGTCCTGTTTTTCCTGTGCTGTGCCTGTTTAATTTGCTCACTGTCTTTTTGCCCATCACTCTCGCCCTTTCTCTCTCAAGGTCCACACGTTTGTGACATTCACTTTCTCACATCAGTGATAGAAATAAGGGAAAATTTTTCATGTCCACAGACTGGCAGCTTTGATAAAATGAGTGTTGCTCTTATTGGAATGCACCTCAAAGTTGGACAAATGCAGTAGCAAGTGGACTTGTCCAGCATTGTCTATCTCATAGTTTGCTTGTCTTCAACAAATGAAAAGGCTTTATTTTGAACGCTGTGCATATAATATTTTCAGGGGTTGAAATAATGCCAGTCCTTCAGCCCAGAACTGACAGTTTTCTGGCAGGACTGACTTTGTGTGATATGTTGGTCATGTGGACTGTCAGGACTGGCTTACTGGGAAACATTTTGACACAAGATTGGTTCAGCTGACAGCCTTAATTGTTGAAGCTTTCACTAGTATTTATCGTGTTTAACAGTTCAATATTTTTCAGTTTTGTCCAAAAATATATGGGTAACATGGGTATGGAAAATATCATTTCATTTTGGCTTTTAAACAGCACTAGGTTGTAAATTTATAAAAAGAAAATGTGTGAAGCAATTGCTTCTAATTTAGTTCATCTTTCAATTGTAACTAGATGCATGTTAACTACTTACCTTTCTTTCTGGTAGTAGAGATGCCTGAGTCCTGCACTTCCCTTCTTGTAGATGCCCAATGTGTTTCCGTGCTCAATATTTACATGTGCCGTTTCAGATATAAACTGCTCTGCCATGTTCAAAAGCTATGGAGATCACTGTAACAATTAGTTGTAATCAGAAGCAGGGTTGTCATCTGTCCAAGGGCTCAAGCAACAATTGTCTGCATTTTGATTTGGGTCTGCCTTATGGTCTCTGTGCACCCACAGATGTCTGCTCAGTCCTTGTAACAGTGCTGTGGTGAAGGGTAATGGGGAGTTAAACAGTCGGATGTGACAATTACAGTCGGGTCCTGGCCTGCCGCCATAGTTGAACAGTTTTATTGGTATACCTCAATGTACAGTGTAGTTTGCTCATGGAATGGCATATTCGCTGACGGTTTAAGCCCATGTCGTCAGGTATCGTGCAATGTAGGCTCAATGTGTTGACAAATTGGTCAGCTTGTGCGAGTTTCACAAGAGTCTCTTGATCATTTTCATTGCTCTCAAGCTAATGGCTTTTCCTGGGTCCAATGTACTCACAAGTTGTGTTATGAATGGTAGTCAATCTGGACAGTCAGTGCGTCTTCATAAAAGGGCTTAAAAATGGTTTGAAAATCTCCCAAAAAATGGACTCCTTCTTTGCATTTCTAGATGGCATTTTAGAATTAAACTTGGATGAGGCCAGATAAATAAGCAGGTATCAATAAATAATCACATGATGTGATTGATTACATGGTTTGTCTGCTCGAAGATCTCACTCTGCATGCTGTGGGAACTGTAATGTTTTCTTTGTTTTGTAGATGTGCCATAGTCCTCCCCCACTGCAGAAATTCACGTTTCAATGCCACCCAATTTTAGTGTGGTCAATTATAATGGCCACTGTCAAAAATCAAGATCTTTTGGTTAACCTGATAATCAGAACAGATAGTTGATATTTATATTTATTTTTTGGTGGGGGGGCAGTAGGTGTGGAGGAACTGGTTGTAGGTTATGATGGTAATGCTGCTGAGTAACCTTGAAGCTTGTCTGTGTGACAAAATGTACTGGTGTTCAAATCAGTTCACTGCTATTAGGGGTGAAACAATTCATTGATACATCGGTGCAAATGGGCTAACGATCCGCGATGCAGTACAGGGAAAAAAAATATGATGCGATGCAAATTTTTTACCCCTAGTTTAAGGCTTTGAGTGCCAGTCGCCTCAATTGTCATCCTTGATATATCTCTAACATTGCACATATTGATTCTGCAGTAATTTGTGTGACTGTTACTTCATGAGATTGATTTCTAAAGCGTCAACTCTTATTTTGCTTATTTTTTCAAGTTATTTACAATTAGCGGTTAGTTTTATTGAAGGTAAAGTGAATACGTTTGAAAAAAATGGAATATCCAGCGTTCCGCTGTGCAAATGGAGTCTGGGCACACAACGGTACCTTCATCTGTACTAAATGTACAGTGAATATCCTTCCATACCAAATGTGTTGCAATCGTAACAGAAAGCTTCAGAAGAACTATCTGAGTCATCATATACAAATATCAAAGTTTTTACACTTTAACAACATCAAAACAGCCAAATTTCCTGATTTTATTGTGCCCGACATCCATACTTTCACCAACAGCATGTTGTTGAGACTAGGGCGGAAGTGCAGGGAAGAAGTAATGGTCTGAGCAATCACTATGCTCCTATTGGTCCATGTGACTTATCTTCAGAGCTAGTTATTCAAATAGCAAAATCTGTAAGATGAAGCAAAGGTTTGGATCCTTCTATCCTGCCCTGTGTAGTCTGACCGCTTTCACCAGTAGTGTGGCTCGTCAGGGACTGAAAATTTCAACAGCTGCAGTGTGGTGCCTTTAAAAACATAACATACATTTATAACGTGATAATACAGTACATTGGCAACAATAGACGTTGCTAACACCGAGTTAAGCTTAACGACTCTAGGGTGAGCTTTGGTGTTTGTTCAGACTATTAATTGTCACCCCTGCATTTTCCAGTGACATAGTGTGGCAACCTAAATGCAAATTGCATGTAGTTTTTGGGTGCTTTTGTCTCCCAAATGTGTTTATGGGAGGAGGCATCCTTGGTAGTGTCGTAGCATATCTTAGTGACCAACCTCCTCCCACTTAATAAAGGAACAAAGCTGGGGCAGAGAGGTGGTATTTACTCAAATATGTATCAAGATACAGAATAAAGAAAAATGTCTTGAATAATTATAAAAATATAGGGATATCAATTGAGTATCCCTTAAAGATGCGTAGCAGCTGTGAAATGGAGAGATTGAGTTGCTCCCAGCATTATACATTCTGTAAATTTAGCATAATACAAAGCAGCTATGCTTATTTTCTCATCGCCTTGAGACCAAATGGTTCCATGGTACAAAGCTGATAAATCCAGAAAAATTCTCTCTTTAGTCTCAGCGTTTCTGTCCTTTTGAGTTTGAGGGGCGTTCGAATATGTTCCAGGATCTGAGTCTTGAGTCTCAGACCATTGTGTTCTGCACTGGCAAAATGTTTCTGTGGAGGCTGTGATACATCTTTCTTATTTATGTGAAAAAAAAAATCAAATAGGTCATATGACGATCTGACTACGTCATCATCAGCCGATAGAAACAATCATCTGAATAATATTTCTGACCTTGGAAACAGTGATGTTTGGCATAAGTTCACTGCATTGCTGTCATATATAGCCAATATGAAAGCATTTTACAGGCATAGACGAAGTTCTGAACTTTCCAATGAATCCAAACATTCAAACATGCATTGTTTAATCCAGTCCTGCTGCCTACAGAGGACAGTGCAACTTTATTGCTGTTTTTACACTGTTTTGGCAATCTTTAACAGTGACAGTGAGAACCCTCAGGACAGCGCTACAGTTAACATTCCATGTTTACATTTACCTGTTTGACAATGCAAGACCAGTGTTGTCAACCTGCAAAACTTTGCCATTGACGCAGTGGGGCGCCTGGCACTCAGCCAATTGCTGACCCTTATTTTATTTCCTCAGGGCAATTTCTATGTCTGATACAAGATACTATTTTTGGGGCCTACAACTGGTCACTGTTTGTCGTTGTATTTACATTTTCAGGTAATGTTCACGCTGGAAAAGTCCCACTATATATTGTAGATAACATTCATTTGACAAATTAACCTTCCCTTAACACTAATCACACATATATTCTGGACACTACCTCTTCAAAATATCCAATCGACATGGCTGCCATTGTGAAAATAGTGAGTTCTGCACCCAATGCCAATGGTTTGTGAATGAGCATTGGGACGATCTTGCTGAGTGGGGTTGGGAAGAGGGTCAAAATATATGAAACAAAAAATGTATATTTTGCAATTATTTCAGAGCATCAATACTGATATATATGCTGTGGCTGTGATTCACTTCGATATCCAAATCAAGTGTACTTTTGTGAGACAGTCCCGCAATCAATGCATTAATGTTCAAAATGGCGCTTGAGCATGCTGTGTCGTATTTGGATTTGTAACTAACAATGATAACTGCTTCAGACACAACCGAAGGGGCAGATTAAAGTTAAGATAGTAAGTCATGTTTTAAAAGTACTTTAACGACCGTTTGCCCTGGTAACTCGGAGATTAGACACCTGGAACAGTGCTAAAAACACGTGGCCACGATTCACTGTGATTTTCCTCTCCCACAATGCATTGTGCCATGTTTAAATGGGCACTCAATATGTGTGCATTATGCATATGCCTTCGTGTTGTATTTGGATTTATAACTAGTGATGATAACTGCTTCAGACACAACCAAGCGGGCAGATTTATGTTTAGATTGTAAGTCATCTTTTAAAAATATGTTGATGACTGTTTGCTTTGATAACTCGGAGAATGAACACCTGAAATTTCGCAATATTAGATACCGATACGGCACCCATCATGACTCTGCTTTTTCCCAAGCCCAAGTTGACCTTCCAGACAAGTTGAAATGAAAGACTGTGTTGAAGTTGACTTTACTGCAAAATAATGGCACATGTTGGCCAGCTTTTCTGTTAACTTTGTCTTACAACTTGGTTACGGTTGATTTGAACGACGTTTTTTTTTTCACGGGTGGTTGTTTGTGGGGTGATTTTGGTGGTCAGCCACGTGTTGCAGCTGGTTCAAGGTTGTCCAGCTGGAGCATTGTAGCAAAATTTTGCATCACAGTTCTTGAAAAATCCTACAGAATTTGGCCAGGTTAGTAATTCCAGGTACTTCTGTACCATGAATATACCTATTCCCATGCAGAGCCTGCCAGGGTATGTCAAATAAATGCAAGAACATTTTCAAAAATAAGGTGAAATCATTCTTGATGCATGAGATGGGAGCACTGGAGAGGGACCGCTTTATATATTTATAGTTTAAGTATCTAAGTGTTTATCAGGGACCTGCAAATTATAGATAGCAGGTCCCTGGAGTTATAAAAATTAAGCCTCTGGTGATTATGTTTATTTATATATTAATTTATTGAAAATTTAGATCAATCTGAATTTATAAATGATTTTAAGCATTTCAGCCACAAACCTGTGCATAGCAACTTAATATTTTTCCCGATTTCATACTTGCATTTCTGCTATTTTCATGTTGTGGTCCCCCATGGAAAGTAGATAACATGGCGATATTTTTTTAAAATTCATTTATTACTAATTGTCATCAGATTTTTGTACATTCTGAGGGAAAATAGCCAAATCAGTACAATGATGACTGAAATGTTGTGATTGCGTCAACCATGTGAAGGCAAGATACTCGAAACTCCCCAGATAAACCATTTTGCATGCTCAAATTCAAAATTTTTCAGGGGTGGTGGGTGGGGGAATGGGGTGGTAATGCCCCCAGACCCCCACCCACCCCACCACACCCCAGCATGCCTTTGGGCCTTTGGGCCATGTAGGTCACATTTGGGCCACTGAAAAAAATTACGGACATGTTTGGGCCACTCGGGTCTCTGACTAAGTTTGTAGCACTGGCCTGGGTCGACCAGGGAAGGGCAGCTTAAAGGTACTTTTTTTTTTTTTTTTAATTTTGCTCCATAAATTTTTAGGGTTGGTCCTTTTAGTGGGGTCTGTCAGGTTACCGGAACCACACATTTATTTTTGTTAGGCCTTAGGTAACTTGGACATTTGTTGAAGCATGTTGAAAATGGATGTTCTTTCCCCTTTTACACATTACCTCTTTTGACGTCAGTTTAATTTGTTACCTGGGCACAGCCGGAGACACTTGTATATTATGGAAGAAAGTATTATGTCATGTTACTGTCAGAAATTCATTAATGGGAAGGAGTGGAATTCCATTCATTGCTTCATAGATAGGTACACCGACACACCAGGCCACCTGTCTATAACTAAGCTATCTGCTAGGAGGTACACTGACACACCAGGCCACTTGTCTATAACTAAGCTATCTGCTGGGAGGTACACTGACACACCAGGCCACCTGTCTATAACTAAGCTATCTGCTGGGCGGTACACTGACACACCAGGCCACGTGTCTATAACTAAGCTATCTGCTGGGTGGTACACTGACACACCAGGCCATGTGTCTATAACTAAGCTATCTGCTGGGCGGTACACTGACACACCAGGCCACGTGTCTATAACTAAGCTATCTGCTGGGCGGTACACTGACACACCAGGCCATGTGTCTATAACTAAGCTATCTGCTGGTAACTGACACACCAGGCCAACAAATGCTTTGACACAAATTTTCCTGACAAGAATTCTCATTTCATTGTGTGATGCAACATAAGTGTTTATCATATTAAGGTCATTCTCGTAATCATGAGTGACATGTGCCAACAGAGTTACAAGATGATTATTCTGGATATTGCAAGCAGCAGTGACCAAATGTTGCCCACCCAAGGACAGCCAGTATATGGTTCTGCTCATTCTTTTTACCAACATCTGGAGGGATCATGGCAGGGAAACCAAACTCAGCTGAAATCAGGGGCTTGGCCAGTCATTCATCCTCTCATCACTTGGATGGGAGGAAAATATTCTAGGCCAGTCTGCTGTTAAAAAAACAAACAAAAAAATATCATAAAGTTATTATTCCTATAAGCTCAACTGACTTGTCATTTAGTCGAGCTTAAAGGGTGGTATATATCTGTTGTCCATCCGTCTGTCATTGTCGTCCATTCACATTTAACATTTTTGACTTCTGCAAAACTGTTGTCCTCTTAAAAACTTGGCAGGGATCTGCCTTGGGTGAGTCTTTACCAGCTTTGTTCAAGAGGTCACTCCAATGATTTTGGGATATTTTAATGTTTTTTTTTTTGGTTCAGTGTTTTGTAAAATCTTTAAAAAATCTTCTCCAAAACCACTAGGCCAATTGCTTTGAAATTGCACAGGATCACTTCTGGGTTCTCATGGACCGTAATTTTTTCACCAGGTGGCAGTGTTTTTTAATATTTATTGTATTTTAGTTTAATTTAGTTTATGTTTTTTGCTGTTTTCAACTTCTCCAAAACTTAAACTCAGATTGTGGTGAAACTTTGGGAAAATGTACCTTGTGGAAGGGTCAGACAAATTTGTTCACCAGGTGGTGTTGGTGTGATTTTTGACAAATTTTTCAATTGGGTACTTGTCAGTTAATGCACTCATTCATATTAATTAGGCCAAAAAAGTAATTGTCTCTTTTCCCTAACCCGAGCGACCCATCTCTAAACACCCTACCGACTTACTTCCGACCAAACTAACAAAAAATAATAAATAAAAACACCTAACTATGTACTTAAAATTGTGGAATATTTAACAAAGAAAACATACTGACAAACCCAAAATTGTCTGACTAAAAAAAAAAATGATGCCTACATACCTACCCCCCAAAATTTTGGTCTGTTGGGGGCAATACGTTTATATTTTTGGGGCCTTACTACATAGGTCATTGGGGATTGCAATGCTGATTCACCTTTTTGTCTTCTTCAAAACTGCTAGCCAGATCCACTTCAAACTCCTTGGGGATGTACCTGGGTAGGTCTATATGAAGGTGTTCAAATGGTCAGGCTTCAGTGATATTTGTATTTTTAATGGATTTTTTAATTATTTTTTTTTTTGGCAGAATGTTAAAAAATCTTTCCCCCAAACTTCTAGGCCAGTTGTGTTGAAATTGCATATGGACAAGCAGTACAATATTTTGTAAAGCTGTGTGATGGATATTAGAATCCATCAGGCAAGATACCGTCTGTCAATCAAACAGCATTAGGGACTTACCCAGGTTTCGTTTAATACCTGTGGATAAGGTTTCCCTTCCTATTGACTAATGGAGAGACATGTGGGCAGGATGAAGGCATTATGGTTTATCAGTGAATCTTAAATGTGGATATTGAGAGACTCGTCTCACAGCAGTATGTCGTTGTCATTTTTACTTTGACTCTGTACAATTATAAGGCACCGGTAAACTATATTAGAGGCACTGTAACATGGTTAAGTTTGAAAAATGTAAAAGTCTAATTTGCTGGCTGCCTGTGACACACAGGGCCTGTGTGTATGTTATGCTGGCCACTGAAGCCATGTGTCTTTTGCAGTCTTTCTCATGGCTGGTTTTTATCAGATGCATGCCAAATTTTCATCACTAAATGCTTTGCTGTGAAGTTTACTGGATTTGTTTGAATGCTTGTAAAGGTAAATTAGTGGGCATTGTTAACGAGTTGAAAAAAAAACTTTTGGCAGAAATTGCTTTATTTTTTCTTGCTTTGTATTTTCTTGGCACTGTACCTCACAGGACCAGATACAGACACACAGACAAATGTCAAACTAAAGGCCTCAACAAATTTCTGTCAAATGTATCGCTGTCCAATAAATGGGCTGCTGCTGGAATTCATCAGAGGTCACATTAAGGATTTTTCAGTGTGGGTCCGTTGGACGGATCTCTCTTCTTTTTCAGGAAAAATAGTGCGTCCATGAACTGAATCGATGGGTCCAGTCTGAAATTGTGCAAACTGGACTTCATTTGATGTAATTTGATTGATTTTATTTGGTATAATGAACATACATCAAAATGATAAATAAATAAAACATGCAGGTAACTTAAGCCTAGAAACGAACATAACATAGGGTCTGTATGCTCATGTACGTAACTCATTATTATAAAATTTAAGATTGAATAAAAAGTTACCAATATGCCAACTTGATGTAAAAGGGTCAAAAAGTTGTTGACTGTACCAAGGATGGATTCAATCTACTCAGGAACCTGCTATTAAGACTAAGTCTATAACACATCCCTGGTCTACCAAAAAAAAAATTGTGAAGGGGGCTTAACCCCTAGCACGCTGCCACTGTGCCAGTATCTGGTGTTGCACACTGTGTGCCACCGGACAGTTTTTTTAACTCGCTTGCACAACAAGCGGCATGCGTGATTGAACATGCCTGGGCTCTGTTATTTTTGCGATTGATTCCACGTGATGAAGTGGTCAGAAATTATATGATTTATATTTTTGTGCATTTTCTATTTCCATATACCAGAAAAATTTGATGCCGTAGGCGGTGTTAAGAGTCTAATCTTAAGTGCGGTCACTTTTTTCACCAAGCAACACGGTAGGCCTACAAGCAGTGCAACACACAAGCGAGTGTACACAGCCTGTCACGGGCATGCACCCAGGCATTGTTTTCCGGCCTTCAATCATAAATTTCACTTCTATCTTGTTCTGTCATGCAGATTTGTTCCAGTCAAACATTTCAATAAAATCAAAACAACCAAATTTTTGTTTAAAAAACACCAATAACCACATGAACCATCGGAGACAGTGATAAACAACATCGTGATACTGTTAGGCCGGCTAATGTAAATTTTCGCTTCGTCCACATGTAACCTTGCGATGACTAATCTGCGTATTTTCCTTGCCGTCCGTAATGACTTTTCACTCATGCCTTTATGTGGATCTAGATTTTGTTCGATGGAAGTCTTTTTGGTGAAAATATGATGTGAAAATTTAACATCTTAGTCCAATAATCTTTGCGTAATACGACTTGTACCTTCCCAACATTGCGGACATGAGACAAGCACATGGGCAACAACGAATTTGATTGGACAGTGAGAGACACGTGATCAAATCCACCCAATGAGGAGCCTGGAAGTGCTCTTAGCACATTTATAATGAAGTGAAATGACGTGCATCCATTCCCATTCTGGGAAATTTTTGGAGGGATACCCCAGGAATATTTTTTCCTATCATATAAGAGAGCTTGTTACATAGAAAGACGAACATCAGAGGATTCCATCAGTATAATGAATAATCAAAAGATTGAAAATGGTCGACGCAAAACACCGTGACCGCTTGGGGTAATTTTTGCAGTTGTATCATTCAAAATGCATCGCGTTTTAGTGCGTGCATCCACAGAGACGCAAAATGACAATGTTTTATTAATTTCCAGGCGTCATTTCTTTATTTTTTGCGTCTATGACGCAGGACGCAAGCTTAATGTGACCCCTGATTCATGAACAGGCGACTTTTATACTGTAACATAGATTGTCTGGAGCATGCATGTGCAATGAGGCACGAAGGACCAGGTATAACTCATGTGACACTTGGCTGTGTCATGTTGGAGCAAGATGGCAAGACTCTCTTTCATGTTTTGTCACGAGAGAGTTAATGTATAGAATGTATCTGACATAACATGGGAATGTCTTAGTGCTATAAGCTGGCGAGAGAGCAACAGATGTCAGTGTTTAGAAGTAGGCATCAGTTGTTTCACCCTGTGTGGGGAGCGTCAGTTGTCGTGTGTGTTATAACCTCAGGTCAGACAGAGGCCACTGATGTTGGATCATCACCTTCATTCGTACGTGTGTCATTGCGTTATACTCTTAAGTGCACTGAAGAGGCTGACTTGAGTTTGTGGAATGACAGCGTTTAGTCTGATGTCATCATTGGACATGCAAACTGGATGCACAGATCCCCCACCGTGAGGTTTGGTCAGGGTTAGCAGGTGTTAATTCCCCATCTGTCATATGCTGATGCACGTAGCAGAACTGTAAAGTTGACAGTGCTTATTGTACAGAACATGATAATGCTAGGAAACATCAAGCTGTGCCATATACACTCTCACAGTATTGATGTTCTCCGCTTATGTCCACAGATTTGATGTTGGAATTTACTAGAGCATGCTATGTTAGAAATTGACTACTGGGGCCATTGGTTGTCAAGATGTATTTTCCTTACAAACAAGTCAGTATGAAACCTGCAAACTCACAGGAGCATAGACGACATGTCCAAGACTTCTTTCTATGACCAGACTATTAGAAAGCCTCGGCCAAGACATCTTCCATCTCACACATTGACGTAATTGATCTCGCCCACCAAGACAATAATTTGAGTGTTCAACATGGTCTGGCTTTTTATGGTAAATCTGGTGAGATGAGCCAGGAATCTGCGTCAGGAGCAAAGATTCCATAAACCAGGGAAAAATGCCTTTTCAACTGGGCTTTATGATAAATGTTTTTCATTTTCTGCAGGAAATCTTTTCATGGTTAGATGGTTATGTAGCCTTGATGGCTTGAAGCTTGACTCGGCAAATTGCATTTGAGCCCCAAGACACATATATCACAGTGGAGACTTTTACTCTTGTTGAGGTAAAATGGTCTTGCTCTTTTCTTATTTTCCTTGAGAGCTGCCTAGGCCATGTTTGCATTCCTCAAAAGTTGGAGTATCCATTCAGTGTTTTCAATTTCAGACTCCTGGGTCATAAAAAAAATAATTAGCAGAATTGTTGATGTATCTGATAAACTTGGTGGTTGATATGGATGATGATGGAGTGATCTGGGCATCAGCTATTGATAACTTTTTAATATTACTTATAGTCAGAAGGAATTATCAGTATGGTAAACATATAAAATCTGGTGCTTTTCTCTGTCTCTGGGTGTTGGTTTGAGCTAATAAATTGAAGTCAAAATGATTGTGACCCCATGTACTAAGGCAAGACATGGGCCTATTGCTTTTGTGGCTTTTTGTTCCACTTCCTACCACTTGTTGTTGCATTGCTGTTGTTCTTGTTCTCACTCTTAAACACTTTGGTTTCCATGTGATAACTCTTGAAGGATTTTTTGCATAGAGACACTTCTGGGTATGAGTATGAGATTCGCTCTGTATATGGGTGACCTTGACCTCATCCCAAGGTCACAGGGCCACTTACTGAGTTTTACTCTTTACTTGATAACTTCAGACGTGTTTGAACTAGGACTGATCTGTCTAGTCCTCTATATGGGCCAAACTTCAACAGTGCTTTCAGAGTGGCCTTGACTTCATCTTCAAGGTCACAATATTACCTTCATGAATTTTACTGTTCAGTTGATCGCTGGAAAACTCTTTGAGTTAGGGTTTTGAATATTGAGCTGGTACTTTGATTTTATGGATGACAGTCTTCAAGATAGGTGACCTTGTCCTGGTTCCAAAGGTCACAGGACCACATCATCTTGTAGATGCAAGGTCAGCTGAGCACAAGACTGTCACAGTCCTCTTGTTAACATTTATTTTTTCAGTTCTGATATTTGTTACTTAATGCACCCAATTGTAATGATTACTGTATAAGTCAAGGGGGTTGATATGGTAATTCACTTTTTTAACTTCTACAAAATTGTTGTCCAGATAATGCAGACTTGGTGGGGATGTACTTTGGGTATATATCTACCAAGTGTCTTTAAATGGTCGTGCTCTAAGTGATTTGTGGATTTTTTGCTTTTTTTTTGTTGTTGTTAAAATCTTTTCTCAAAGTGCTTTGCAAATTATTTCAAAATTGCACAGGACATTTCTAGACATGAGGGCAAGACTTACACAATACATAGGTGACCTTGACCTCATTCTCAAGGTTCAATTTTACTGCTGGTTTAATAACTTGAGAACTAATTGAGCTGGTACTTTGATGCTGGTGGTCCAGTATATGGGCCAGATTTACAGAGTACATGACTAACCTTGACTTCATACCCAAGGTCGCAGGGTCAATTTCATGAATTTTAATGTTAAATTGAAACATGTTTGAGCTAGAAGCTATATGAGCTAGGACTTGATTGATTATTGAGACAGTGTTTTGGTATTTATAAATGACAATCTTCATAAAGATAACCTTGGTCTACTTTCAAAAGTGACAAGACCACTTCATGTTGTGAATGCAAGGGCAGATGTGCACATGACTTTCACAGTCCTCTTTTCAACCAAAATTGTGTGTATGGTATCCCCTGCTTTGAGATATTACCCCTTAGGCTCTCTCAAACAGGGACTTAAATTGTGCCTTAAAAAGGAGGCAGTCTTTCATTGGTGATAAATTGACATGGTAAAGATAGAGTTATTTAAGGACCTGGTAAATGTAGTCTTTAAAAAAAGACATGTTACTAGGGATGTGGGGAATGTAGTCTTGAAAGGCATGTCAGGGAATTGGAGAATGTAGACTTAAAAGGCATGTTAGGGACCTAGGGAATGTAGTCTTAAAAAGCATGATAAAGACCTGGGGAATGTAGTCTTAAGAAGCATGTTTGGGACCAGGGGAATGTAGTCTTAAAAAGCATGGTGAAGACCTGGGGAATGTATAGGGCCAGTACTTTTCCGCGATCGCGGAAAACGGACGGAATTCACGGAATCTATGATCTCAAACGGAATTTATGATTTGGAACGGAAATCGGCAAATGCCACGGAAATTAAGCGGAATTTGTGAATTTTGCCTCTCAAATAATTCAAAATCACCACATATGTCATCGCATAAAGCAAAACACACGGACTTGGATCCAAATTTGACGAGTCGGCGGCGTTATCGATACCACGTGGAGCAAATTTAACGACAGGCCGGGCACCTGCGCGCTATAGACCCCATTGCAACCATATCCATTCATTTGCATGGCATATAGATATAACGCGCAACAGAGGTACAATGATAATAGCGCCATCTGTAGGTGGAGGCTGTCAACGTACATAGTAAACAATATGGAGTCACTTTGCCGTTCGTCGATGGATCAACATTTTCCAGAGGCGATAAGATCAACTGTTTTTCCTTTTTTATTGACCAGTGCTAAAATCGTGCCCTAGAATTAGTGAAACGGAAATGAAACGGAATTTGTAGTTTTCCAAAACGGAAAAACACTCATTTTGAAACGGAAAAATACAGGCCCTAAATGTAGTCTTAAGAAGCATGTTTGGGACCAGGGGAATGTAGTCTTAAAGGGCATGTTACTAGGGACCTGGGAATAGTAGTCTTAAAAAGCATGTTAGGGACCTGTACTGGGGAATGTAGTCTTAAAAGGCATGTTGGGGCCCCGGGGAACATAATCCTAAAAAGCATGTTAGGAACCTGGGGAATGTAGTCTTAAAAAGCATGTTAGGGACCTGGGGAATGTAATCTTAAAAGGCATGTTAATAGGGACCTAGGGAATGTAGTTCTAAAAGGCATGTAAGAGACCTCGGGAATGTAGTTTTAAAAATCATGTTTGGGACCTGTACTGGGGAAAGTAGTCTTAAAAAGCATGATAGGGACCTGGGGAGTGTAGTCTTAAAAATCATGTTAGGGACTTGGGAAATGTAATCTTAAAAATCATGTTAAAGACCTGGGAAATGTAGTCTTAAAAAGCATGTTAGGAATCCGAGGAGTGTACATAGTCTGTAAAGGCAGGTGGTCTCTCACTGGCATAGTTTCTGAAAAGAGGACTCATTGTACATCAAATGGGCTAAGTGCTTGTATCCAGTGGGTTGAGTGCACATCTGCTGGCCTGAGGTTGAGTGCACATCTTCCAGGTTTGAGTTCCTAATGGATTTAACTATTGCATTTAATCATATGCTCAGAATACCAAAACAGCACCCTCTCCCATCTGCATTTAAACATTGGCAAAGATTATGACACTGTGTTTGCAGCCATTGATGTGGAGAAACCAGGAATTCTAGACACAGTTCTACTTAGAAAATGACACATAACTCAGAAGGGAATGCAGATCACAGTGGCTGAAAGAGGCTTAACTGTACAAGGAAACTGCATGTGGGGACCCACATTTTTCTAGGTAGGAAGCCAGATAGATCCTTCATCAACAGCTCTTTCGAGTGGAAAAATAAATAGGAGAGTGAAAAGTTGCACGTTGTTATGTGATAGGCTGTCATGATCCACAGAGAGGTCACATATACATGTATGTAGTGCTAACCAGAGGCCGTTGTTCTTCTGTGTCCACATCATGAGCATTGCATCTTGGCCCAGTTAGGTAGGATTAAATGTAAGTGCTAAGAGTAGCCGCCTCATAGGCTCAAATGGCAATGGCAGCTTATGAGCCAAATGTTGCACTTTACAGGGAAATTGTTAGAGCTTGCAGCTCAGAAGAACCACACCAAACCCCATGGGAATGGACTGAAGTGAGGTTAATAAGTGGGAACAGGTTTTCATTTGTCTGTGCCACACGTATGTGTCTGTTGTTCAGGCTTCTCAAGAAAACTATAGCTTTTTCTTTTCGCCTCTGTTGATTCAAACACAGCCTGGGCTGATACATCCAATAGTAGATTGTCGATAATCTTGTCCAGGTCACCAATGGATAATGTGTCCACATAAAATATCCCACGCTGTTTTCTTTTGGAAACCCGAGAAATGCTCTGTTGGCTACAGATTTAGATGTCTTGTGTACATTGACTCCTAGCTTTGACCGACTTGAACAATGAACCAAGGAGGCTACACTTGTGTAGGCTCCTTGAACATATTGAATGAACTGTTATCCAGGTAGCTGAATAACAGTTATCTCTATGAAGAAGGAGCAATTGATGTCCTTTATTAACAAATGTACACAAAGATACATTGCGCATATTCCATTTCAGTCATGTACATTGTATCCACAAACAACACCATGACAGAGAGTGAAGTGAATTTTAGTGAACATCTCCACACAGGTACTTAAACCAATTGAATACGGCATGCATGCAGACACATAATATCATTTCATGGCATTATTGGGACAGGTTGTTCTTTTTTACCTCAGCTGACTTGTCAGTCAGCTGAGGTTTTTTGAGGGTCTGTCGTCCGTCGTCCGTCCGTCCGTCCGTCGTCCACAATTCACATTTTCGACTTCTTCTTAAAAACTGTCAGCCAGATTCACTTCAAACTTGGTGGAGATGTGCCTTGGGTGGGTCTCTACCAAGTTTGTTCAAATGGTCACGGTCCAGTGATTTTTGGATTTTTAATGAATTTTTTTGTTCTTTTTTGGGTAAGTCTTAAAAAATCTTCTTCTCCGAAACCACTCACCCAATTGCTTTGATATCACATAGGAACACTCCCTGGGACACGTAGTTCTTAATTTGTTCACCAGGTGGCGCTGCAATTTTTTCCTAATTTTTTATGAATTTTTATGTGTTATAGCTATTTTCGACTTCTTCTCCAGAACCATCACTGAGATTAAGCTGAAACATGGTGGATATGTTCCTTGTAGAAGGGTCAAACAAAGTTGTTCACTATGTGGGAACGCTGCAGATTCCTGATTTTTAACGATTTTTTCAATTCTGGTACTTATCGGTCAATGCAGCTTTCCTATTGATTACTATGGAAGTCAATGGGCATTCTAATGCTAATTCACATTTTTGACTTCTTCTCCAAAACCCTCATCCAGATTAACTTCAAACTTGGTGGCAATGTACCTTGGGTGGGTTTCTACCAATTTTGTTCACGTGGTCATGCTCCAGTGATTTTTGGATTTTTAATGAATTTTTTTGTTGGTTTTTTTTGACAAATCTTAAAAAATCTTCTTCCCCGAAACTGCTTACCCAAATGCTTTGATATCACACAGGAAGACATCTAGGGACTCTTTGTTGTTAATTTGTTCACCAGGTGGCGCTGCAGTTTTTTTCTAATTTTTTTTTTTGAATTTTTGTGTGTTATAGATATTTTCGACTTCTCCTCCAGAACTGTCACTCAGATTAAGCTTACGCTTGGTGGATATGTTCCTAATGGAAGGGCCAAACAAAGTTGTTCACTGTCTGGGAATGCTGAGGATTCCTGATTTTTAATGATTTTTTTTCAATTCGGCTCCTTTGGGGTAAATGCACCTTTCCTATTGATTACCATGTAAGTCAAAGGGCATTCTAATGCTAATTTACATTTTCGACTTCTTCTCCAAATCCATCATCCAGATTTACTTTAAACTTGGTGGCAATGTACCTTGGGTGGATGTGTACCAGGTTTGTTCCAATGGTCATGTTCCAATGAATTTGGATTTTTTTATGATTTTTTTTCAAAAATCTCTACAAAAGTTTTAATAGGAAAACTTAACATGGGAATTTCTTGTAATGGTCATAACTTTAATAATATTGACCAGATTTAATTCAAACTTGGTGGGGATGTGCCTTAGGTAGATCTCTACCATGTGTGTTCAAATGGTCACGCTGTATTGATTTTGGATTTTTTATGAATTTTTTTGTTTTTTGGGGGGCAAACCTTCAAAATTCTTCTCCTCTGAAACCACTCGCCCAATTGCTTTGATATCGTACACAGACACTTCCGGGGACCTGTAGTTCCCAATTTGTTCACCAGGTGGCGCTGCAATTTTTTTAATGAATTTTTTGTATGGTTTTCCTATTTTTCACTTGTTCTCAGAACCATCCCTCAAATTAAGCTGAAATGTGATGGATATATTGTTGTGGAAGGTTCAAACAGTTGTTTACTAGGTGGCACTGGTTTGGATTCCTGATTTTTAAGGATTTTCAATTCGGGTACTTATCGTTCAATGCAGCTTGCCTATTGATTACTATATGTATGTAAGTCAATGGGCATTCTAATGCTAATTCACAGGACAACTGACACGATATTTACTGTTTACTTGATAACTTGAGATCTGTTTTGAGTTAGCTACACATGTTAATTATTCTGTATGAAGGTCATGCTGAGACAGTACATGAATGACCTTGACCTCGTTTGTGGGGTCACAGTGCAATAACATACATGAACTTTACTCTTCATTATAACTTGAGAATTACTTGAACTTTGATGTTGCACATGTAGGTGTTCTTCTATAAAGGTCAGACTTACTCAGAACATGGTGTCCTTGATCCTTTCCCAAGTTCATAGATCTGCAAGTGTGATGAATGTCAAGATCAGCTGAGGCACGGGCTGTTCACACAGCCCTCTTGTTTTGTTTTGTTATGTTTTGTTTTCATGAAATTAGACTGAGCAAAATATTAACAATATTAAAATACCATGATCAGCCTTTCATCACGTTGATGACATATGAACTGCAGTCTCTCTATCAATATTTGAGTGGCACAATTGGCTTGGCAGAGGTTGATGTGGTCTGTAAGCCACTGAGCCCAGCTGACTTCAAACCTAGACGTATTCTCATTGACCCTGGTGCCAGGGCCTATCATACACATAAATCTCAGACCAGTGAAGCACCAATTACTTGGGCACGGTAGTATCAGAACTGATAATGCCCCACATTAGCATTCTGTTTTACATAGTCACTTCAAAATTGGGAAACTAACTCTTTCAGTGTCAAATTTTTACTTAGTCAACAGCTTTTCTTTCTAAAACTATAGGCATGCTGGTACTTGAAGGAAAGGTCTTTTTACGAGGAATACAGATCTTGGATCCTTATGATGATTTAGACACTTAGACTTCAGTAGATCGACTTAAGTCATGCTTAGCACTGAAAGAGTGAAGTCACTGAAAGGAAATTTAATAATGTGAAAGATATTTGAGAAGGTGATACTGTGGTACCTGCTATTTAAAACCCAGCCCCATGATGCCAACAGAGAGTGGTCTTATGCTGCATGTTGTCTTAAAATGCAGGTAAATTTACCAAAGAAATATGATGAATTATATCCAAAGACTGGTCTTTACCCCTTTCCCATTAAACCGGCCAAAACTGGCTGGTGGTTGAATGTTGTTTGTTTCAGTGTTCTGAACAACAAATTTCTACAGTAATGAAAAATAATTTGACTGAGAATAATAAATGACACCTTTCAAGATCACATGCAGCAGGTCAGCAGCTTTCCCTGTTTGGCCGGACACTTGTGCCCTACCCATGCCAGGGAAAGCTCTGAATGCAGTCTTAATTCAAGGGCGAAAGGGTTAAAAAGATGTGCAGTGTCTCTCGAAAGATGTTGAGTACCACTGTATATGAAGGGGCATAAACATTGCTGTGAATGGTGAAATTTGATGTTTCTAAGCTTGTCAGTTGTTCCTTGAATCTTTCTTTTTTTTGGGTCCTCTTTAGGTTTTTATCTTTGCCATAAATGAACATTCTATAATTTCTTGCCATCAGAAGTATTTGTGGTATTGATCTTACTTCGTCACATGTTGCAAAATATGATATATGTTCTTTTATCATGGTCATGAGTGGAGGTTGATCATACTAACTTTGAAGGTAATTGTGCATCCGTTCCACTGAAAAAGGTTGCCCTCATACAGACTTTTTCCTATGTGTGTATATTATGAGTGCACAGGTATGCTTTTGGTCAGGCAAAGCTGGAAGAATGCATATACCTGTATATAACATGCAGGTAAAAAATACACAAGGCCAAGCGCATGCAAAGTATCAACCACACACTGGCAAGAAAGTACAAATTTGTACAAGGGAAACACCCAGGGAGCTGAAAGGTGCTTTGCCTTGTTGTGTGGAGATTGTCAGTCACTGACATTGCCATTGGCACTTTCACACCACCACACAGGCACTTTCATCCATATTAGGAGATTTTGTTCAATTCTGCATGGTTATCTGCATCCTTATTTCATTCTATAAAACAGGATGTCACTGTAAATCAATCAACTTAAAATACAAGACCAGTCAAAAGTTGTGACTTGGCCAAACGTACACTTTGCATAAACTGCACACAATTTTTTCCTTGAAGTTTCAATGTAATGTTGCCATCTGGTGAGCAGAATGTGAAACTACCACTCAGGTGATGATGGACACCTGAACACTGAAAAGTTTTAAAACAAGAAATGATTGACTAAGGTTGTGTATGAGGTATGATTGGTTCAAGAAGATCATAAGCAGGGCGTGAAAATTCCTATGATCCGATGTTCCAGGACAAGCTAAAGCTCTTCTTGGACAAGTGACAGTCAAATTCAACTTGTCCTGCGGACAAGCTATTTTTTTTTCTTTTTTAATTGGACTGAAATTACATCTGTTTGCATGCATGGCAACATTGATGATGAGCAGTCAGAGCCTTCGCTACTCTCCATATGTTGGCGATTACTGTGGTCTGTGTGAACAGAACATTCACACCAATGAAGGCGTGCGTGGGGACGCCAATGCGCAATAGGTGATGATAATCCCCTGGCCTAAAGTAAACAATCCAGGTTTAAACAATTACATGGTCAGCAGTTGTATTCAATGGGACTTGACTACCTGCTTCATTTCTGTCAACACAAGCAGGCATTTTGACTGTTGCGTACATATGACGACAAGATCAAAGGTACCAGCAGTAATGCATTGGGGTGTATTGGCATTCGCCTGTTCTCGGAGCAAGGTCACAGCACCTCACCGTCAGTCTAATCTGCCCGAACAATGACAAAGGAACATCAAAAAATTTTAAAACTTGCATGGCGAATTCTCGATCAAATTAGCATCAAAGGCCATTTATCAGTGGATTCTAAAAGTGTTGGAAAGATCATGTAAAGGTGCCACGAGTTGACTTCCTGGCCAAACAAAACACACATCTGCCAGTCACATGCAAGTGACCGCGTGGAGTAATCTACGGTGAAAGGAGCATCATGCTGACTGATCTGTCACACATTCGGCATTTTTGTCTATCCCCCTACCTTCGCGTATTTGCCTGTGACTCCAAATAATTGTTGCTATAAACACTGGAATCTTTATTTTCGCATGCTGCAATACAAAAAAAAACTTCCCGTTTGTGTGTTCCCTCCGTAAATTTCGGAAGATAACACGAGCCGTGATTGGCTCATTTTTGCATGTGACTCAATTGACCAATCAAGTGATGTGTTGTTCGTCAGACCACATGGCCAATGCAGCTGTTTGTATACAGTGGTAGGAAAGATGGTGACCGCACACTCGATGTGCACTACAAGGAGACAGATTTCTGATTTGTTTGAATTTGAATTTAGAGCACCATTTATTACTAGGAACTTGCTAATACTGTATACACAAATTGACAACGATGTATGGACAGCATTCATGGTAGTACGCAAACGATGGCGTCGATGTGCATCCCATCAGCGGCAAGAAGAGAGACGATGCTAAAACCAATACAACTATTAATCTGTATTAAATTTATCTGGAACAGTGACTTCCAGAAATTACACAGTATATTTCATCGTGAGTCACCCTATGCAAGTAGTTTACTTTTCAATTTGTATTTTTGATATTTTTACCAGTTTTACTGTTTACAGTCATAGCTAGAATCGTGGTAAAAATTGACAGATTTTTGCCGATTTGCAAGCGACAGTAAGTGCCAAATTAGGGTAAATGGTTTGTCTAGGCCTTTATGTATGGATTGATGTAAAAGAATATTACTATGTTTGTTGCACCAGGTTATATTCAGACAAGTGGATTTTAAAATTCACTTGTTCTGCCGACGAGTGCTTTTTAAAAAAATTTCCGTGCCCTGGCATAAGGACAGGAGGTGTGCAGTTTTTTGATGAAATATAATAGTTTAATAAAGTATGTTTGAAGACTGTTTCGATGAATGCTTGTATTATCACCCAAATCACATTCACCATGCATGGTGATGATTGAAAACCGGCAATCATGAAACCAGAAAAAAATTTCTCAACCTCTGTACCTCTGTGGTAAAGTGCACCAGGACTTCATGAAAATAAATTTTGCTCAAAAAGTGTGCAGTAACTATAGGGCATTCCACTATATAGGAACCATGTTTTTAGGGGTAACTATGGGGCATTCCAGTATATGGGAACCGTGTTTTTTTTTGGGGGGGGGGGGGTTCAGTCAGATATGTCTCCTTCCAAGACTTTATTCACTCACAAGATGACATAACTGTTGATCATTCTGTCATTTCATGTTTTATTTGTAAAATGAGAAAATGTATCCTGAATATTGGTCTATACTTTAAATTTAGATGTGTAATACACTTTTAAATTGATTGTTTTGAAGAAAGGCATGTAAAATATGTAATCTGATGCCCTCTTACAAATCAGCGTATAAAATCTTTATAAATTGTCACATATATACAAAACTTTTACTAACAAGTTTACACATCTGTACAGTATATAAAAAGTATGGTTTTCTGGGTGAAATGTAAAACATAGTTCACCTATGTAACATCAAAGTCATGGGACCATTTCGCACGACCAAACCCCTCTGCCACCTAACTTGGAAGGTACCACCAAGGATGTTGCCCAGCTCTAACAACATTACTGTGCAAGGTAACAAAATTAGGAGGTCCACCAGACAAGGTTTGCATTGTATAAGTACAAAGTAGTAGCTTCTTTAATCTAGTAGAAGTGTTTTTTGTGCAGAGTGTTAGCTCCAGAGTACATGTGATGAATGACCGATATCTCTGGATTGAATGCTGTTGTTCTTGTAACTAGTTCTTTGCCAGCAAAGATAGGTCTGACAGCTTATGCCCACATCTGAGTGCCACATAATTTCTCTTGGTGAGCACAGTTGTTTTCAATTGAGTACCATATTATATGTGACTGATGACATGATTTTTTGAGTCTGTGGGTTGAAATGATCAAACAAATTTTTTTTGGTTTTATTAAAGTGATATTTGCAGTACTGATCTTGATGTGGATTTTATTGAGACTGGAGTCTGCAATCCTTGCTGAGATCTGCATGCATCATGGTACCATGTTAACTCATTGCATGGGGCCATGGTACCCTGTCTTAATTCATTGTATGGGGCCATGGTACCCTGTCTTAACTCATTGCATGGGGTCATGGTACCCTGTCTTAACTCATTGCATGGGGCCATGGTACCCTGTCTTAATTCATTGTATGGGGTCATGGTACCCTGTCTTAACTCATTGCATGGGGTCATGGTACCCTGTCTTAACTCATTGCATGGGGCCATGGTACCCTGTCTTAATTCATTGTATGGGGCCATGGTACCCTGTCTTAACTCATTGCATGGGGCTATGGTGCTCTTTCTAAACTCATTCCATGTGCTGTGCTACACTGGGAAAGGTTGGTATGGTTTGTCTTTGGCTGTGCAGGCAAAGTGCTGCAGCATCAACACCTAAAAAAATGATGGACTGCACTAGCCTTGTTGATTCTTGACTGCAGGCTCTTTTCATTAGGACTTTGAAGGTACAGTCCAGTTGGACATGTACCCCCCCCCCCCCCCCCCCACACCAAAAAAAAAAAAGTTACCGAAAGAAGTGATTGAGTGACTCTGGCAGGACGGCGCTGATTTCTGGGTGACTTCAGACGGTGTAAGTCAATAGCCCTTGATTGGGTTTTGTTTGAGCAGCAAATTGAAAGTTGCCTGGTAAACCTGTGGACACTTTCACTGAGCCAAGTGTCATGCTACCTAGGTGGAAGGCTAAGCTTCCAACCTGTGGCCGCCCTCAGAAAGATGAAGCTTGTTGTGATCAAGAACCATTTTTGTAAGTGCTTTGTTAGTCACTTTAGTGATCAGGGTGCAACATTAGTGGTTGCCCCACTGCCTGGGGCAACTAGATCTTGAAAAACTGCTAAGTTAAGGGTGAGTAGATTTTTTTAGGCGCTTGCCCAGAATTAACATGGAAAAGATAGAAAAGAGATCAAGATATGTAAAAAAAAAATGAAAATATGGAAAGTCCAGACTAGTTCCAAAAAAAAAAAAAAAAAGTGTAGAGCCCAGGGAATGCTCATAGTACAGGGCTTCCCCTGGAAATTTTAATTTTGTAGCCAAGTTTGTGTGCATAATACAATGTTTGGGACACTTCTATTTGTTAACCATTAGCCAATTGTAAAAAAATATAGCTAAAGTGGTATTTTCATAGCATTTTGCTACATTGGCGAGTGACAGGGGAAAGCCTTTATTAAACCAGCTTTGTCCTTATATTAGAGGAGGGCAGAATATTGTTTAGTGTGACTTCTCTTTGATTAGTAGTCTGTTGTGAGTGGTCATTTTCCTCAGTTTTAGACTGGTAGCTGTTCTTGGGCCAGCCATTTTTAATTGTCCGGCTTATGTGCAGGGCAGTGAAGGATCTGAGAAGGGCTGATGGTTAGTCTGGAACCAAGTACTGGATGCATGCTTTGCTAGGTTGCCATTGCAGCCAATTAGCACTTTTGACTGGCCTACACATTTAACTCGTTCGGTGCCAATCACTACTTAAGTCAATCAACTTCAGTCAGACTAGTCTGAACTATCATTAGGATCCCAGATTCATATTCCTCATAAAAAGACCTTTTATTCAAGTGCCAGTATGCCAATAGTTCCTAACAGAATATCCTAGGTCAACAGCTTTTCTTGGCAGGCATTGGGCACAATGTGCCCAATGCCCGCCAAGAAAAGCTGTTGACTCAGTCCAAAATTTGGCACTGAAAGAGTTAAGATTACAATAGAATTTGCATATTTTGTGTAAGTAGGGCTGATGATTTTCTTTTCTTGAAGAAAAAACTAACAGAATTGTGGAATGAAGCACCAAAAATGGAAAGTTATTTTTCCATGGAATTCAATGGAATGTGGTCATATTTCCAAAGTGAATGAAATAATATCAAATGAAGAAAGAAATAAAGTATAAATTCATTACATGTACATTCTTTTGTTACAGTGGTAAAATTCATGTCTAAAACTAGCCTCACCGACTTTTCCAAGCATGACAAGGTTTATCAGGGGCTCTACCATCATCAATGCAAGACTCACAGAAACTTGAGTTTCCATGGGAAAGATCGTCATGGAGACCTGCAAAATGTGTATGAGTTAATAGTGATCCCGTATTGTCTGTATTATTCCACTGCCCCCTTGGTTAAGTGCTCCTTCCTTTCTAATTCGTGTAAAAAGGCCCAGAAATGAGTGACCCTGGCTGTATCTATGTTATTCTGGCTTTGTACGAGGGATTTCTGGGCAAAAATCACAGCCAGAAGTGAGGTTCTGTGGTGCTGGAAGTTACCAAGTTACCAATATTACATGGTGTGGTGGCCAAATGCAAGTTTTCCAGTCAGTCAGGAGGACATATCCTCCCCCCCCCCCCCCCCCAAAAAAAAAAAAAAAAAGAAAAAAGAAAAAGAAGCTGGTAAATATCCAAAAGATGGGGAGTCAAAAATGGAAAACCCTTGAGAAAATAATGGAAAATTATCAGGGCTTCGTATATCAGTCGTATATATGTTAGGTAAGGGAAGCAGATTTTAAATATCGGAAGTAAAGGTATCAGAGGATTTGATTTGTTGGCCAGTTGTTTATAGCCAAGCAATAAACAGAGCATGCTGTAAATGTGCAAGTTTGTTTGTTTTTTTTTTTTTGACATGGCAAGTGTATTGTTTTTGCATTTTATGCATGGGGAAGTTTCTATGTTATTATTTTAGACACAGTTCCTGGTGAACCTGTCATTGTGTTATCTTTTTTTCAGGCTTTTGTGTCTTCAGCAAAATAAATGAAAATAAAGTGCAGCAAAATGAACTGAATTTAACATTACATGATTTCTCTTGTCAGTATAAGTAATATTTATTGTTGCTGGTCCCTGAAATATTCATGTAGAACAATAAAATGTGCATTAAACAACTGCAAATGATAACCAGTTACATTTTGACCATTCACAAATTCATGAGCATGACATTAGCAGCAACTAATGGATGCTTGTTAAATCCCAGATTGTCCTGCCAGGAGTGTCAGCATGGTAGAGTTGTTTGCACTCAGGTAGGCAGCTCGTTTATGCAAATAGCACACTAATCTGTCATTTGCTAGCTATCTCCTCAGAGTTTATTTGACCAATTAATCTGCCTGTGTGACCCACTGGCCCAGGTTCTAGGCCTATGGTTCTAATTGAGCAGTGCGTGGAGTGGTCAGTAGAGCAATCAGTGTGTAGGGTATAAATCACCCTGTGTACCCTGACTGCTAAGTAATTGCACCTTCAGTGCTGCAGGGTTGCACATTTCCTACACATTCCTGTATGTTGAGAAGATATATATGCGTGTTTTTGACAGTGTATACTTGCATTTGGGGGGGGGGGGGGGTTGTGTGCATGGACAGCACTTGACTAATTTCATATAATGTGAAAAGCAAGCTACAAAGAATAATCTCGAAAAAGTTAAACTTTTCTTTAAGGGTCTACCCCACCGGGGTGGACCCTTTCTGTTTTTGGGTTGTCAGTACATCGGTCCTGATGTACATCCGTCTAGATGTCCGTCCAAGTGTCCATCCAGATGTGCACATTCTCGCTACCTTGATATCTACAGAATGCTTCCATGTATTTGGCTTAAATTTGGCAATATGCTTACCTTACCTGGCAAGATGAACTGATTAGATTTTGGTGTCACCATGACCTAATTTGAGCAAATGGCAGCTTAATTACATGTTCATTAGGGCTCCTTACTGCAATATCTCCAGAGTGCACCAATGTATTTTGCTCAGATTTGGCGGTTTGCTTGTCTAGCATGCCAAGATGAACTGATTAGATTTTGGTGTCACCATGACCTAATTTCAACAAATGGCAGCCCAATTATATTTTTGTTGGGGCTTGTCACTGCGATATCTCCAGAGTGCATCCATGTATCTTGCTCAAATTTTATAGTATGATTAACTTGTATGCCAGGATGATCTGACTAGCTTTTGGTGTCATCATGACGCAATGTCAGGAAATGGCAGCCTAATTACATGTCCGTTACGGCTTGTTACCACAATATCTCCAGAATGCTTCCATGTATTTTGTTCACAGTTTGCAGCATAATTATCTTACACCACAATATGAACTGACTAGATTTTGGTGTCACCATGACCTAATTTGACCAAATGGCAGCTGAATTAGATGTTCACTAGGGCTCGTTACCATGACATCTCCAGAATGCCTCCATGTTTTAGGCTCTAATTAAAGTTTGATAGGTATAATTAATGGTCCACCCCATGAGGGGACCCTTTATGTTTTTGGGTTGTCTGTCTGGATGTCTGATATAATGATAGGCCTACCAATTCTGCTTTATCTTTTGCAGAAGTAATAAAATTTGGATTTTGAGTGGTTGGGCCTGTACATATTGGAAACACTATAGTCTGTATTTAATGAAGAATATTTCAAAGGTTGAGAGGACTTGTTTGAAATCACCAGTTGCCTTTACTGGGTGACTGCCTGTCTCAAGTCAGGAGTGAAATTTGTTTCTTCACATTGGTATTGGAATATGAATGTTGATGCTTTGGTAACTCTGGAATCTCTTTGCTGTCATTGTTGTGTTTGATATTTATGAATATGGGTCATGTTTTTCTACATAAGTGTATCATACTAAAGACGTCCGGATGTGCACATTTTTGTTTCTTTGATAATTACAGAATGCCTCCATGTATTTTGCTCAAATTTGCCAATATGCTTATCTTACCTGGCTAGATGAACTGATTAGATTTTGGTGTCACCATGACCTTATTTGAGCATATATGCGGACCCTTCAGTCAATGCTTTGTGTTGAAGGTATTTCTAGTAGTTTAAAAACTATTTTTCTTTTGAAAAGTCAGACTTTTTAATGGATCTTTGAATTGATTGTCTCCGTTTCTGTGCTGCCACCTATTCTGCAGCAAGGAGTTAGACAGGAAGGAGGGGGAGAATTATGTATAAAGGATGATATGTTATGGCAAAGGCTCACAAATCAGCCAACCATGCAAAGAATCCTGGTGGAAAGTGCTACAAAGTAAATGTTTTATGACCGCTAACAAAGTTAGGACTCATTATTTTGTACTGTCAAAGATGTCGGGGGATTTTGTCCTTATAAAACAGTAAAGCAAAATA
Source organism: Hermodice carunculata (assembly GCA_964020975.1). Taxonomy (NCBI): domain Eukaryota; kingdom Metazoa; phylum Annelida; class Polychaeta; order Eunicida; family Amphinomidae; genus Hermodice; species Hermodice carunculata. The sequence goes on along the minus strand of OZ026612.1, from coordinate 16,202,641 downwards.
GTCTTCTCAATTTCACACCAAAGTTTCGTATATTTTTTTTTTTCATTTATGATCAATTTTAAAAATTAGGTTGGAAATACCTAGTAAATATGATATGCTTATCTAGAAAATGGGTTTCACATTATTCTCATTTTTCATTCTTGAGTTACGAGTCTGTGAAACTGAGAAGATACCACCCCATTCAAACATCAAAGGTCCTGATGCTTGCATAGCTTTCCTCATAAGTATGCTTAAAATAGTAAAAATCTCAGACCTGTTTTTCAGGTTGACATTATAACAATGAGATTCCAACAATAATATATAACATACAGTAAAACCTCTCTAACTGAACACTTCCGTATACCAAAGACCTCTCTATACTGAACACCATTTCTCGGTCCCAAACATATACTTTCAATGCTATCAAACCTCCCTATACTGAACACTTTTTTTCCAGTCCCAAGGGTGTTCGGTATAGGGAGGTTTCACTGTATATATATATATATACAGTGAAACCTCATAATAAGGACACTCAAATGTCCGACATATTCAATATAATGACATAATTTTTTTTTTAAATTATTTGATTCATTTATCTGACATATACTCAGTTATCTGGCACATTTCTTAGGTAAGTTACAGGTGGTGTCATTATAATGAGTTGTCAATGTATAAATATATATATATATAATACATGGAACTAGCTATGGAAAGGACTCCTTTGTGGTTCACTCCTTGTCAGTAATCATAGAATTAAAATAGTTTTGCAGTCAAAGAGACAACTTAAAAAAAACAAAACACAACACACACGCAAAAAACACAGTGCTGTGGCATTGTGAACACCATGTGCAATTAGTACATATCCACAAGGTGGCGCCCCATAATCTATTTTTCTTCACTGATCACTGACTTTGTGTAGCTTTGCTGGAGAAACAATCTCATTATACCACAAAAATATCTCGCAGGAATAAGTGTCAAAACACAACTGGCAATATGTAACATTTATGAAAAAGTATCTTCCCCATGGACCATATTGATTTAAACACCAAGAAAGCCTGGCAGATTACTTCCTTCAATATAAACACATGCTATCGTTTCCAAAAGCATGACATTTCATATGCCACTCTGTGTCTAATTTGGGTAACAGCTCTGTTGAGCTTAACAAGTATTACTATTAGCCTTAATGTACTTTTTTTATAAGATGCCAAGTCATTAAATGCTACCATGTGGCTTCAGTGAGCATATTTATTATAAATTATATGCAGACAAAGGCCATGGATAGATTTGTTGTGGCAGCACACATGCAGCAAAATTATCAGCGTTGCTTGAATGTGCCCAACATTTACACTTGTGTTGCAGCTTCTATGGAGATGTACATCAAAGGCAATGATACTGAATACCATCAATTCAGGCTCACATTCCATTAGTAGTTCACAGATGCATGCAAAATGCACTGCTAGCTTCCATCAAACTATCATTGTAAAGTGCAAATGCTGTGGAGTAGAATTTGTAGATGCTTCTGGGAGATTAACTGATGGCTTTTTGACCTTGGACTTTCATATTGCACAAGATTATAGTCCTGTATTAGAGCTAAGTTAGGTTTGAAGATGAATAACCTTGACTCAATTCCCAAGGTTATAGAGCCACATTAGTGGATTTTGTTTCCGCATGATATCTTAAGAACTTTTTGAGCTAGGGTAGTAAATTGCCCAAGATTATGTATAAGTTCTTTAAAAGGGTTAGGTCAAGTTGTCCATCCCTCTGTCTGTCCACAACTTTTTCTGCACTATAACTTCAGCACTTTTTGACCTAGGGCTTTTTATTGTACAGGATTATATTCCCCGTTTAGGGCTAGATCAGGTTTGAAGTTGGGTGACCTTGACCCAATTACCAAGGTCACAGAGCCACAGAAGTAAATTTGGCTTCCGCATGATAAGTTCAAAACTTTTTTTAGCTAGGCCTTTCATATTGTGCAGGATCAGTATAGTCATCCATAAGGGCCAGGTCAAGTTCCAAGATGGGTGACCTTGACCCAATGCCTAAGGTCACAGAGCCACATTAGTGAATTTGGTTTACACATGATAACTTGAGAATTTTTTTAGCTAGGGATGTCAAGAATTTTTTTAACTAGGGATGTCATATTGCAAAGGGTTATAAAGGCTAGCTTAAGCGCAGAGGTTTTGTATTGCATATGTTTGTTCAGTGTGTCTAGCCAGCTGCTTTCTTGGTGATAACTAGAAAGCTTTTTTAATTAGGATTTCCAAATTGCACATGCTTTATGCACCACTGTGAGGCCTAGGTTAAGTGTAAAGTAAGGAATTGTGATATCTGGTGTACTTCTCAGTTAATACATAGAAATTAATTTTAAGTTTGCCGTTATCAAGTCAATGTAGAATTGAACTTGTATGTTTTGATAATGAAGAGGTTGTGAAATTCCTGTGGTTCTGTCATATTATCTTCTGTGAAAATGTCTTTCACTGAAGCACATCCTAGCTAGATTGCCTGTCAACTTGTGGGTGTTGACTTTCACATGTAGACTGTGTTTGATTGATGTCAGGGCCACTTTATTGTCTGTAAGTTTGTTTAAAAGGTACAAGCCCCCCCCCCCCCCCCCCAGGTTTATCAGTGCATGCAGTCATCAAAGGTCTTGTTAAAGTTTTAAAGTTTTAATTTTTTCTGGTGCCCCTAATTAGCATAAATTACATTGCTACAACTTTGGTTTGCTGCTCATTGGATTTACCCTTGGCACAAACCTATAATTGAAATTGGAATGACACCTCTCTAAAATACATTTGAAGATTTTTGATATTATTAAATTTCTCAATTGGCCCTAATTAGCATAATTTAAAATGCTTTTTAGCCCATTTTCTGTTTGATTGGCTAGTGCCATAAACCAAAATATGCAAGGTTGAATTTTGTGTCTATCTATAATCATGATAATAGTCTTGAAGAGGGGGAGCTTTTAAAATTTCAAGTGCATAATTTAGAATCATGACAATTCTGAATAGTATGCTCAGTTTCATTGGTAGGCCATTAAGTTTCGTGGTTTTTGGAACACTAGTGTCTAAGAAAAGCTCAGGACAAAACTTAGGCACAAATATGAAGAATGAAGGAAGGAAGAAATGAAAGAAAAAAAGATAATTTTGGGTTGGCCAGAGCCAAGCCAATTGCGCTGCTTGCTTGAGCCCACTTTGTTCTCCAATGCCTGGAGTATAGATCAGTATTGGAATATTGTAATCCAATCAAACGTGTCTGCATAATTTATTTTTTGTAGTTCTGAGGCTACATGAAGTTACAGGTAATCGATCAACTCTAGTGATCTCCAAACCTTTCTGTTTTACATGCTAGCTGTATGTTATCAGTTCGTAGTGACTCAATGCTGTGATACATCAGGATGTCCTACGTATGAAAAGCAACACTAACCCAGTCATTGACCACGTTGGACTAACATAAATGTATCATTTTTGCAAGGTTTTCTCTGTGCAGCATTTTCTTGTTTCTCATCGGATATTGTAAATTTTATGTAACCAATACAGCAACTTCTTTCCTTTTTTTTCTTTTTAAGTAGCCTTCATGCCAGCTGTTTGCATGTGACAACAATGTTGCTTTGAGAGCTCTGACTGATTAGGTTTGGTGAGTGAGTGTGTGGTTACTGGGCCCTGTTAACAGGCAGTTTAGCTTGGTTGCCATGGTATCTTCAAATTGTCTGAATAGATTCTTCCCAAGTTTCATACAGAGATGCATTATGGGACAAAGATAAGCTGATCAGATTTTCAGGTGGCTGTGACATATTTGCTTTCAATTTTACTTTGTTACCATGACATCCCTAAAGTGCTTGGATTGATTCTTCTCAAATATGGTACAGAGATGCACTTTTGTAAGACAAACAGTGGCTTATTAGATTTGCTGGATGATTGTATGGTTATTGTGACCTATTTGCAGGTAATTTGACTTTGTTGCCATAATATCTAGGTGGCCAAGTGATTGTTCTCAACATTGGTACAGAAATTTGTTCTGAGGTAAAAAAAAAAAAAAAATGCTTGATCTGATTTTCAGGTCACAGTAACCTGATTTATGATTACTGTGACCTATTAACAGCCAATGTGACTCTATCATCACCGTAACATCTTTAAAGTGCCTGGAAGGACTTTTTAACCTTTATTCGTGTTATTCGGAATAGATGACAGTAGAATTTCAATTTAGTGCAGTGTTATATGTAAATATATATATATGTATGGGTTACCTCAAAAGCAGACCAAGTTCCATGTTATCTGTACTACACTTGCTGAGAATACATAACATGGAGTTGGGCTGTGCTTTGGAGGTAAATTCATGGGTCACTTTGCAGCAAAGATGAATTTGCCATATTTAACTTGCAGTTTGCACAAACTGGACAATCCTCCCCCCCCCAAAAAAAAAAACAAAACAAAAAAAAAAAAACAAAAAAAAACCTGGCAGATAAGTGTCAAGACTCTGACTCTGTTGGTGTCAATAAGGATTATAATCTCATAAAAAACTAGAAGGAATAAAGAATTAAAGCAGACAGGATTGCAAACAGCAAAGAACTGAGGAAGAAAAGTGGATATGAGCTGAAAAAAATTTAAAAAATGGTTACTGAATCTCAAATGTTTACCCCAAGAAGTCCAGTGGTTTAATGCAATACTTCGAAATGACCAATACCAGAAATCTGATGACCAAGTAGATATACTTTCCCTGTTGGTTCCTGTCACTACCTACAGCAACTTCTTTCCTTTTTTTCATTTTAAGTAGCCTTCATGCCAGCTGTTTGCATGTGACAACAATAAAAGCTGGCAGTGAATATGGCTGTGACAGTTGTTATGAACAAGGAGCCAGTAAACCTCCTTGGAGACAACATGCCTACAACCTTCCATTGGCCTCAGGTGCAATTAAAACATTAGCTGTCCATGGGAGTGCTTATAGTGGATTTGGGCTCCCATATTCAGTGGGAACCCACAGTTAAGCACCTCGTCCACAGATGAATAACACTGCCTGGATAAGAATAAGATGGAGTCAGAGCTCTGTAGCAGGGGGTGGTGTATTGCGCCAGTTGATGAAAGCCGTTCACTTAAGGCATGCCATCTCTACAGGTCTCGTTTACAGTTTTCAGCAAAAGTGTTTTCTATTAACATGAAATGTAAGGGAATATATTGAAGCAGATGAGATTTTATATCTTGGTAGTTTTGGCCAATTTGTGTGGGAATGGATTGCAAGATGTAAAAGCAAAGTTGTACCGTCATGCAAGCCAGGACCAATCCAAAGTTGTTTTTATGTCAGTGTGCATTTTCTTTCTTTCTTTCTTTCTTTCTTTCTTTCTTTCTTTCTTTCTTTCTTTCTTTCTTTCTTTCTTTCTTTCTTTCTTTCTTTCTTTCTTTCTTTCTTTCTTTCTTTCTTTCTTTCTTTCTTTCTTTCTTTCTTTCTTTCTTTCTTTCTTTCTTTCTTTCTTTCTTTCTTTCTTTCTTTCTTTCTTTCTTCCACTGTACTGTATATTTCTTGGGACACCATAATAGCAACAGCTTTGAAAAATAGTGGGAACACTGCATCTGTGATGAACTTTGGCACCTTACCTTAATTGTCAGGAAGCTACAAATTATGCAAATTAGGAGCAATTAAAAAGTTAAAAAATTTCACATCTTCAAAATTAATGTAGATAGAGAAAAAATCTCAAGTTGTGCATATATAAGTTTGTGACACCTGCCAATGCAATGGGCCATGAAGAAAAGTTGCGTTATTTTAAATTATATACAATTAGGGCACTTGAAAACTTTAAATGTTAAATATCTTCAAAACTAATTAGTACAGTTGCCAATCCAACTGCAGTTTATAGATTTATAACAATGTTGTATATAACCTTTTGATTTGTGCAAATTTGTCAAATATACAAAATGAAAATCTTTAAAATCTTTGAAAGTATTATTGATAGATCTGCAAATCTTAACTTCCATATACTGGATATACAGATTTGTGCTGTAGCTGCATCTAATGAGCAAAGAACCAAAGTTGTAGCATTTTGAACTACATGTATAAGCAAATTTAGCAAATACACAAGATTTACATTTTGAATATCTTCAAAACAGTTACAGATAAAGGTCCCATTCCAATTTTAACTTATGGATATGTGATATAAGCACATCCAGTGAAGAGTCATCAAATGTGGAAGCATTTCGATGTATATCAATAAGGGGAGTAAACCTGATCCAAATCTGGAATTATCTTTGTAACTATGTTTGAGAGAGCTGCCATTCCAACTCCTATTTCTAGAATTGTGCTGATAAACAGTGAACAAAGGCTATACATGTACAGCATTGAAAATTATGCAAAGTGAAGATTATGAAAGGATACAATTTTGAATATGTGGAAAAAAGCTACCAGGTGAAGACATTAAATTTGATGTGCCATTCGGTTCCTGCCTACCTGTTTGGTACAGTGGGGCTGACGATTTTGTTTTTGTGGAAACACGCACTGAATCACTGAATGAACCAGCAAAAATCAAAAAGCTATTTTTCTGCAGAATTCCGTGGAATATAGTCAAATTTCCAAAATAAATGAAATAAAAACAAATGAAGGAACAAATAAAGTAAATAAAGTAGAAGTTTCGTACATTCTTTCATTGTACCAGTAAAATTCATGCCTGTGATTTTTTTTCCTATTTTGTAAACAAATTTTTGTGTGTTTTTACTATTTTTTATTTCTCCAAAACCGTAACTCATGGTCTTCTGAAACTTTATGGAACTGTAGCTTGTGGGGAGGTTAAGGAAGGTCTATCTCCAGGTGGTTATACTCAGGATCAATAATTTTTAATAATTTTTAAAATTTAGGTACCAGTCTGTTTATGTAGGAATTTCTGTTGATCCATGAAAGTCGATGCATGGAGATTGCAATGGAAAATCACATTTTTGACGTCTCCAAAACTGTTTATCAGATTTACTTCAAACTTGGTGGGGATGTACCTTGGGTTTAACCCTAGTATTGCTGAATTGTTTTTGTAACCTGCGTTTTGGACTGTATGAATACGGGCCCCGCAGCACTAGGGTTAATTGTCTAGGTCAATTTGTTATCCCTCGGCCCATAAGGCCGGAGGGTTATTGTCGTCACCTACGCGTCCATCCGTAGGAATTCTGCAGAAAAGATGAATGTTGATGCTTTGGTAACTCTAGAATCTCTTTGCTGTCATTACTGATGAACTAGTCAGAAGAACTTAAATAGTGATAGGCTGACAAATTCACTTTTTATTTCTTGCAGAAGTAATAAAATTTGGATTTTGAGTGGTTGGGCCTGTACATATTGGAAACACTATAGTCTGTATTTAATGAAGAATATTTCAAAGGTTGAGAGGACTGGTTTAAAACCACCAGTTGCCTTTTGTGGGTGACTGCCTGTCTCAAGTCAGGAGTGAAATTTGTTTCTTCACATTGGTATTGGAAGATGAATGTTGATGCTTTGGTAACTCTGGAATCTCTTTGCCGTCATTGTTGTGTTTGATATTTATGAATATGGGCCATGCTTTTCTACATAAGTGTATCATACTAGAGATGTCTGTCCGAAAGTACCCGGGGTAAAGTATACTTAACCCACCGAGAGAATTTTCTCTAATCCGTCTTAAGTCGGGCAACCATGATCATACTCACTTTTTGTAGGATTTCTTTCTTTTCAATCTGCATCCAGTATAGTGGAAGAGGTGGCTTCCAGCTAATACCTTAGTACACTTTACCTCACAATACCTCTAGTCAACTTTATGGTGCTAAAAATTGTATTACTATTTACCTATTTATACCAGTGTCGGTATGGTGGAATAGTGTATGAAGCCTTTAAGTTTCAAAGGAGAAGTCCGTCCATGCCTTGTTAAGGCAATATCTCCAAAAATACTCACTTTACAGAGACCAAATATTTATCACAGGAGGTTATTCAGGTGCTTCAGGTGCCTATTGAAAAGTAGGTCACTAGGTCTCATTTTTAGGTCACAGTACTACATTGCAAAAAAAAAAAAAAAAAAAAAAAATGGCCATACCATGATATCTTCAAATATTAGTTAATTATTGTAGCTGCACCAATTATTTATGAGAGCTGGTCCTAAGGATGCCTCAAACACATTGTAAAACTAGGTCACTGGGTCACATATTTAGGTCACAGTGCTGCATTGAAGAAAAATGGCCATGCCCATGCCATATCTCCAGAAAGACTTTACATAGACCAAATTTTTATCACAGAAGGCCATTGAGGTCCTTCTGGTGCCCATGGAAAAGTAGGTCTCAAGTCACATATTTTGGTCACAGCACTACATTGATGAAAAAAAAAGCCATTAACACAGTATCTTAAAAAATATTGAATGTAGCTTCATCAATTTTTTATGACAGTTGGTCCTAAGGATGCCTCAGGTGCCTGTGGAAAACTAGATCACTAGGTAACATATTTAGGTCACAGTACTGCATTGAAGAAAAATGGCCTTGCCATGATATCTCTGCTCATTGCATTTGCACCAAAGCTTTGTCATTAGGTTAAACAGAAGTAACCTGACCTACTGGAGAGTTATCATTGTCACCTACTTGTCTGTCTGTCTGTCTGTCTGTCTGTCCCTCCATCCTGGCCGAGGGATTATACGGTCACTGATCAGCTTCTAGTGCAAATGGTCATGCTCTAATTATTTTAAGATTTTTTTTAATGATTTTTTCTTATTCATTTTTAGCTCAGCTGACTTGTCAGTCAGCTGAGCTTATCTTATGGTCCGTCCTCCGTCCTTCAACAATTTACATTTTCGACTTCTTCTCCGAAATCGTCAGCCAGATCCACTTCAAACTTGGTGGGGATGTGCCTTGGGTAGGTGTCTACCAACTTTGTTCAAATGGTCACGGTCCATTGATTTTTGGATTTTTAATGAATTTTTTTGTTCTTTTTTGGGCAAATCTTAAAAAATCTTCTTCTCTGAAACCGCTCACCCAATTACTTTGATATCACACAGGCACACTCCCTGGGACCCCTAGTTCTTAATTTGTTCACCAGGTGGGGCTGCAATTTTTTTCTATTTTTTTTATGAATTTTTGTGTGTTTTAGTTATTTTCGACTTCTTCTCCAGAGCTGTCGCTCAGATTAAGCTGAAACATGGTGGATATGTTCCTTGTAGAAGGGTCAAACAAAGTTGTTCACTATGTGGGAATGCTGCAGATTCCTGATTTTTAACGATTTTTTCCATTCGGGTACTTATCGGTCAATGCAGCTTTCCTATTGATTACTATGGCAGTCAATGGGCATTCTAATGCTAATTCACATTTGCGACTTCTTCTCCAAAACCGTCATCCAGATTAACTTCAAACTTGGTGGGGATGTACCTTGAGTGGGTGTCTACCAAGTTTGTTCCCATGGTCATGTTCCAATGACTTTTGTTTTTTTTTATGATTTTTTTTTCAAAAATCTTTACAAAAGTTTTAATAGGAAAGTTTTAACATGGGAATTTCTTGTAATGGTTATAACTTAAATACTTTTGGCCAGATTTACTTCAAACTTGGTGGGGATGTGCCTTGGGTGGATCTCTACCAAGTTCGTTCAAATGGTCACGCTCTATTGATTTTTGGAATTTTTATGAATTTTTTTGTTTTTTGGGGGCAAACCTTAAAAACTCTTCACCTCTGAAACTACTCACACAGTTGTTTTGATATCGTTCATAGACACTCCCAGGGATGCATAGTTCCCAATTTGTTCACCAGGTGGCACTGCAATTTTCTCTATTTTTTTCTTTATGAATTTTTTATATGGTTTTGTTATTTTTCACTTGTTCTCAGAACCATCACTCAGATTAAAGTGAAATGTGATGGATATGTTCTTGTGGAAGGGTCAAACAAAGTGTTTACTAGGTGGCACTGCTTTAGATTCCTGATTTTTAAGTATTTTCCATTCGGGTACTTATCGATCAATGCAGCTTTCCTATTGATTACTATGCAAGTCAGTGGGCATTCTAATGCTAATTCACAGGACAACTGACACAAAATTTACTGTTTACTTGATAACTTGAGATCTGTTTTGAGTTAGTACTGTGATGCTGCACATGTTAATGTTTTTGTATGAAGGTCATGCTCAGACAGTACATGAATGACTTTGACCTCGTTTCTGGGGTCACAGTGCAACATACATGAATTTTACTCTTCATTATAATTTGAGAACTACTTGAACCTTGATGTTGCACATGTTAGTGTTCTTTTATAATGGTCAGACTTACTCAGAACATGGTTGACCTTGATCCTCTCCCAAGTTCATAGATCTGCAAGTGTGATGAATGTCAAGATCAGCTGAGCATGGGCTGTTCACACAGCCCTCTTGTTCAGTGAAATTTTAGAAGCTTTTTTTCTCCAAAAGTGCTTGCTTTGCAGTAGCATAGGGGCCTCTAGACCTAATTTGTTCAGGAGGTGGTGCTGTGACTGTTTGTCTCTTTTTAAAGGTTTTTTTGTGAGTTTTTTACTTTTCTGGGTTTTTTCTCTCTAAAACTGTAAATGTGATGTTCTTCTCTTCAAACTTGTACGGAATGTACATGGACTTGATCCCCTCAAATTTATTCACTGTATGGTGGTACTGTCATTTTCTGATTTTTAACAGTTATCAAAATTAGGAAAAGTCAGCGAGGGGATATGTACATGCTGTCAACAGTGATGATGAATGATGTCATTCTGAAGTTCACAGGACCACTTCAGTCTTTGCATGTAAAGTCAGCAGGGCACGGGACATTTTGCAGTCCTCCTTTTATCTTTTTTTTTTTTTTTTTTTGAAAGAAAAAATTCATGCTAGTAAGGCTAACCAGGAATATTACCAGTGATGGGTTTTTCTATTGATTTTCCTTGTAACAGGTGGCTTCACTGCCACAGTGTCCACAGGCAGAAATACACTGCATCATAGCTTATGAATTGAATTGATTGTTTCCAGGAGAATTTTCAATGTCTTATTCGTCGATCCATTGTGGTTAAAGAGATGTTAATGTGGGCCAATTGAGGAATATTGCTTTGCTTTGAGCTGTGGGTATATTTGTAACACTCTGTGTCTCAAATGCATGGCCTGGGCCTCCACTAGGGCAAGCCAGCATTTGGAAGCACTGAAGGTCAATGGACGTAACAAGTGGAGAAAAATCTATAATAGCATATCATATGGAGGTAATTAAAACAGCCTTAACTCAGTCTGGCGGCTAACAAGTTCTCACACCATGTGTATTAAGAGACATCAAAGTCAGTGGGGAACTTGATGAATGTAGAGATGGTTCATTGGACACGGAGAAAACCTCTTTCATCCAGGCTGAAGAAATTGTAACCACAATTCAAAGGTCATGGCATTAATGCTGAATGGACATAATAGATTTTGCAATCAAATGAAAAATGTATGTGCGTACATAAGAAGCTGCATGTGTTCAATAAATGTCCTTGTATGTCACAGGTGTTGAAAACAAGTGAACGTCATGTGTTACTCACCTCTTCTATTGATCCCATGCAACATTTGTTTGCAGGGACTTGTTTTAGGTTTAGTTTAAACATATTTATTTCAAACTGGATTGCCCAAGAGTACAAATAGTGTTACTAATTGAGGGGTTCTCCAGACACGGAGACGCACTAAGTATATGTACAAGACACACAGGACGAAACAGTATAAGGTAGAAAACTATGCACTTAGACAAAACAGGGTATGTACATGTATGAACACAAGAGATAACTTTGTACATGTGTGTGTTGACAATATTCTATTAACAAAATGAACGTGCCATCGGAGGCAACTGAAGGCGAGGGCATCAACCCAACTAAGGCCCGCCCACCCTAGCAGTCCAACCCACAGGGATTGGCCTTTCACAGATGGCAATGGCAATGGATGTATAATGCATGCTGCTAGGTGCGGCTGAAGCACGGTAGCGACATACACACACTGCCACTGTGGAGCTGCCATTGTGCACAGCAGCTCGAGTGTACTCTCGCCGCCTTGTCGTTATCAAGGCTTCAGTCTGAATCCAGGAAAATATTTTACATGGAACAAGAATGCATAAAGATAGCATTTTTGCTACCCTCATGTTTCATTTAGGACCAGGCTGTTCTTGAAATTACTATAAGTTTCTGCACTTTAGTTTACGAAAAACGTGGTACAGTGTATGTGTAATGTTGTGCCACATGTTTCAAGAGGAAGCAGTGTACTTTGCCAGAATACCCTCATTGTTACCAAGGCAGTGTTTGATGGTTTCATTGCATAATGACCTGAGCGTATACACGTATATCAAGAAAACTCTGATGGACTTAGGTCAAAGTTACTACGTTGGGTCATTATACAATACATGTTATGGTAAATGGACTAGATTTAATGATGACTGCATAATGATGTTCAGACATGATACCAAGGGACCAGATAATTTGACTGCCTGTGCTGAGGCTGCAAGTCTCCCAACAAAGTGGCAGGTCTTCCACGCTCCTGTTATTCGGCTCATTGTTGGATTTTTGTGATATTGGTCAGCTTGACATATTATCGATCTATTGCTGAATTAGGATCTGCTATCTAAGTTGTAAAGTACTAAAAAGAATAAAATAAGTATGAGTTGCCAACTCTGCAGTTACTGAGCATTTATTTACAAAATGGTGCACACCAAACTGAAACAAAGCCTGCCATTCAATTAGTCACATGATCTAATTCATGCAGCTACCCTCACTGCCGATGATCCAATGGAGACTCCTTGGGATTAGTGTCACATTAGGTGATAAACAGTAAACTATATTATAATAGGGCAGCATGATATTTATAAAACTCATCTTATCTCTGCAATGTTGTTTGTGCACTTAGACCCCGAGAATGAATCAGTTGCATTTTGTTGCGTGTGACGGTGACTGTGGGCTGTTATGAAAGAGCAAACAATTGCACTGTAGCTGCAGCAGGCCATCACTGACTGTCAGACTGGTTTCGCTGAGCAGTGGTTTCAATGACGTCATTAAAACTTGATGAATGTTTTCCTCCTATTGTTTTGCACACTTGCAGTTGAAATAAAACAAATTGATGTAATGGCAAGCCTGGATCTACATTTCAAAGTAGCATGTCCCAGCCAGCGTCTGTTTACAGCCAGGTTTAGGCTCTGGCATCAGTCACTGTGACCCTGTGGCAACAGTCACTGTGACCCTGTGGCAACAGTCACTGTGACCCTGTGGCAGCAGTCACTGTGACCCTGTGGCTGCAGTCACTGTGACCCTGTGGCTACAGTCACTGCAGGGCCAGAACTTTGCAAAATTTTGCGAGAATCTATTTGTATTTTTGTCAATTAGTTTTCTTTTTAAAGAAAGACAAGTTTAGGAAAATCTTTACGAGAATGGATTCTCGGATTCTCGCTGAAATTCTGGCCCTGCACTGTGACCCTCCATATGGCTGGATTGGAAACACGTTTTCACAAGTTCACAAATTGTAATCTTCACATTTCTTAGTCCCTATTCAGGGCATTAGCACAATGAATCACTTTTGTCCTGATTTGAGCCAGCCCAATAAAATTTGTACTAACTAATTACCTCAGTTATGTGACAGTTCGGATTTCCTTATTAGGGTGATCCCAAATTTTAAATCAAATATATGTCGGATTTGAAGATCATGACACAAGTAGTCAGTCATGGCCAATCACGCTTTAAACATAAACACAATACATGTGTGTCACGTAACAACAAGTGTAACTCCACAAGGATATATAAGGGCTTTGGCAGTCTTCCCGTCTCTGACGAGTTGAATTCATCAACAAAACCCGTCGCACACAGCCTCTTGGACATAATGGCCATTTAGCTGTGCCTTAGCTCATTTTCACAAGTTACATGCACAAATCTGTGCAGATACTGACACTAATTGTAGACCTTCTCTGTCCCACAAATATGGAAAAGGCATTCATCAAATTAACCACCATCATTACTTCTAAAATCTGCTTCATCCAGTGCCTTAATGTGAGATGTCATTGGAAATCCATATTGATATTAGAATTTTACAATTGCACACATCTTCGGGCTTACAGCATGGATTTGATAGTTTTTAAAGTAGTGGGATTTCAGTGCATTTGTGACAAAGAGTGTAATTGATGCCTAAATCAAAGAAAGGTTAAACTAGCAAGACACAAGCTGCCCACAGGGACAGTTTGCAATCTGAACATGCAGGGCCTGGCCACCGCTGACCATCATGGCATCCACTGTGACATCAGCACCAAAACCACAAGCAGCTTGGAGCTTGATTTTGCAACTGTAGTTGTCACAGAGGTGTCATAAAATGCATTTAATGAGACAGTTCCCAAACTTCCGCAGGGAGGAAAAATCTGACAGTGCATTTTAAACAAATACATTGAAGACTCACAACCTGGCCAGAAATAATGAGTTTGCATAATAGATTAGTACAATGAAGACTTACCTGGCCAGAAATAATCCTGCTAAGTCAAGCCAAACAAATTCTGTTATGAAATAAAGTTCATCCAAAGGGTTAGAAGTTCTTTGAACTCGTATTTTTGGGAATGCACTAACAAGTGGAGAACTGTTTGCCATGGCTATTTCTGGAGTTCTGCTTTGGAGATTTTCTTCAAACAGTGACCTACTGAGACACTAAAGCTTTGAGAACCAAAATGTATAGGATTTATTTTTGCTGATTTTCTGCAGCAGATATTGGCATGCAAAAATGAAGAAAAATGCTCTCTCAATACCATCAGTACATGGACCAATCTACAACTTTGCTCACCTATTGGGAGAACAAGGAATTTATAAAAAAAAAATGCTGATTCATTTTTAACTCTGCTGACCATAGATTATTGAGCTCATCTGATCACTCATGTCTGTCTGTCTATCATTTTGTCCATCCATAAACAATTGCTTGTTAATACAATAGCATCTAAAATTTTAAAGTTAGCTCCTTGAATTTTTCTGGACATATTCTATGGATGAATATCTAGGTACCTTTTCTTATTGGTGGTGCCACCTAGTGGATTACATAATACAGGGGCCAAAAATGAAAAAAAATTTAAATACTCTAGTCTATGACTTTTCTACTTGAAGGATGCTATTTGGTAAGAGGCTGCGTGGTTTTTAAAAAATGTCTCCAATAGAAACAGCTGATAGAGCATATCGTAAAAGCTCTTGATTTGGGTGAAGCACCTTTAACAATATTCCTAGACCCTTGAAAGGCACTTAACACTGTAAATCACAGTACTCTCTTTTACCAGCTTGAGTATCATGGTGTCAGAGGTATTTCCTTGAAATAGTTTAAAAATTATCTCAGTAATGGAATACACAGTGTGTGCAATAGGAAAATATTTGCTTCAAACCTTTACCCGTTACAATATACTACTGATGTTCCTCGAGGTTCCATTTTAGGACTGTCACTTTATATATATATATATATATATATATATATATATATATATATATATATATATATATATATATATATAAATGACATGCAAATTGCATCTCCCAAATCAAGTCTCTGTTGTGTGCAGATGACACAAGTCATGATAATGACACTTTATCCTTCAATAGTAATTCTTAACTTAACAAATTTTATTATTGGCTGGCAGCCAACAAATTATCTATCAGCATTGAAAAAACAAAGTATATGATCTTTCATTTTCATGGTGGCAACACTGTTGGTAATTATTATTGGAACTAATATCATAGGTATCAAAAACACATTAGATTCATTATTGTGCAAATAAATTCAGATGGAACTGCAAAATAAATTTAGACGGAACTGCACAACGTACACCAACTATATATGTGTTTGGCCAATGGTCAAATTTTTTTAATATGTTGTGTGACCTCGACTTATTTTTAAGGTCATTAAGCAGTTAAGAAACGGACACTAAATTCAATATATTGAGAAAGAATAGGGTGAATGATACCAAATGTACCACAAATGTGTATCACCTGGAAGTTTGATATTACATGATATGGACCACTGATTAATTTCTCAAGGTCCTGGAGTGAATGCATTTCAGGAAATGATTTTTTGGCGATCGTCATTAGATTGTATGTCAGCATAGCATTAGACCCATGGACCTCTTGTTAAAGTTTTTTTTAATATACAAAGATTAATGTTTCAAGAATGAATGTTTTTTATCATATAGTCTCAAGATATATTGCAAAATTGTTGTGCATAATCATATTGGTGGCCACTATCTTTCTGTGCACATAACAGTAATCACTGCCAAGCTATATCTGTTGGTGTCTCTGCATTCTCAATACTTTGGTGGTTAATGGACATAAATATAAAGTGTATTATGGTTATAATGAATGTTGCAAAGATATTTGGGTTTGAATTACAGCCACTTGTATACATCACAACTACCTTTAACACATACCTTGTTCATTTGCTGTTTCAGCAAACGTTCTGTTTTGTGCAGCATGCTACACAGAGCCCTGGCTTCTATTTTGTCCATATATTTGGATAAACTGGTTTATAATTTCTATTGCAAAAAACAAGCCATCTCTCTTTGTTCCTCAAGCTATAAGCACCCTCCCCCCCCCCAAAAAAAGAAAAAACTGCTGATGTACATCCTCAATTTTCAATTTTACATGTGACAATGCAAGCCCTCTTAATGTGCAGAATACTGGTATATATACATTTTGGGGAATTAAGTGGATCAAACACAGGTTAAATGCAGGATTATACATCTGGACTGTGTTTACATATGTAGAGAGTTTTAAGATGATAATACTGTAATTATGGAAAGTGAAGCTCAGTTATAGTTTTAGGTATGAAAACACCATTGCAGCCAATCAGGTGCAGGTTACTGCACTAAATAGTTTTTGGTTGTCTTGTGCTGACACCTTTGGGGGCCATTTACCTGTAATTAACCCACTGTTTCAGCTAGACTATTACATGAACTTATCAGCCTGTCTGTGTTGTATGGTTTGACAGATATTTTTTCCATGATGAGTCTTATAAACAGAGGGCAAATCACATAGTCATACACAGTGATGTAATGCTGGCAAGCCGTGCTCGGAGCACGTGTTTCCTTGCTATGACAGGTAAACACTGGCATAACTTTTGATTCTATCTATAGACTCGCCTTTTTTATCTTGAATGTTTTCAATGAGAGGTGTCTGCACAACACCAACTGCATACTTTATTTTAAAAAGTGACGCAACAAAAGTTATACGCCTTTATGCTAATATGAGAATATACAGTAAATATAATGGTGGTTTCATCCCTGAAGGAAAACTGATGCTGACAGATGAAATTTAAAAATTTCACCTTCATGTCAAATTGATTTGCTCTAAATGTTGCCTTACCACTTATATTTGTCAGATCAGACCATTTGAGATGGCTATCTTTATTTGTTTATATAAAATAAAACAATTAAATTGTGTCAATGGTTTACAATAGGGTACCTTACTGGATTTTCATGTATTAACCAAAACAACAATGATATTTGCATATTTTGGGAAAAAATGAAGAAAGAGTGACTTTTAAATTGATATTCAGGTTAAATTCTCCATTTTAAAAGAAGATTGAATAACAGCTGAAAAAGCCCCCAACTACTTGATAAATGAAGATGGAAACTGGGAAGGATTACTAAAGTGATCATGATGGCCTTGTAACCACTTGATGGTAGAAATAAGACTGATGTATATGTGTACTTACAAGTGTGTGCCATCAATAATTAAAATTTTATTAGAGCAACAATGAGGCAGTTTGTATCAGTCAGCAGCCATCATTTTTAAGGGGGGGAGGGGGGTGGTATCAAGGTAAATGTAGGTTCACTGACCAGGTTTTTTTTGGCAAGCTGTATTATTTTGTTACAAACATATAATAATAATGTAACCCAAGTGAAAAAAATTAAGATGAAATCAAATCTTTGAAGAAAAAATAATGAATTTTATTGATTGGTGGGGTCAGATCAAAACACTTAAAATTGCATTGGGAATCCATTGTGATAGTGCATAGAAAAAGTGTTATATTTCCAAAAGTATACCAGTTAGCTGAATTTTCTTTTCACAGTATTACACTTGTATGAGTCAGTATTGCATATGCATAATTAACATGAATATTAATTGTCATTTGCATAATGAATGCATGCTACCGTGACAGAGAGCTGTGTAGAAATGTCCTCATCACTGTGCATGTAGCTGAGAACAGGACATCCCAGGTCAAGGATGAAAGGTGATAAAAGTGGAACTACAGAGTCTCTTTTGAGTCATCAGATACAGTCTAATAGGCATGCAAACTTCAGCCCTGTGCCAGGACATGAATATGGCAATGGGTCGCATGACAAGTCATGTTGCCGCCAGTGGAGCTTTTGTTATCATACAACTGTGACAGCTGCACTTGGCTTCATCAGAGCTACCTTTCAAGTGTCAGACTGAGTATACATGTACACACACAATTAAAACGTATCACACAGCTGAATGACATTTTCAGAGCTGTTACATACGCATAGGGCCTTCATTATTTTTCTTTCTGTTTTGTGTGGAAATGAAGTTGGATTGAATGGAATGTGTCTTTCTGAATGGGAGTGGGCACAAGTCTTTTAAATCTTGAAACATAATTAAAATTCAAAGATTAACATCTGACCATGTTTGAATATTTATTTGCTAAATTGTTTAATTATAGTATTTTGTATATTATGTCCTGAGAAGTGTCCTATTATCATATATTATCTTTAGTGGAAGTGAGAAAGCCAGAGTTACAGCTATACATTATCAGTGTCCAAAAAAAGCATTTGTACCTTGTACTGTGGACATGGTAAGGTCAGATGTTGTAAAAGTGCATGCTGTCACTAATGGCTTCTCTCAGTTTTAACTTCTATGACATTGAAGTCCTGCTGCTGTTTTCCTGTGCAGTACTGGGCAGAGAGTGAGTCCAGTGGCTGAATTAGGGTGCATCGAAGGTGGTATATACAGAAACAGCTTTTGTGCAGAGTCTGCTGTATGGGTACCCGTAAATTGTATTGTACTGGTTGCAAGAAGGCTTGGACGATATATTAAATCTATGTTTATTTCTCATGTGACTCGCATATTAGCCTTGCTTAACAATGTGTAATAATATAAGCATGCATGCACAGTGGTACAGCAGATTGCATGTGCATGTTGCTGTGCTGGTTATTATGGATTGCTGTGCAGGGCGTGCAGAAGACTGCGCCTAGTCCTGTCATGGCAGCATAAACTGCATACAGTCCTAGGTAGTTAACTGCATGTCCAACCACTGTAAATGGACTTAATGTTATTTCATTTTATATCGTGTCATATCAATTGTCTACTTCTCAGGCATTTAACATATGTGGAAGATCTTCATCAAACTGCACATCTACCATATTATAAATCATATCATATTTATTTATTTGTATTTTGTTTTCTGTTTGTTTGAGCATTTCCAGTGTGCTTACAAGTAAGTTTAAAACCCATATACAGTGTCTCTGTTGGGATTTTTATCAGAGGGCCCTACCCTGAAAGACAGTCTAATTTTAGGTATATTTTGCAAAATTAACAAAGAAAATATAGGAAGTTGGGACCCTATGAATTTTGGTGAGGGGGTATTTCATGATTTGAAATGGTAGTATACCCCCATTTGGGGTTAACGAAAACCCTGATATACAACCTTGTGGTGGGTATCAAGTGTGGTGGTTACATGACGCGAAAGTCTTTTTTTTTCAACATTAATAGGTTTATACTATAAAGTATATAAATAAGAATGGAAGTGACTACATTAAAAACACCACAAGAAAATCCCAATTTTTCACAAAATGTGATGGTGAAAAGTATCAATTAATGCTACCATCTGAGCATGATGAGTATATGTGGTGTTATTGATGAGTATTGTATGGAAATGTGTAGCACGATTGTGGTGGCTGGTGATTACAACACAATTAAATTGCTGTATTATGACAAGTATTCTGTGTCTTGTACAATGTGATGTCTCAGTTTACCTTTTTTGCCTAATGTAAATAAAGAGACATGATGGAGTAGATATTGCTGTTGGACTACTGGAATCCTAATTCAGTACATGTTTTCTCATCACTTAGGCAAAAAAAAACCCCGATATGTGTGTTTCCCCTAACGAACCAAAACTTTTTGTGGTAGGTACATGTAGGCAGGCATTTTTTTTTTTTAAAGTCTGACAATTTGGGTGGGTCGATATGTTTTCTTTGTTACATATTCTACAATTTTGGGTAGGTAAGGTGTTTTTATTCATATTTTGATTGGTCGGAAGTAAGTTAACGGCGTCGGTAGGGGGATTTTAGAAATGGGTTAGGGGAAACAATTATTTTGTTTGGCCATAACAACTAAAGGGAACTGCTACAGGAATGAGACCATTAATCCATCCTTAACCCATTCTGGTCAGAGTATTACTAAGTTGATAGCTTTCCTTGGTGTGGTTTGGGTGCAAAGTAGCCCCCAACCTGAACCAAGGAAAGCTATTGACCTAGGGCATCGTAAATGGTCTTCCATACAAATCTCAGCAAAAATGTTTTCTAGTTACAAAGGATTTATGTAAAATTGTTTGAGCACATGACAATTTAAATCCAGGCACTTTTGGGCGATTTGAGTTGAGAATGCTGTTTTTCAAAGAGTGAGCAAAACTACCATTGCTATAGCTGAACCAATTCTAAGTTCCAGTCTCAAGTGATACATGCTAAAATTTAAGTATCTCATTGAAACTGAAAAAATTTGAAAAAAGAGAATCTTCTTTTTCAAAGAGTTTTTAATGAATCATCGTGAAACTTGGCAGGAATGTCTGTCAGGCTGAAAGAGGAAAACACATTGAAATTTGGTGGTGGCACCTGCAGTATTATGAAAATTAGGGAACAAAATATGTTAAAAACACATTGAAACTAGAAAAGATGATTTGCTGTATAGCAAATCAGTGTGTGTGTCTTTCAAAGCATATTCGTATGGCAATGTACAACTAGTCCATAACACAGAAGTACAAGTTAGAATGGCATCTCTATCTATTATAGCTTTGAAGCTATTCAAGATTTAAAATTTCGAATGGTGCTACTTAGCATAATTTAAATTTGCTACAACTTTTGTTTTTAATTCATTAGGTGCACAGTGGTCAACAATCCCCTTGTAGAAGTTGGAATGACATCTCTATCTATTATAGTGTTGAAGATATTCAAGATTGAAAATTTTGAATACCGCTAATTTACATAATTTTAAACAAATTTGCTGGTACAGAGAGAGAGAGAGAGAGAGAGAGAGAGAGAGAGAGAGAGAGAGAGAGAGAGAGAGAGAGAGAGAGAGACTATTATGGGCAATTTTATTCGAGTAAATTCTGGAGGGGGGGACTTTTAGCAAGGTCATCAGATCTCTTAGGATACTATTATGGGCAATTTTATTCGAGTAAATTCTGGAGGGGGGGGGACTTTTAGCAAGGTCATCAGATCTCTTAGGATACTATTATGGGCAATTTTATTTGAGTAAATTCTGGAGGGGGGGGGGGGGACTTTTAGCAAGGTCATCAGATCTCTATTGAACGGCAGAAGTTTGATTAAATACCACAGGAAAGCACAGATTTAGCATAATGGCTGTATTGGTAACATTATTCACATTTGCCAGGGTTATTTTGTGCATACATCAAAGCTGTCTGTGTGACCTATCAGGCGCAAGATTTAAGCTTAAAACTTATCACCCATTTCCATAGCAGTGACGCCAAGCATTTACATTGAAATTGGAAAGGTAAGAAGCCAACAGAATACCTCCTTTTTCATTGACTTTTTTCTGGTCTCATGGCAAACTTCAGAGACCAACAAAGGCAAAGGACACATGGGCATTCAGCTTGGTTTGTTCTTGTCCCAATTTCTGTACTCGAAATGTCATTTGTTCAGATTTTAGTGGGCATGGCAATGGAAATGTAACTATGGGAAGTTTTGATTGATACTTGGGTCATATGTTTTGAGGTTTGTTGCTATGCTCTTAAAACCCAGGTTAAGCTCGCTGTTTTTGTCTTTGATGTGAGGTGAACAGGGCCACTAAGGATTATGTAGGCTTTGGATTTGCCAGTCTGACGGGAGTCGCTGCTGCATCAGAAGTGCTTTGAGACATTCTTGTGTGACCAGTTATGTGTTTCAAAAAAAAAAAAAAGTCACAGCAGACCACAATATAGATTCAAGGCTTAAGTGACCTTTTGAAAGTTGCCTGCAGTTTCTTGTCTCATGCTATCTCAGCCCTGAGTCTGTTCCATACCAAAGACACCGTGTAGGATGCCTGTAGATGGTGCTGGTTTTCAGGTGGCCTCATTGTACTTGTCAAACTTAAGCATACTCAGGACCACACTCTGTACAGAATATATATATATATATATATATATACACACACATACATATATATACATATATATGTGTGTGTATATATATATATATATATATATATATATATATATATATATATATATATATATATATTATATATGTATGTAAAAATGTAATATAAGTATGATCTTGATGACCTTGGATAAGCTTCATGTATAGATCATCCCATAAGACCATGATAATGGTACAAGTGACCTTTATCATGTTTATGAATGAATTAACCCATATGACCTGGTAAAGGGAACTTATTTATAATTCAGCCTGTATGACTATGATGACTTGATGATGTGCGTGTAGTGTGTGAACTTTATTTATAGATCGTTCCATATGAGCATGAGGACCTGGAATAAAGAAGCTTTATCTATAGATCATCCCTTTATCTATAGATTATCCCTTTAT
The DNA here is from genome assembly GCA_964020975.1 of Hermodice carunculata. Classification (NCBI taxonomy): domain Eukaryota; kingdom Metazoa; phylum Annelida; class Polychaeta; order Eunicida; family Amphinomidae; genus Hermodice; species Hermodice carunculata. The sequence continues at coordinate 16,179,984 of OZ026612.1, read as the reverse complement.
CTACAGATCATTCCTTTATTTATAGATCATCCCGTATCATCCCTGTATTTATAGATCATCCCATATGTTTCTGATGACCTAAATACTTCGCCAATCTACTACCAAGCCATGAGAATGGCAGGGGCTAAAACAGTAACGTATCCATAATGAAATAAATATTCCATTTTTATCTATCACACAGACACCCACACCCTTCATACTTTGGCTACAAAAGAAGTTGAAATTACTGATCCAGTAGCATCATAGCTTAGAATTGGAAGGGTCTACACCAATGATTACAGTTGGGGGCAATTGCCTGCAAAGATGGCAGCACTTGCACTGTAATGAAACCAACCAACAGAAAACTATGATTTTCAACGGGAACAAGTGTATAAATTTATAGCAATAATGAATTGTAAAAACTGCAATTTCAGTAATTGATTAATTATGTCTCCCCGTGCAACAGGGGGGGACATATTTGTTTCTTCTTCTTCTTCTTCTTCTTCTTTTTCTTCTTCTTCTTCTTCTTCTTCTTCTTCTTCTTCTTCTTCTTCTTCTTCTTCTTCTTCTTCTTCTTCTCCTTCTCCTTCTCCTTCTCCTTCTCCTCCTCCTCCTCCTCCTCCTCCTCCTCCTCCTCCTCCTCCTCCTCCTCCTCCTCCTCCTCCTCCTCCTCCTCCTCCTCCTCCTCCTCCTCCTCCTCAACACATTGTTATGTGTGTTGCTGACGCGATAACTCGAGAAAGATTTGACTTGGGAAGTTGAAGTTTTTTGTGAAGATGTTCCTATATAAAAGCTTGCTTGGGATTGCAGATGGGTGACCTTGACTTATATTTCAAGGTCACATGGGCACGTGGTGTAAAATTGACGCGGACGCAATAACTCCGCAAGGATTTGACTTAAGAGGTTGAAATTTTGCATGATGATGAACCAAATTATTAACTAGGTTGGGATTGTAGATGGGTGACCTTGATCTATTTTCAAGGTCACATGGCCACTTTTAAAAATTATTGCAAATGTACTTGAGAAAGATTTAACTTAAAGAGGTTGATATTTTGTGTGATTATGTTTCTATATTAGATTTTTCTAAGACTTTCTTTGCAACTGCAGATGTATGACCTTGACCTATTTTTCAAGGGCACGTGGGCTTGTCATGTAAAATTAACGCAGACGCAATAACTCCGCAAGGATTTTATTGAAGAGGTTGAAATTTTGCATGATTGTGTACCATAATATAAACTAGGTTAGTATGGCAGATGGGTGACCTTGACCTATTTTTCAAGGTCACATGGGCATGTCATGTAAAATTGACACAGACGCAATAACTCCGCAAGGATTTGACTTAAGAGGTTGAAATTTTGCATGATTGTGTACCTAGGTTGGGATTGTAGATAGGTGACCTTGACCTATTTTCAAGGTCACATGGACACTTTTTAAAAATCATTGCAGATGCACTCGTGAAAGATTTAACTTAAAGAGGTTGACATTTTGTGTGATAATGTTATTATGTAAGACCTTGCTTGTAACTGCAGATGTATGACCTTGACCTATTTTCAAGGTCATGTGGGCATTTCATCTAAAATCAATGTGGACGTGATAACTCAAGGAAGATTTGACTTGGGAAGTTGAAATTTTATGTGAAGATGTTCCTACATATGATCTTGCTTGGGATTGCAGATGGGTGACCTTGACATATTTTTCAAGGTCACATGGGCATGTCATCTAAAATTGACACGCATGCAACAACTCTGCAAGGATTTGACGCAAGAGGTTGGAATTTTGCTTGTTTATGTTCCATAATACCAACCAGGTTGGGATTGTAGATGGGTGACCTTGACATATTTTCAAGGTCACATGGCCACTTTTTAAAAATCATTGCAGATGCTCTCGAGAAAGATTTGTCTTAAAGAGGTTGACATTTTGTATGATTATGTTTCTATGCAAGACTTTTGTAAGACCTTGCTTGTAACTGCAAATGTATGACCTTGACCTATTTTTTTAAGGTCACGTGGGCATTTCGTCAAAAATCAACGTTTTGAAATGTCAATAAAGAGTGTACCTTCACCATATCTGTAGATCATTGGAATTGGTGTGCCTATTTATAAAAATAAGGGTGACAATAGTAACGGTGCACGGGGAGACATTTGATTTTCTGTTGGAAAATCAGCCAGTTTTAGTTAGATATTATGCTTAGCAGGGGATTAACTACCACAGTTTAGCTATAATTTCTGCATAAAATGATTGATTACCATATTACATGGAGCTAAGATGATAATTGACCTACCTCTCCACAGCTCATTAAATTACCACAGAACTGGTCTCAGAACCACTTTTGTTTATTTTTTTTTTGTTGCATTACAGGTTTCTGGGACTTGTTTTATGCCCTTTTTGCACAAAAAAAAATCCTTTCAGCCCAAAGGTGAATTAAGTTTGAGCATTGAATGTATTGTTTGTGTCTTGAGGGTGTGGTACACTTTTACAGCACTTTGCACAGAAAACACGACTTTGCTCCAAACGTCTATATAATACCGTATACTACTTATTTGAGATCATATAAATCATACACAGTGGAATCTCCCTATTCAGACCACCTGAGGGACTGAAAGTGTGGTCTTAATAGGGAGTGGTCTTAATGGCAGATCTATATAATTTAAGTAAGGACAAAAAAAGGTCCACAAATTGGTGGTCTGAAATGGTCTCTTTGTGGAGGCAGTCTTAATTGGAGATTCTCTTGTAATTTCTAAAAGTATACATGTGGATTAAGCTTTTAAAAGTAAGGACATCTCTGTAAGTGTCAGGAATTGAAATCTAAATATTTTTAAATTAGAAAACTTGAGTTTTACTTGTCTTTCCAGAAAAACAAAAAAATAACACAAACACCAAGAATGGGAAAGATTATTTTCTCATGGGAAATGAAACCCTTCTAACAGCAAAATTGTATTTCAAATTTTGGATAAGGGTTTTAGTTCAAAATTGATAAAAATTTGAAGTTCAAATTTAAAAAAGATTAAACAGCAATAGAATTAGAACTAAACCCTTTTTTGAAAATATAAAATACTATTTTGGAGAGCATTATGTGTTCTTTTATTTGACACTATAAATTAAATCAGATTTGTCTATTTTAAAATGCTATTTTAAATTTTAAATTTTAAACAAAATGTAAGCATTTTAATTAGAATTTAATTGCATCTATAGTGTTACTAAATGTTATATTCAGTGCCAGAATGAAACTTTGTGTTTTGTTTTACTTCAGAAAATATACACTTTTTAGGGTATTAGATGGTAAACATGGACAGAAATTATACATTTATACACGAGAGTCATAGAGTATGCCACACCCTCAAGATTCTCATCTAATACCATGGTTCTGCATTTTGAACATTATTTCCACAAACAGCAGCCATTTTTCCCCAAGATGGAAAAAATTGAGTCCCTGCACCACATAGTATCAGGCCCTTTACTAATCTAAACCATCAGAAAGTGTTAAGGTGATAAATAGATACAAACATGTTTGATACAAGTACAATTGAGAAAGAAATTTATACAGGAAATGCATCAACAGTAACTTATAATATTTACGAAAAAGAAAAAAAAAGGCCATAGTGGATGATTATGTTTGTAAATATACAGCCTAACAGTATGTACATAGTTCACAAAGAAGATGGAAACATTGCCCAGCTGCACACAGTGGTGTGTATTGGTTAATGGAAAACAAGGTCTTCAGGACAACCATTGATGATCCAGTATGCATAATTCTCTGAGTTGGTGCCAAAACAGAGGCTGCAGCCTGGCACTAGGGATGCAGTCTAATAAGTTTTGTGGGGCCACAGCAGTCCAGTAAATCAATTATGGAGAAATATGGAACAGGGGCAAGTGCCACTAATTAAGTACTCAACAAATTTGTGGTAATCTTTATGAATGAGGTAGGGGGCCCAGGGGGAGCATATATCCAGCAGGTGCTCTTAGTATTAAATCTGTATCTCCCTCGGGAAGGTGTATGCCATAAAACTCACCCAGTCTTGAATGTCGCATGTGGTTAAGTGCTACGTCAGTGGCAAAGTGGCAAGCTCTTCTTTTTTTAATAAGTGTATGGGGGAGGGAGTAGAGCGTGTGTGTGTATGACTTTGTGTGTATATATGTAACTTTATTTCCAGAGGGTATCTCAAGTAGGGGATCAACACTTATCTGCCCTGACACCCTCAAAAAGTACAAGTGATAATGTTTTGTGCAATGTACAAAGACCAGGTATTCAAAATTGACAACTGTTCACATCGGAATAAAGTTATACTGGTTGCACAACATGGTGAAGCCCCAGCTAATTTACACCTGTCAGGTCCTGATGACACCAGATATGACATACAACTTTCCTTAAACATTGAAAAATCAGGAGAGTCTCTAATAGGGTTTGGCAGTGCATGCCACAGTACAGCTCCTGGGTAACTAAATGCATTTTTGGTGACTTAAGCCCTTGGTTTAGCTACATACAAAAACTGGTCGCTGGCAGCAGATCTTAACATACAGAGTGTTCATCCTGTACATGCACAAACATTGCCTGCATCTAGCTTTATGGTCACAAATCATGACCATGGTGTCTGGATAAGGCCAGGACAGATTATTTTGACCTTGCATCATAATCACATGGCTAAGAATACAGAGGTGGTCTATAAAGAGTGACATAAGGTGAAAAATTAAAAACTGGTCCAGAAAGTTGATTTTGGGGTCCAATGAAAGTTAAAGGGTTCCAGCAACAGATTTCGTAACATTGAAGCCCCCATCCTTATTTCTTTTTCAAAAATCAAGTGGTTTACTAGTTAAAGATGGGAGCAAACTTTCAAATCTGCATACTTTCAACACCATTTAAAATACCATAATTATATTTGGGTGTGTTTTTATGCCTCCAAGGGGGGGGGGGGGGAGGCTGTGGAGGAGGGGGGGGGGGCATGCATATAGATTTGCACTTGTCCATCCATGATCATACTCACTTTTTGTAGGATTTCTTTCTTTTCAATCTTCATCCAGTATAGTGGAAGAGGTGGCTTCCAGCTAATACTTTAGTACACTTTACCTCATAACACCTCTAGTCAACTTTAGGGTGCTAAAAATTGTGTTACTATTTACCTGTTTATACCAGTGTCGGTACGGTGGAATAGGGTATGAAGCTTTTGAGTTTCAAAGGAGACGTCCGTCCATTCGGCATTAAAATTGTCACATTTGTGCAGTGCATATCTCCAAAAGCATTTGAGGTACAGCTATGAAACTTTGTGCAAACATCTACCAAAAATTAAACAATAAAAACACCTGCCTACACAAATTTGTGGAACATTTAACAGAGAAAACATACCGACCCATCCAAATTGTCAGACTAGAAAAAAAAATTATGCCTACCTACCTACTCCCAAAAATTTTGGTCATGGGGAAACACACATTTTGGGGGGGGGGGGGGGCTTAAAAATATTTTAGCCATTTCTTGAGCCAAATAAAAGAAATGGTAACATTTGGCTAATGGTCAGAGCAGTCCCTGATACTGGTTATATGACTTGAAGTTCTGAATTTTGTGAGATTATCAAGCATAAACAGAAAATGCCCCAAGTGGCGGTTACATCAAGGAAGCTACTTGCTTACATCATGTGTATGTAATTAAAATATTCCCAAGTGCAGTGGGACTGTGAGCATGAAGTTTTGCCAACCTGTCAAACAGATCAGAGAGAAAATAAAAGATATAGGGATCTCAATGATCTTTTAATATGAAGTATTAAAGAAAACATGGATAAAACTCTGGCAGGAGGTTCAAAATTGCAAAAATCATATGAATTGCTAGGCACATGTGGCATGAAGTTGCTAAAGTGACTTGATCTCTCCTGGATGGTTTACTCTAGGATTTTAAGTAGACATTGAAGCAGTGGCTAATCAAGTCAGGTTGTGGTCATGGCATTGGAGCACTCAGTCAACCTTTCTCTTGGCTCCATACTTTTGTGCCAACTGTTATGCCCCTGAAACAAGAGGAGGAATTCTTGACATGCACGGTATCAAGCCTCCTGAAACCACTTTTTGTGGCACGTTCCGTGGTACGCTGAATGATTTAGTCAATGCCTGATTGCTCTGTTTGGTCTCATTTTAATTTATGTAATATTGGGTAGTTTATAAGCATAATTGATATTTTTCAATGCTGTTTTGATTGGATATTATTTCTGAGATCATGACAATCAGGCACAAGTCAGTACCATGAAAAGTGTGATGCTCAGAAAACCGGCCAAATGACGATGCAGTATTTGAGACACAAGAGAACAGGGCAAGTCCTCCAGAAGCAGGCAGACTTAATGCCACAAAGGGGGGGGGGGGGGGCGGCTTCAATATATAGTCATACTAGAGGACCTAAATAGAAAAACTTTAACTCTTTCAGTGCCAAATTTGGGACTAAGTCAACAGCTTTGCTTGGCACGCATCGTGCTCATAACGCGCCAACAAAAGCTGTTGACCTGGGATATTCTCTCTGGAACTAAGGCATGCTGGTACTTGAATGGAATGTCTTTTTAAGAGGAATACGAATCTGTGATCCTAATGATAATTCACACTAGTTGACTTGAGTAGATTGACTTAAGTCGTGATTGGCATTCAAAGAGTTAAGTATTAAAATGATGCTTCTCCAGTATAATAGTGCACCAAGCCCATAAAATCTGTCAGGTCTTAGCAGATTGCTGGTACTGCAGCAGGTTGCCAGCAGAAGACGTGGGAGTGATGACCTTGTGGTCCCCAGGAAACAGGCTTTGTTAACATGTCTGCCGCATAAAACTGATTTGTTGATTACCTGGGGTAAAACTCCACAGAGTTGGTGTGGGCTAGCTGTTTCAAGGGTGATGGCCACAATAATGGAGGTCCCAGCCAGGGCCTTCATATTTGAAGCTGGAATTCAACTTAGCATAGCTGTAGAGAAGAATAAAATAACAAATTTACTTAATAGTGATTGGTATTCCTGTGGCATGGAATAGCTGAAGGTCTGCCGCTGAGTTGTTAGGCTGACCCCCTTGCTTCCCTTATTGTGCTCCATCTCCCTGACCTCCACCACTAAGGTCACTCACTTAACCACTGCTTGGAGAGCCTCCCTATATATTTATTGTAATGCCTGTATCTAGCCTGGCCTAATTTTCCCCAAGGGAGTCCTTTGGGATCCAACTGGCTGCAGAAAGTGTGCTCCCTCTAGCATTTGATTATGATTAGTTGACCTGGTAATGAACAGACTGGGATGTTTAACAGCCCAACAGTGCCGGCTCTGGCATCTACAGGTATGGTATATGCTTGCCTGACTTCTCCATTCTTCATGAATAAATGCTCAGTCAGAATTATCACAGGTACATGTGTATTTAAAAAAATGCAGCCAACAATAATGTTGTGCCAAAATGAATTACAGATATATCTATTGTGGCATCAGACATCAGATGTACTAAAGCATATGTATACAACTCGAGTCTTCATACAGTGAGGCTCTATACAGAAGGCTAGCTCTCATAGTGAATAGTGGACATAGATCATCTCCTGACCCAGCTATACTGAGCCTATCTAATCTTTACTTCACACAAAACAATTTGAGTGCAGTGGGTAAGGTTAATGTCTTGTCTCAGTCTACACCACCTCAAATCTTGCCTGATAATAGGGGTGGCCTCTCTCAAGGCAGAACAAGCAAACCCAAAATTGGCTTATTTTAGAAATTTTTGTAGTGTCTTTGGTTACTTTGACATATTATCTATCCATTGTTAAAATTCAGCTTCAGAACCACTATCTTGTAAAGCACTAAAAAGAAAATGTGATTAGGATTTGCCAACTCTACAGTCAGGTTGAGTTTGTTTACAAATGGTACTTAGTGAACTGAAACATACTGTAAATTGCCTTATTTTCTCTGTACTCAAATTTTTGCTATTTTGCTGTTGGCACAAAACCGTGAAAATGAAAACACAGTGAAATAGTATTTTAACATTCTTTGAGTAGGGATTATGTCCAAAACGGTGAAATTAAAACAACAGTGAAATGTCAACAATACAAAAACCATGAAAATTGATACACACATAAATAAAGCACTGTACAGTAGCCTGCCAATCATTATTAGTCATGTGGTCTGATGTAGGACACCATGCTGTGTGCTGTGTGATCTGGCTGAGACCCATTGGGATCCGTGTCACTTTTGGTGATAAGCAGTATAAACTATGATGTAATAAGGCAGTATGATGTCACTCAGAAAACTCAGCTCTGCAATGTGTCACACAAAACTTATAACCACCCCCCCCTCCCCCAGTGAATTGACCATTTTTGTTGTGTGTATCTGACCCTGTCTGTAATGGTGACTTGACCAATTACCAAAAGATCAAACAATTGCAAAGTGTTCTAGGCATTATTGGCCCTATACTGACTGTGAAACTGATTTCCCTCAACACTAAATTTGGATGAACTACAACCACTAAAACCAGACAAATGTTTTCTCCATATTGTTTGGTTAATTGACTTTTGAAGTTGAAATAAAAAGCAAAGTGATGCATCAACAAAGCCTAGCTTTACCAAGCAATACATTCAGTCCACTCTTGCTCACCACCCTGGCACTGGGTTCAGGAAGTGGCTATAACTGCGACCCCACAGCACTATGGGATCATAAACAGCAGTCTTACAAGTTACATACAAATGTGAAGAGGCGCTGACAACTGACAATGACAAAGGCCTACTCTGTCTCACCAATGTGTCTTGTGCATTTATTAAATTATCCCCTGTCATTACTACTAAAATCAGCAATGCCAATAACAGCATCATTCAATGCTTTGTTTTACCTTTCAAGCATTATTGAAAATACTGTATTATACTTTAATTACTATTGCATACATTGTCAAATTTAAGGGCTTATATCCAAGACTTTATATATTTTTAGAGCAGGGATTTTCTTCAGTGTATTTGTGGGACAAAACAAACAAGAGACAAATGGCACTCAAGAATAGTTTGTAATCTAAACAGAGCATGGTAGCAGCCAGGATTGACCAATAGTGATCAATGCATGGCATCCATTGCAACATCACCTTTGAAACCACAAGTGGCTTTGAGCTTGGTTTTGCACTTGAGTTGACATGGAAATGTCACAAATTGCATTTGGTGACACATATCCAAATTTTCCACCTCGTGAAAAAGGTTTACATTGTAAACAAGCGCATCGAGGACTCACCTCACAACCTGACCAGAAATAATCCGGCTGAGTCAATCCCCACAAATTCTGTTGTGATATAATGTTGATCAAAGGGCTGCGAGGTTCTTTGAATTCTGACTTCTCATGCACAGGGAACTCTAATAAGCCTCTCCCTCCTCCTCCTCCCCCCCCCCCCCCCCCCGACCACAAGAGAGGCAAGTCGCTCTACAAAGGCCATGTCTCCATGCCAAAGAGTGGTATTTCCATTGTATTGGACCTCTCAAGAGAGACCATCCCTCTAGTATGGCCACTATTTGGTGGCATTTTGGGGCCTTATTAGAGGGGGACCACAGTACATAAAAGGAATGTTAAATAGGACAAATAATAGTCACCATGCATCAAAATAGGACCAAAAAAGAAGAGATTTGCCAGCAAAGCATGACAAAATTCCATCCTGTTTCTGGAAGCTGAGTGGAGAAAACATGGAGAGTGGTCTGTTTTGCAGGCAATTTGCTGATGTGCAGACAGTAAGAAGATTTTGGTGTCACGGTGATATGACCCATCGTGCAGGTTCCGTTCCTGTTGATGCCAGGAAAGATGAACTGGCCTCATTGTCAACTTTGATGTCATATAAAATTGCTGATTTTGTGAGTGTAATACAGTATGTAATCCATTGTCGCACAGAGTAGCTGCAGTGATTTGAAATGTTATATAGGAGTGGTGGTGCTGCTGACTTTGGGTGTTAATGGACACTTCTATTCGCAGCTGTGTCAAAGAGTACTGATAATAGATGCACACAGGTTGAAGTGCACCATTCATCTCCATGCAAATCAGGTGAATCCATGACTTCTTGGTGTGACTGATAAAGTAGATCAGCCAGTGGTAGAGTCAAGTGCAGGGTAGTTAAATCCTGGTTGGTTGCTGCTTTGATATACAAAATAAACTTGAGAGATACCCGAAGCCAGACTGATCATGATGATACAAAAAAATTATTCATGAATTACAGATGATTATCGGTATGCCTTGGGAAAACAAGACCCAGAAGGTGATGTAATACAAGTGAATAAAAACCAGAGTTGGACACTGTTAAATCAATTGATGAATCATAAGAGGTCGTGGGTGGGTGGGGGGTGGATGCAGATCAATGTTTCAGTTATCCATGTAAATTCACTGAGAATTACATCAAGAAATTACTCGGTAGAAGGGTCAAACTGACATCCCATAATTCAGTCTCCTGTTTTTTAGCTCTGCTGACCTAAGGTCACAGAACTTGTATGATCGCTCATGTCTGTCCATCATTCTGTCCATCCATCATTCCATCCATCTGTAAACTTTTGGGTTGTGAGCACGATACCGTCCACAGTTTTCAAGTTAGCCCAATATAACTTTCAGGACTTATAGGGTGTATGAAAATTTAGGTCCCTTTTGATATTGGTGGCGCCACCTACAATATTATGTAATACAGGGTGAAAATATGAAAATCTTGTGAACTTACTAGCATCTTTAATTTTCAGCGGATCTTTATGGAATTTGGTGGGATTGAGGGGGAGGTCAACATCAAAGTTTCTAATGATACTAGTGGCACCACCTATAATTTGATGGAAATGATGAGCCAAGATGTGTTTTAAGATGTAAAATTTTATATTTGGAAAAGTAATTAGATTAGACTAGCCAAATTTATAGGATATGTAGGCCATGTCCAATGTTAGAATGTTATGTAATATCAGTGACCTTGACCTATTTTTGTGAGGTCACCAGTCTTGTAAAGATAAAGGAGGTGATTTTGTAATGGCAAGCTACATCTTGGACATTAACGGCAATGTCAGCACAGCACGAGGCCCATGAGCCTTTTGTATTATGTAATCTGGTTGATCGTGATCTTCTGTCCCAAGGTCACTGAGGACATAAAGTGAAGGACTCACTCATTGTTGTCTTGGTATATACAACAAAATCCATCACAGGAATTGCACAAATAAACTATGATTACATGTGGAGTGAAGTGCCATCTGGTAAACAAATGAGACACTAAAATCACATAAGCTTTATATGTTCAGAAGCCACTTGAAGACTTGCAACTTTGAAATGAAGATGTTGGTGTAGCCACAGTGCCAGCAGGGCATTTGGCCATGGGCCTCTTATTTGTAAATCAGACCCCACTATAATTGTGATAAAGAAATATATTTTGCTTCTTGTAAATTAAAAAAAAAGAAAAGCCAGTAGAGATGGTAAAATGATGGAGATTTTTGAAGTAACACACGATGCTTCATGTCAGGGCTATACCAACATTGAGTTGAATGTGCACAATTGAAAATGTAGCTATGTGTTTGGACCATACAGTACTTTGGACATAAACAAGATGCCACACACTCAAATTCAGTCGCCTGAAATAGCCCCATGAAAGAAAAAATGGTGGGAATTAAGATGAATGTAGGTACGTTTGGTGACATGTAGCACACCAGTTTTTCCATGTGTTACTATTTGGGGGAGGTAAACTTGAAATAGACAGGACACAGCTGTAAAGTGTCACATTGCCATATAATAGGGGACCAGTGGGTGTGTTGTCATGCTGTAACAGGTATCTTACTGCGTCTTGTCAGGCACATTTTACCAGTCAGTGGCTTTAATTTGATGATTACCTTGTTCTTTATTTTGATTTGTTGACATTAAGGACTCTATTTAATAGTGACTATTTTTGAAGAAAACCAACTTGAGAGCTCTGTGAAGTACTTTAAGTGATGCAAAGGGAGTTGAAGTATGTGTATATATTTGGGTTGGTATGGACATATGCTGCATATGGATGCAAAGATAAATGTTTGTCCTTGACTTATTGTTAAACAAGCATAGTGATAGTGAAAGGGTTTGAATTTGTGCTATTTTCAGTTAATTCTTCACAAGTAGCAAAATCATGAAAATGGTTTCATATCATTCCCAACAACATTATCTCAAAAAGTTTCCCATATTTTTTTTAAAATCTTGTTCAGTTGATTTTCAAAACTTTGCAACTTATTTTGACAAAGAAATGACAAATAACATAAAAAAGGCACAAAACACAAGACTTTAATACTCATTGTGTTTATTTTACAATTAATCAAACATTTACCTTTGCATTAACTCAGTAGTAGATGCCCATACCAACCCAAATACATTATGTATTTCAGCTACCTTTGCATTAAGAAAAAGTACTCTAGACAGCTCCAAAGTTGGTTTTTATAAAAAAAACAGTCTCTTGTAACTAGTCCTTAACAGCAAAACCCAAAGCATTTGGGATTCTACATAATTTTTACAATTTATGGCATAATACATTAACTCTAGGACACTAAGCCCATGGACCTCTTGTTATTGTATTTGTGTTGTTCTTGTTGTTGAGGAATTCCATTATTTCACTCAAACATGTAGATGGTTAAGTTTGAGTGTTTCAGCAGTGTCCAGTGAAACACAAAGTTAAAATGAAATTAACCGTTAAATCATTAATTACCAGTCAGCAGAGCACTAAGACCATGGGCCTCTTGTTTTTATATTTCTGTTGTTCTCCTTGTTGCAGAGTTCCATTATACTTTCACTCAAACGTGTAGATGGTCAAGTGTGAGTGTTTCAGCTGTGTCCAGTGAAACACAAAGTTAAAACTAAATTTAGAGCAAGCACCAAGTTTGCTTTTGAAGAATCACAGGAGACAGTCAGCATTATCAAAAATTTTTTAACGACAGTTTTCTGTTTGTTAGGGGCTAGTGACATACCTGTATATTGTGCATATACATGTATATACTTCAGGTGTGAGCAGTGCCGGATTCATTGAATTGCGAGTAAGCATGCCAGTACACAAATGGTTGAAACAAAATGCAAGACTGTGTTTAAGTATCTCCTGAACCATCAATAAAATTTATTTGATATTTTCATCGCATAGTCAGTTTACTGCATCATTTACACACTGCAGACTGTGTCAATAGGTTGCTTAATCATGTCTCTGTATGTGTAAGTGAAGTCTTGATAACAGTAGCAAGTAGTGAGATACACGTTAAATACGAAGCATGACTACAGCAGCAAGATCGATTATTCACAAGAAAATTGTACAGATGTGACTGCATTGATGGGGTTAGGTTGATATAGTTTACCTGGATGCACAACCATGAATGGAATCCCCAAATAGAGATCTGTATATAGTATGTGATGATGACGACAATGATGCCAGGAAGAATGATATTTTTATTGAACCTACAATGCAGGAGAAATAGAATCAGGGCATCAAAATAGTACATAGAGATTAAACCTGAATTATAAGCAATACAGTAAATTCATAATAAGGGCCAGTAATGATGGCACATGATATGGTGGCTTCATCAGTTTTCAGGGTATCAGTTTTCATAGCATTGCATTTTCTTGCATGTTTTCAAGAATGACATTATTAGTTATTCACTGTTTTAGTGTGAAATACAGGAAGTATCTCCCCCAAAGACAGCTGTATTACCTGAGGCGAAGCCGAGGGTAATACAGCTCTCTTGGGGGAGATACTTCCTGTATTTCACACTAAAACAGTGAATGACGATTTTATCCCATTTTTGATGATGTAATTTCTCTTCGCTGTTCGACCCGCTGCTGCTGTAGTTCACTTCACAGTCCGCCATCATGTTGTCGTCTACAGCGCGTCAAGGCTTGTATCGCATGACAGAGACTTCTGGTGGCTGATCGATGCACTAACCAGATAGGGAGATACAGCGAGAATACCGCTGTATTCCCCGGTCAGTTTCAGGAATCGCGCTGTATATCACCTTTGCAGTAATTAATGCACAAATAAGGGTAATACAAAGAGTGTGCCATAGCTATTAACCAATCAGAAGCCAAGGATTCTATCAAAAATGGGATAAAGCCATGTGTTCATCAGAGATTCTTCTGAAATGAATTTATCCGATTTCGCAGTACAAAAAAGTATGTTCTTATCAAATGGATTAAAATCTAACAACTGCCAGTTTTCGCGACATTTGATTAATACAACTGCAAAATTTACCCCAAAACTCAGTAACTTCGCACCTTTGCGGTCATGATGTTGTGCATCGTCCACTATTGTGTTTTATACTGCTGGAATCTTGAGATTTTTGTCGTTCTATGTAACAAGCTCTCTTATTGGCTAAGAAAAAAAATATTCCTGGGGTATCCCTCCAAAAATAGCCCAGAATGAGAATGGTGACATCATTTTACCTCATTATAAATGCACTTAGGAAGTCCCAGGCTCCTCATTGGTTGGATTTGATCAGGTGGCATTCAGTGTCCAATCAAACTGGTCCCTCACCCATGTGCATGTCTCATGTCTGCAGGGTTGGGAAGGTGAACAAGTCATATTCATCAAAAGATTATTGGACCAAGATGCTAAATTTTCACATCATATTTTCATCAAAAGACTTCGATTGAACAAATCTAGACACAGCGAATCCAGGAGTGAAAACTCCTTATGGAAGGCAAGGAAAATGCGCAGATTAATCACCGCACAGTGAAGAAGCAAAGATTTGTGTGAACATGTGTCGTTGATCACTTTCCCTGATGCCTTGTGCCGTTATTGATGTCCAAAGGCAGTGACATTCATTGATATTTCTAATCGTGTTTTCATTAGCTGTGTGACCAAAGGTCGCAGAGCTTATGCGACCGCTCATGTCTGTCCGTCCATCCGAATATTGGTCATGTTTTTCTACAAAAGTGTATCATACCAGAGACATCTGTCTGTAGAACTTAAATTGTTTAGTGAGGGACTTGTAGAAGTCTGCTCCTTGCATTTGATACTCTATAACAGTGATTCAATCACTTAACTTATTAATTACATAACGTTCCAGATTCATAGATATTACAGAAACGATATAGGCCTACTTTCTACTTTTGCTATAAACTCAGCTGACGAACTAGTCAGAAAAACCAAAATAGTGGTAGGCCTACCAGTTCTCTTTTTATTTTTTGCAGAAGTAATTTAATTTGGATTGTGATTGGTTAGGCCTAAACATATTGGAAACACTATAGTCTGTATTTAATGAAGAGTATTTCAAAGGTTGAGAGGACAGGCTTAAACCAGCAGTTGCCTTTAGTGGGTGACTGCCTGTCTCAAGTCAGGAGTGAAATTTGTTTCTTCACATTGGTATTGGAAGATGAATGTTGATGCTTTGGAAACTCTGGAATCTCTTTGCTGTAATTGTTGGGTTTGATATTTATGAACATGGGTCATGTTTTTCTACATAAGTGTACCATACTAGAGACATCCATCCGGCCGGCCGTAAACTTGAGCTCTTTAGCGCGATACCATCCACAGTTTTCAGGTTATCCCAATATAACTTTCAGGACTTATAGGGTGTATGAAAATCTAGACCGAGTTCGATATTGATGGCGCCACCTACATTATTATGTAATATAAGGGTCAAAAATTGAAAATCTAATGAACACTCTGGCATCTTTAAATTTTGGCAGTTCTTCACCAAATTTGGTGGGATGGTGGGGGAGGTCAACGTCTAAATTGCTAATAATACTAGTGGCGCCACCTATAATTTGACAGAAATTATGAGCCAAAATATGGTAAAAATTCCATATTTCGAAAAGTAATTGGATTAGACTTGTCAAATTTATACGATATATAGACCATGGCCAAAGGGAGAATGTTATGTAATATCAGTGACCATGACTTATTTTTGTGAGGTCACCCGGGCTGTAAAGTTGAAAAGGTGATTTTGTAATGGCCGGGTGTAGCTTGGACATCAATGACAAAGAGAATTGACCCTCCAGATCAAAATTGCACTTGATTACATAATACATAAAACTGTACTTGGTGACCTGCTTTTTGGGTCACTGTGACCCAGTAATTATGGAGTTTGGCGCTTGTCCAAGTTTATTGCTTTTCCTCAATAACTGGAAAAGTTATTACCTGATTTGAACAAACAGACTATATATGGAAAGCTGGATGTAGGGCGCATATTTTGAACAGTAACAAAAATTTTTAATCCGAGTTAAAGGCCAAGGTCGAACGGCCAGTTTGAATATTGGGGTCATCTCGTGAATGCGCTGCACCCCACAATTCTTGAGATAGGCCCATGTAACATTTAGGAGTTATAAAGTGTAAAAAAATCTTTGTCAACATCAATGTTGGGGGCACCACCTATAGTTTTAAGTAATATATAGGTCAAAATGTGGAAATCTTGTGACCGCAGTACTGTCCACAGTTTTCAAGTTAGCCCAATATAACTTTCAGGATTTATAAGGGGTATAAAAATCTAGGTTCTTTTCGATATTGGTGGCGCCACCTACAGTATTATGCAATATAGGGGTCAAAATATGAAAATCTTGTGAACACTCTAGTATCTTTAATTTTATGCAGATCTTCACCAAATGTGATCGGATTGTGGGCGAGGTCAAAGTCTAAGTTGGTAATGATACTAGTGGCGCCACCTATAATTTGGTGGAAAATATGAGCCAAAATGTGTTTTAAGATAAAAAAATTCCATATCTCGAAAAGTAATTGGATTAGAATTGCCAAATCTATAGGATGTATAGACAATGTCCAAAGCTAGAATCAAATGTAATATCAGGGACCTTGATTTATTTTTGTGAGGTCACCATGCCTGTAAAGTTGAAAGAGGTGATTTTGTAATGGCAGGGTGTCGCTTGGACATCAATGGCAATGTCAGGACAGCACCAGGCCTATGGGGCTCTTGTATTACATAATGTGGGTGACCTTGATCTTTTGTCACAAGGTCACTGAGGACAAAGGTAAGAACTCACTTATTGTTGTCTTGACACATGCAACAATATCCATCACAGGAATTGCACAAATAAACTATGATTACATGTGGAGCAAAGTGCCATCTAGTGGACAAACAAGACATTAACCTGACATAAGCTTTACATGTTCAAAAGCCACTTAAGGACTGGCAACTTTGAAATGAAGAGGTGCAATATAGCCATGGTGCCAGCACAGCATTTGGCCCATGGGCCTCTTGTCATCAAAACAAGCAATATATGTGAAACAGAATTGAAATGGAATCTGCAATATGCTAAAACAGAAAATTTTGAAACGGAAAATCGTTTGACCCTACAAACACTCCAAAACACCTGGATGTAAATTGTTGTCTGCTTTAATGTTTTTACTTAAATTTGTGTTAACAGAAACCATTTTTGCAGAAAATGATGGCTAAAGCCTATGGTGATGGCACACCCAAGATCAATAGCTTTCTGTGGCGCAGTTCAATCCTCACCAAGGATAGCTCCATCTTATTCTGTCCAGGAAAGGATTTTAAGGCTTTTTCAATAAGGAATTTGAATTAGTAATCCCCATGATAACTCCAGCATGATATGTTGGACAAAAAGTGTAAGTCCCGTGCTGAAATTCAGTGGAACCTGCAGTTGCCTAAGAAGTGGGGAGTGTCAGTGGACAGCATTGAAGTTCTGCAGTTGCTTTACAGAAGAATTCCAGTGGACGTTTAAATTCTGTAGCATTCAGTGTGTTTGAGGAGTCTAATGCAGTGGAAGGACTCCTATATGCTACATGCAGATGGGCCAAGTGTGACTTGAGTTAAGGGAACTTAGATGAAGCCTTTGTTTAGGTCAAGTTCCCATTCGCATGGAGGGACCAAAATGTGGAAAAGACGGTAGACTTGGCCAGTGGTCCTGTGCTATCCTAGTGAGACCATGTATGTACTGCTTAGGGCCTGTATTTTTCCGTTTCAAAATGAGTGTTTTTCCGTTTTGGGAAACTACAAATTCCGTTTCATTTCCGTTTCACTAATTCTAGGGCACGATTTTAGCACTGGTCAATAAAAAAAGGAAAAACAGTTGATCTTATCGCCTCTGGAAAATGTTGATCCATCGACGAACGGCAAAGTGACTCCATATTGTTTACTATTTACGTTGACAGCCTCCACCAACAGACGGCGCTATTATCATTGTACCTCTGTTGCGCGTTATATCTATATGCCATGCAAATGAATGGATATGGTAGCAATGGGGTCTATAGCGCGCAGGTGTCCGGCCTGTCGTTAAATTTGCTCCACGTGGTATCGATAACACCGCCGACTCGTCAAATTTGGATCCAAGTCCGTGTGTTTTGCTTTATGCGATGACATATGTGGTGATTTTGAATTATTTGAGAGGCAGAATTCACAAATTCCGCTTAATTTCCGTGGCATTTGCCGATTTCCGTTCCAAATCATAAATTCCGTTTGAGATCATAGATTCCGTGAATTCCGTCCGTTTTCCGCGATCACGGAAAAGTACTGGCCCTAACTGCTGTTTGACACCAGAAAAATGGCAGAATGAGAGGCTCAGGGTGATGTACAGCAAGAGAGGTGGGTTGTATGAGAGGGCGGCAATTGTAATGATGGTGGGGATATAGAATCTTATCAGGGCTCAATAAAACTCACTACAGGGTGCCCTGTACCGCCAAAAATAAGACCTTTGTGGCAAATTAATGATGTTATAAGCAAAAGGCTTATAAATTTTGTTAAATTTTGTTGTGGCATTTGTCCACCAAACACTTGTTATAGCCCTCATTCAGTGACATTTATAGGTGGTGTTCTTAAGAAGTTGTCCAAATTTGAGGTCTGCTTATGTATATTTTGTTGTAGTTTAATATTTGTGTATTTTGCTGAAGGGTACAGAATTGAATACTTAATGCATGCGTATGCAGTGAAAAAGTGTTTCCATATAGAGATGACAGGAACACGTTTAAAGGGCATGAATTCAAAGCTTCACTTAAATAAATGAAACTGAAAATTTGTAGACTTCAAAATTTATGCGTTCAAAGTGCTCTTATATTTTAAAAAATCATAAAATTTTCCTGTTATGTTGAATTGCCGAGCAGTAATGAGTCCAGTTGCAGGATATTGGGAGCAGTGCCACCATGGTGATAGCAGCCGGAAAATAATTGAGATGCTCACATTTATCTCCCCCCTAATCTTGATCAATATCAAATGGCCAAATCTGATTTGCTGCATCAATTGAACAGTTGTCTTGATGGACCTGTGGGCCTGTTTGAAGCAGTGTAGCTGTCCTCATGTACATACTGCCCAGTAAAGATCTCCCTGGGCACCATATGTATTTTGTGAGCAGTTACTGAAACATGTGGATTGACACTTAATGGTACATAGGGAACACAGAGGCATTTGTAGGGCCAGGCCCTATTAGCATGTGTACAGGGTGCATATGGCAGCTGGCAGTAGCCTGGTAACATTGTATGGCATGGAGATAGAAGTGGTGGAGGCTCTCATACAGTGGCACTGTTATCTGGTATTTCATGTATTTTAATAAATATGGATAGATATCAATAAACCAGTATGTTTTGCAGGGTTTTCTCCAGAAAATCCATCAAAGGATAATTAATGGGTTTGTCTAATGCTGCAAAAATTGTCAACTTAATGCCCTGGCCTCCTGTTCCATACAATCTGAGAGACCAATTTTAAAAGCTTAATGGTTTACGTGCAGCCATAGAATTCTACATAGGGATTTTTGGAAACCCCTGTAGATTGCAATTTTCTTTGCATCAAATGAGAGTTAACCTTTTGGCCCAGCACCCAGATGGTGATGTCCAACATGTTCATTTCTTTGTCAATAAGACTCCCAATGTACATTGTTCAGCGTTCAACATGTGTCACTGTAACTGACCATGTACTGGAGCAGTTGATGGACCTTAACTCCACACCACTAGCTGGCTCTATCTCCTATCTACTTGATGGCTCATTCTCCAGCTGCCATAGCAGCAACTGAAGCAGAATTTCTCAGGCAATGCAAGACTGACTAAGCATGAGGCATATGCTGATACTCGATGCCTGTACGTATGACTACATCTGAGTTTTTCTGGGAGGGATTTAAACATAATGTGATATTCCTATCTTTAATTGATAATCAAGCTTGACAGATGCATGATATGGGAATGGGAAAACGTGCAGCTGTCAGCAGCAGTGACTTACAATCTTACCATTGTCATTTGGTGGGTGAAAAAAAACCCTCATTGTATAGAAATAGACATTGTAATAACATGTGTATTGAGTATCAAGATGAGGCTATTCCAGGCCTTTACCTGATGTATCTCGAGATGGAATATACATGTACAAATACTTTAGTCACAAAATTGCTTCCACTCCCATGAAGTTTTTGGGGTCATTTTGAATGGTACTTTCTAGATTTCATACTACCAGCACAAATTTTAAAACTAATGGATACCATTTTTTTTTTTTTTGGTCAATGTTTGTTTTCTCAGTAGTGATAGAAAGGGCAGAAGCAGCTAGTGTTTGACTGGTCTGGTCATCTCCTGCAGATTGACAGTGCCTGTAGGGGGCTGTCCTATGCTACTACAGTTGCTGGTCTTCCCAATCAAACTGCCATATATCTCTGGAAGGGTTGCCAGGAGCTTCATCACATTTGTGTCAGAGATGCACCTTAATAAATGAGGGAATGGAAACCTGGAGAAAAAAAGCTTCCTTGAATACCCATTATTCCATGTTCCTCCGTATTTTGCTCAGAAACACTAGGAACTCTGAGCTGGCTGCCTCGTGTTATGAACTTTTCTGTGAGCACACATGAAAAATTACTCCATGCTTCTCTGTGTGTAAAATGGAAAATGTAACCCTTTCAGTGCCAAATTTTGCACTGAATCAACAGCTTTTCTCAGCACGCATTGGGCACAATGCGTGCCAAGAAAAGCTGTTGACCTGAGATATTCTCTCTGGAACTGTAGGCATGCTGATACTTGAATGAAAGGTCTTTTCATTTTTTATGCGGGATACGAATCTAGGATCCTTGTGATAATTCAGACTAGTTTGACTTAAGTAGATCAACTTTAGTCTTACGTGTACTTGGTACTGAAAGAGTTACGAGGCAAACTCTGATGCCTGGAAAACTCTTGCTCACATTTCCTTGTTCTGCGTGAAGAGGCACACAGCTCAGCAATCTGACAGAAACAAACATGGTTTTGCCCAGGCAGATCTATGAACCTCAGATCCCATCCTCTTATTTGAAGAGAGAGAGAGAGAGAGAAAAAAAACATTGAAAAAACCCACTGAAATAGCATGGATTGTTCAATTTCCTCAGTTTTGAGATTTATTATGAAGTACAATGAGCTACAAGACATGATAAAAGATTATACCAAATACAGTTTAATTCACTCAGGGATTCCACCACAGTTGAAAGTGAGGAGTCAGCCAGCATAACTTGACAACACAGTCAAGGCAGGAGTCCAGCCTGACCAAAAAGGAGGGTGGGATACGGGCCTCAATGTGCTGAGGGTGGGACACAGGCCTCAATGTGCTGAGGGTGGGACACAGGCCTCAATGTGCTGAGGGTGGGACACAGGCCTCAATGTGCTGAGGGTGGGACACTGGCCTCAATGTGTTGAGGGGGGGATACTGGCCTCAATGTGCTGAGGGTGGGACACAGGCCTCAATGTGCTGAGGGTGGGATACAGGCCTCAATGTGCTGAGGGTGGGACACAGGCCTCAATGTGCTGAGGGTGGGACACAGGCCTCAATGTGCTGAGGGTGGGACACTGGCCTCAATATGCTGAGGGTGGGACACTGGCCTCAATGTTTTGAGGGTGGGATACAGGCCTCAATGTGCTGAGGGTGGGACACAGGCCTCAATGTGCTGAGGGTGGGACACAGGCCTCAATGTGCTGAGGGTGGGACACTGGCCTCAATGTGCTGAGGGTGGGACACTGGCCTCAATGTGCTGAGGGTGGGACACAGGCCTCAATGTGCTGCCTTGCTGAGTTCATAAACATAATGGACATGTTTATCATGACAAATTTTATATGCTTCAAACATTGACTGGGATCCAACCTGGGATTTGGGGGGGGGGGGGGAGGGGGGCAGGGTTGGGTATAGTCTTAGATGTATCCCTAAGTGTTTGTTTATGTTAATTTCCCTGATGAGGTGAGTAATTAGCCCTAGGTGTGCTTGTTGGTACTTGGACTTTATCTTGAAGAGATCCTGTTAAATTTCGCATTGAATTTAAAATCTTACTGCTAACCTACAAGTGCCTAAATGGACTTGCACCACAATATTTGCAGGACCTCATTTTGCCATATTTACCAAAAAGGTGTTTTAGATCTCATAAAGATAAGCTACATGTTCAGCTTACCTCTAATCAAAAAACCTATGGTGACCGGGCCTTCTCTGTAGCGGCATCACCGCTATCGAACAAAGTACCTAATGTGATCCAAACAGCCTCATCTGTATCTATTTTTAAAGTCAAACTGAAAACTCACCTGTTTAAGAAAGCATTTAATGTGTGATTTTAATTTTTTGATGGACTAGTTTTAATGAACTGACTCTGTTTTTAACTATACTTCATTATTTCTTATTCCATATGGAGTGTCACTACAAACTTTTTACTGATGTACAGCGCCCATGAGCATGCTTCTAATGGAATGGGTGCTTTATAAATAAAGATTTATTATTATTATTATTATTATTATTATTATTATTATTATTATTATTATTATTATTATTATTATTATTATTATTGAGTAGTTTCCTTTGTTGTCACCATGGGAGGGATTTTTTTTAATCAATCATTGTTTACAATTACCATTGATATGAGATAACAGGTTCACAAAAGGAACCTTCAGTTGCTGCACAGTACTTCAAGGTAGCTGTTTTCGGCATGATACTGCTTATAAAGAATGGTGCAAAGATGTTTGGCTTTTCAATTGTAGCCAGTTGTCTTTGTTACAACTACCTCGAACTGCAATATTTTCAAAACAATGGCTGGCACATGCTAATTAAGGTAAAGTGCTGCTATACAGAGTAACATTGCACTATTTCCTGTCTTCCAGACCCAAAGATGCAAAGCTGAGTTTCCCATCTTCTGTGCCGAAGTTGCATAATTACTGTTAAATGGGTACATGTCAGTTCTTACCCTTCGGCCTTATGAGGCCGACGGGTATTGTCGTACCCGGTGCCGTCCGTCTGTCCGTCCGTCCGTCTCGTGGTTTTACCACCATAACTTAAGAAATTTTTGAGACAGGACTTGCAAATTGCACATGATATTACACTTCTATATGGCCTACTTTGTGTGCAAGCATAGTTGACCTTGACGAAATTCTTAAGGTCACACAGTGGTCACATGTGCTAAGCAACGTTACCGCTCTAACTGTTAAAAGCCTGCATCTAGCAGTCTAAATCTTATACACAAGAAGCTTCATAGAGTAATCTAGAAGCCTATTGAAAATAGAGGTCATAGCTCTATATTTGACCTACTTTTTGAGGTCAAAGGTCAAGTGCACAATGGTGGTATTGGTATAAGTAAGGAAGTTTTTAAATCAATTACATGAAATTTTATACACACATGTATCACAGCCAAAGAATGTGTCATGAATCAAAAGTAGGTCACTAGGTCAAGTATCTGGGTGACAGTGACCTATTCATTGAAATTTTGTTTACCACTATAACTTCAGAAATTTTTGAGACAGGACTTTCAAATTGCACATGATATTACACTCCTGTGTGGCCTACTATGTGTGCAAGCATAGTTGACCTTGATGTAATTCTCAAGGTCACACAGTGATCACGTGCTAAGCAACGTTACTGCTCTAACTATTGAAAGCCTGCATCTAGCAATCTAAATCTTACACACAAGAAGCTTCATAGAGTAATCTAGAAGCCTATTGAAAATAGAGGTCATAGCTCTATATTTGACCTACTTTTTGAGGTCAAAGATCAAGTGCACATTGGTGGTATTGGTATAAGTAAGGAAGTTTTTAAATCAATTACATGAAATTTTATACACACATGTATCACAGCCAAAGAATGTGTCATGAATCAAAAGTAGGTCACTAGGTCAAGTATCTGGGTGACAGTGACCTATTCATTGAAATTTTGTTTACCCACTATAACTTCAGAAATTTTTGAGACAGGACTTTCAAATTGCACATATTACACTCCTATGTGGCCTACTATGTGAATGCATAGTTGACCTTGACTTAATTCCCAAGGTCACACAATGGTCACATGTGTTGAACGATCTTACCACTCTAATTATTGAAAGCCTGCATCTAGCAATTTAAAATATTACACACAAGAAGCTTCATAGAGTAATCTAGAAGCCTATTGAAAATAGAAGTCATACCTCTATATTTGACCTACTTTTTGAGGTCAAAGGTCAATTGCACAATGGTGATATTGGTATAAGTAAGGAAGTATTTAAGGCAGTTGCATGAAATTTTATACACTCATGTATAATAACCAAAAAATGTGTCATGAATCAAAAGTAGGTCACTAGGTCAAGTATCTGGGTCACAGTGACCTATTCATTGAAATTTTGTTTACCACGATAACTTCAGAAGCTTTTGAGACAGAACTTTCAAATTGCATATGCTAGTACACCACTGCAAGCATAATTGACCTTGACCTAGCTTTCAAGGTCACACAGTGGTCACAAGTTTGCTGAGTGACATTGTGCATCTAGAAATCTAAATCGTAAAACAAAAGAAGCAACATAGGGTGATCTAGAAGGCTATTGAAAGTCAAGGTTATACCTCTATATTTGACCTAATGTTTTTGAGGTCAAAGGTCAAGTGTACAATAGTAATATTTGGGTAGGTAACTATACCTGATACTATGGGACACTATTCCTTTTCACTTACAGCAAAAGAGATTGAAGGCGGCCGAAGGGTACCGTGTTCTTTGAACGGTATTTTTTGCTCTGCTGACCAAAGGTCACAGAGCTTATCGATCAGTCATGTTTGGTTTATTTACCTGTTAGTCTGTCCATCAGTCTGTCTGCCTTGGAAAGTTTTGCTTGTGACCACAATACAATTTTCTTGTTAAACCCCATATATACTTTCATGAGTTACATTGATCAAGTATAATCTAGGTCTAGTTTGATATTAGTGCATCCATTCCTAGTATAATATAATATATGTGCCATGCACCTTGAAGAAAGCTTTTTTTTTTTTTTTTTTTTTTTTTTTTTTGAAGAGTTTTTCATCAACCTACACAAGACATCAGAGGAATTTCCATCATGCAATTTTGGTGGTGCCATCTACAGTATTGCAGAAGATACAGACTCAAAGGTGTTGAAATTGCAGGTACCACTCAGAATCAAGACTGAACACAGTCTTTGTCTACTGGTCACTGTCAACAGACTATGGTCCAGAATAATACAATCTTAAGTTCCTCTGGCAGGACGATTGATCCACCTTCCACTCCTGAGATGATGACTTCATCCCACTGGGTTTCAGTCAGACAGACACTATGGGAGGGGGGGGGGGTCCTTGGTACAAATAACAAGGTATGGAAAATGAGAAGCCTTGATAGAGTTGTCCATCACAGGCTGTGAGATCTGTCAACAGAGATGATGCCTTGATAGAGTTGTCCATCACAGGCTGTGAGATCTGTCAACAGAGATGATACTGTGATAGAATTGTACATCACAGGCCCTGAGACCTTTCAGGTTACTTCAGGCTGATCACACACTGGTGC
Organism: Hermodice carunculata; assembly: GCA_964020975.1. NCBI lineage: Eukaryota > Metazoa > Annelida > Polychaeta > Eunicida > Amphinomidae > Hermodice > Hermodice carunculata. The sequence goes on along the minus strand of OZ026612.1, from coordinate 16,154,418 downwards.
TCTGTATCCAAGGCAGTCCCCTAGCCTGGGAATTAAGCCGAACAGGAAAGATACAGAGCCCTCCAGAGATCCAGTATTTATACTGAAAAGGACAACTTTGTCGTTATTCACACACCAGATGCCATTTGATTTGCAGCACACAATTCCACGGCATCTGGCTCCTGGCAAAATTTGTTTATGATGTAATCCAAGTTGGCAGGGATCACATTAATTTGCCACTTGGTCTCTACAAAATGCTTCCCTAGCTTGTGCTGGAGATAATTTGAATGTTTTGGTTGTAGATTGGATGGTGAATCAGAAGGACCCAAGGGTAGCATTTAAGTAAAGTGTGGACTTAAACTGTGTCACCTAACAAGGCATTGTTTGGACTGGGCTTGTAGGCTTCAAGTATATGGCCTCACTGTCACCATCAATACATGTCCAGTCTGCCTAATGGAGTGTTAATATCTCACCCAGTATCACAAGAGAATTCCACATTGTAGAATGGTAAATCATTGTGAAGTATGCTGCCCTACAGTTGATGAACAATCAGCATGGTATAAAACAATAGCAGCACACATGTGGAGGTTAGTGTCTGCAGTGGCATTCTCCTACTAGCAGCAACCACATAACTTCCTGATTTTGCTATTATATCTATTATGTCTCCAACCTCTTATTATAACCCTGTTAGGAAGGTCTCCTCAAGGTTGAAATCCAATATTTATTGAGTCCGCCTTGCTATTAAACCAGAAAGGGTACTGTAAATGAGGTTATTTGCATGTGTAAAGATAAATTTTACTTTGTACATACTTATAGCATGATCAGTGATTTGTTTAGTACAGGTATAAAAGTCAACATAAACTGTGCTGTTCAAGTGCCTTTTTTTTAAGCTCTGCTGACCAAAGGTGGCAGAGCTTATGCAATCACTCATATCTGTCCTTCTGTCCATCCATCCTTAACCTTTTTGCTTGTGAGCAGGATGCTGTCCACAAGATAGCCCATATAACTTTCACGCCTTATCATCAAGTGTATGAAAATCTAGGTCAAGTTTGATGTTGGTGGCACCACCTACAGTATTATGTATATATGGATCAAAATATGAAAATCTAATGACCTCGCTAGCATCCCTAATGTTTGATAGATCTTCATGAAGTTTTGTGGGGTTGTTGAGGAGGTCAAAGTCTCACTTGCTTATGATACTAGTGGCACTACCTATAATTTGGTGGAGATTATGAGCCAAAATGTGTATAAAATTCCATGTCTCAAAAAGTAATGATATTGGAGTTGACGGTTATATATAACCATATCCAATGATAGCATGTTCTCACCAGTAAATTGATTTTGGGGGTAAGTGCCTCATTTTGGCAGGAGACAGAGTTAGCCAGCAGTACACAGCAGTAGCCAGTGGTACACAGCAGTAGCCAGTGGTAGACAGCAGTGGCCAGTGGTAGACAGCAGTGGCAGGCATTTATCCAGCTGGCTACTGCTGGCCACCGCCAAACATTAATGAGGGCTCACTATTCCACAGAATTCCATATTTTACATATGCCAGGATGTAGGTACATGAACTGGGCGGTGGCCATCAGTGCCCGGCTGTGGTCGGCATTAGACTGCGGTGGTCAGTGGTAAAGGGCCTTAAATAAGGTCCTACCAGTAACCAATGCTGTGTACTGGTGGCTACTGCCGACCATCACTGAGCTCCCAGAGCCCTATTTGATGTTCGGCCGTGGCCAGGGGTAGTCCGGACCACTGTCGACCACCGCTGTTTACTGCTGTGCACTGCTTGCTGCCTCTGTTACTTTCTAAATGAGGCATTTACCACTGAAATAAATTTACTTGTGTGTGTAATATCAGTGAGCTTGACCTATTTTTGTAAAGTTACCAGACCTGTAAAGTTAAAAGAGGTGATTGTGTAAAAACAGGGTGTAGTTTGGGCATAAGTGGGAAAGAGAATTGAGACTCCAGAATAAAATTGTACTTGATTACACTGTATGTACAATTGTACTTAGTGACATACTTTTTGTGTCACTGTGACTGAATGATTATGGGTTTTGGCACTTGTCCAAGTTTATTGTTTTCTTCAATAACTTGAAAAGTTAATACCTGTTTTGAATAAACAGACCATGTATGGAAAGACGGATGTGGGGTGTACATTTTGAACATACCATTTTTAAATTCAAGTTAAAGGGTCAAGATCAATTAGCCAGTTGGAATATAGGGGTCATCTTGTGAATGCCTTGAACCCCACAATTTTTGGCGTTAGGCCCATATATCTTTTAGGGTTTATCACATGATCAAGTGTATGAAAATCTATGTCAACATCATAATGTTGGTGGCGCTACGTGTAGCACATGTTTTATGTAATAGATGGGTCAAAATTGTAAAATCTTATATGACCATTCCAGCATCACTAATTTTTTATGGATCTTTATAGTGTGATTGTAGAAGAGGTTAAATTCTCAGCTGATGATGATACTAGTGGTGCCACCTATATCACCTTGATGAAAATTATGAGTTGAAATGTCTCGATAGATTCAAAATTACATACAATGTATCTTAAAAAATAATTGAATAAGACATGCCAAATTTATAGGATATATAAATCATATCCAATACTTATATGTTATATAATTTCAGTGACCTTGGTTTATTTCTGTATTTCTTGCATCAGGCCCATGGGCCTCTTGTTTTTATCAGAAAAAGGCTCCCTTGAAGATTTGTCATATATTGGCTACTGTATAGAGATTTGTATGTTTGTGTTGGGTGGATGAAGTAGACCTCAATTGGAACACTTCACATTTTTAGCTCTGCTGACTTGTCAGTGAGCAGAGCTTTTGTGTCCATCATTAGTCTGTCTGTCCTTACATTTTCCACTGCTTCTCGGCAACCGATCTGTGGAATGTTTTGATTTTGCACATGACTGTTTATTATCAAAAGATGATGATGCAACAATTTTTCTATTTTTCACGAATTAATTTTTTTTTAAACCATTGGTAATTTCTTCTCAGGAACTACTGACCATTTGCTTTCATTTTGCATACATGGTCATCTGGGGTCATTTATTGCTGTTACTGTCATGAATAGTGATTTCTCATCTCTAGACCGATGGGCAAAGGAGTGACTTGGTACCTTGAATGCCTGTGAAACCAGTACAATGCTGCTTTCTCTGAAGAGAAACATTCTTCACCAATCACCTCTCACTTTCCAAAGTCACCAACTAGAGAGCATACAAAGCACTTGGGGACCACTTTGAGATCTGATTTAAAATGGAATGCCTATGACTTAAGCTCCCTAGGACCTAAACATAATGAAATCACTGCAGTACCCTCTTAATCTGTCAGTGCCAACTGTGACTAAAATCAAATTGCTTAAAATGGACTTCTTTGAATTATGGTAAGGGTGCCAACAAAATAGGCCATAAAAGACAATAAACTAAAAAAAAGTCCAACAAAGTATGTATTTTTAAAAAGTACACTAAGTGGAGTGTTTTGTCATTGTCATTTGTGTCACTTGTCCTGTGTTTTTACAGCAATTGTGCAATGTGAACGTATAATTTTCCTGTTGGAAGGTTGACATCGGACTGGTATGGCATTGGACTGGTATGCTGCTACCCGTCATCCCGTCAGACTCCTGTTTAAGTCCCTTGGCACCTTTTAGCATTAATATGATGCTGTGTGGCAGTACAGTGCTTCCCCTCTAACAAGGCCACCCTAAATGAAACCAAAAATGGCCACATTAGAGTGGTGGCCTCTCTTGAGAGGGACAGTACAACAGGCTTACCACTTTTGTGACATGGAGAAGTGGCCTTTGTAGAGAGGATGGCCTCTCTTGAGGGGAGCTTTATTAGAGGAGGGGTACTGTATTTACCCCAGTCTCCAGGATCATATTACCATCCTGTTATCTTTTCAAGAATTAATAAATAAAAGCAAATGGTTTCAAGGTGAAAGAGTAACTTCTTTATTAGCATGTATATAATTCAAGAGCCCTTAAGCCTGTGTATCATACTGGCGGCGTCCATCTTTGTTTTACCCCTGCTATACCACTTGTCATGTCCCCACTGGAATCATCAAGAGGCACAGCACTGGAGCTGCACTGTAATGTCCATCTTGTGATTTCAGTCTCTGTCTACAAGAAGAATCGTCTAGGACTTAGCCCTTCTCCCTGATTGTTATTCTTAATAATAAAAATTTGTTTAAACCAGAGCAACAAAAATATGCAAGAATGACAAATTGCTATCAAGAGTGCAGTGTGCAATGGCAAATTTATATTTATTTGGCTAATAAGATTACATGTGTGCCAATTAAATTTCTCCAGGTAGGTCTGCATGCTGATAATTGCTAAATTATCATTGCATGAAAAGTGGAAATTAATGGATACATTGTTGCATTGGTCCGTGACTAATGCATGCCTCACCAATCTTAGTATTATTTGGGCAGTGGAGAGTTGTTTTGGATAATTATGCCAATTTTCTGTTGCATGGAGCTGTTGGTTGCCAATAATGATGCCACATATTATAGGGCTATACGTGTATGCATCATTATGTCATTTACATTAAATGTCAAGAATACAATCAGAGATAATGCCAAAGAAAATATGTGGCTTTGTTACAGATTATTGGGGGGGGGGGGGGGGAGAATCGATAAAGACAGTTTAAGAAAAAGCCTTTAAAAACTGTGCCCATGCATGATGCTGCTTGTGAGTATGGCGTGGTGTCACCAGCACACTCAAAATGACTTGTAAGTACAGGAAAATATGTGAAAGTAATTTCCTCAAAATGACATTCAAGTTCAAGGAAGTGTGTGGCCAGAGCACTCAAAATGACATGCACGTAGAGGAAAATAGGTGGACACAGCAGTCAAAATGGCATGCAAGTATGGAAAATATGTGGCCAGAGCACTCAAAAATGACATGCATAAGTACAAGAAAATATATGGCCGGAGCACTCAAAATGGCATGCAAGTACGGAAAATAGGTGGCTAGAGCACTCAAAATGACATGCAAGTACTGGAAAATAGGTGGCCAGAGCACTCAAAATGACATGCAAGTACAGGAAAATAGGTAGCCAGAGCACTCAAAATGGCATGCAAGTATGGAAAATATGTGGCTAGAGCACTCAAAATGGCATGCAAGTATGGAAAATATGTGGCCAGAGCACTCAAAATGACATGCAAGTACAGGAAAATAGGTGACCAGAGCACTCAAAAAGACATGCATAAGTACAAGCAAATATGTGGCCAGAGCACTCAAAATGACATGCAAGTACAGGAAAATAGGTGGCCAGAGCACTCAACATGGCATGGAAGTACAGGAAAATAGGTGGCAAGAGCACTTAAAATGACATGCAATTACAGGAAATATGTGGCCACAGCACTCAAAATGACATTCAAGTACTGGAATAGGTGACCAGAGCACTCAACTTGACATGTAGGTACAACAAATATGTGGCCAGAGCACTCGGCATGACATGCACATACAGGAAAATATGTGGAGGCTGTTTGCCTTTATTTGTAAAGTGCATCATTGATGCATTTATCATCTTGGAATGTCAAGGAACATCAAAGAGTAGGGCTACAGTGATCAACAAAATGAAGTTACAAAATTGCCTTTTAGTCTGAGGGTCAAAAACTTGCGTAGTTTTTCCTTAATTTTTACACAGGAAAAGTGTTAACCTGCAGGAGGATAAAGTGATTATGAGATCCATGTGGCTGGCAGTGTACCAACAAGGCCAGCCTTAAAAATATTTCTAAGCAATTTAGACTAAACAAGTCCGGAATAAACAGCGATTGATTGATAACTTGGTATCTCAGCTTGGCCTTGGATAGTCGAAGTGCTCTCCGTTAAACTCGAAATTGTTACATGTGAGGACTAATCTCAATAATTGGGTTAGTTCTGCTGTGCTGGGTTTTGCAGATCTGTCTCTACTGTGTAGTAGAGCTCTAGCAGCACTTCTCAAACCTTCCTCGATAGGAATATTTGTGTATAGGGAGTTGACATCAAGTGTTACCAGGAGAGTGTTCTCCGGTAGGGGAGCCAGTGCTTCTATCCTTTTGACAAAGTCCCCTGTGTCCTTGATGTAACTTGGAATTGTGGGAACAGTGGGATTTAAGAAAAAGTCCACAAACCCGGAGATCCTTTCCGTAGGGCTCTCGTTAGCGCTTAGTATGGGTCTCCCTGGTAGGGGGAGAATGCCTTTATGGATTTTGGGGAGCATGTAGAAGCATGGTACTCTTGGTTCTTTTATGTATAAGAACTCATATGTTTTCTTAGAAATGCTTTCATTTTGTACCATGTCCCATAATGCTCGCCTTATGCGCTCATTGTGACAGTTTGTCAAGTTTTGTTCCAGTTTTGTATAGTGATCTGTGTTGGACAGAAGTTTTTGGGCTTCAGCTATATAATCATGAGTGTTCATGATAACAATGGCTGAGCCCTTGTCCGCCTGCTTGATCACTATATCATGGTTTGATTTGAGTGCTTTCAAACCAAATCTTTCTTCCATAGAGATGTTCTCTATGTGTGAGTTGCGTGGTTGGTACTGTGCAAGTTCATGCTTTACTGTCTTGCAAAATGCTTCTATATTGGGATCTCCCAGTTGCATTTCACTTGGTGTGAAAGTGCTGGGCATTTTGAAGGATTTATGTTCAAATGGAGGGACTGCTCCCCCCTGCTCTGTATCAGTTTCAGTGCTTGATGTGTTAACATTGTCTTGTGTATCAATGTTAGATTTGAGGACCCAGTGGGCACTGGATTAGTGTGGAAGTGAGCTTTTAGTTTAAGTGACCTGAAAAATCTTTCCATGTCACTAAAAATCTCCCCCATGTTTGGTTCCCCCGGTGTCGGGCAGAAGTTAAGACCCTTGCTCAATAGTTTTTTCTGGGGCTCAGAAAGAACATAATCTGACAGATTGACAACCAAATTGTCTGGGATGAGAACCTCACTATTGTTGTTTACATTGATATTGCTATGGCAAGTAACAATAAATTGTGAAAAGATACTCTTCCTGAATCTAGAATGATCAGTAGGAGTTAAGACTTCACTTACCTGAGTGTCCCAGGTATGTGTTGATTGGCTCAGTGGACTGGAACCATCCCCATGTGACTTATTTTGAACACTGGGTGTGTGTATTCCCAATATGGGAGATAAAGTTTGTCTTGATCATTTTTTGATGCACTGAAGATTGGTAAAAATGAAGAACACAACAAACGTTGACTTGAACTTGAACTTGTAAATAAACTGGAACTGTTTGTCTCAAATGAAGTAACATTTGTACATGTAGATTCAGAAAATTCTGAATCTAATATCGCTTCCCTCTGTATGAGCGGTTCTGTGGTCTTCCCCTCTGGTTTCTGTAACCCCCTCGTCCTTGGTTGTTTGGGCGTGGAGTGTAGTTCCTCTGATTTGAGGTGAGTGAAGCCAGAAGTGTTGTCAGGGCATTTGTCTGACTGTCCGTGAGAGACAGGTTGTTGTTGTTTTGTCTCGGTGGAGTACGGGCACGGCTGGGCGTCCGTGAATGTGGATATAGTGGAGAGCGGCTCCGATTCCTGTATGATCTTTGGTTTTGCTGGCGGGACTGTTGTTGTCCCCTTGGAGGTGAGCGAGCAGGGACTTCCGGTTGTTGATTTTGTCTGTTTGCAGTGTTTCGGTACCTGACAGGACCCTGTGGCACTCGGGAACGGGTGGGAGAGGTGCTTCCCCCTTCCGCCCCTTTGTTCTGAAAAAGTTTGTCAAGTGTTACTCTTGTCGTACTCCTGTTTCCCTTTGATCATCGCCTCAAGTTTGGACTCGTGCCGATTCACGAGTTTGGTATGGTCGATGTTAACCACTCTTTTTATGATGTCTGTGGTCTTTTTGTAGCCAGTCACATCTGGACCAAAACAATACTTGAGGTTCGCCAGTTCATCGTTGGCTAGTTTGTCAAACTCAACAATGAGTTCGGCTTGTGTTTCTCGCAAAAGTATCATTTGCGCTCGCTCGGCTTCATAAGCTTTTTCCTTCCAGTTCTCAAAGGCCCGCCTGGGCACGTGGATTCCTTGTGGTAATTTCGGGCGATACAGTAGGTCATCCACAATGAGGTCGTTTTCGATGCATTTTTTGTAGAACTCAGCTCTGGCTTTTGCCTTAGCCAGTCGTACCATGGCTCTACGTGTAGATTTGAAGTTACTGGGGGCTTTGGGGGGGATGTCATCCTCCTCAGAGTTCTTGACCTCGTTGCCCGTAGTAGTTTGTTTTGTTTGCGTTGCGTTGGAACTGGGGGTATTCCCCGCTGTGTTCCTGGTGCTATTATTTTCTGTGCTGTCATTGGTTAGGGTGGTGTGATGACGCGCCCTCTTGTGCCGTCTCTGTGGAAGTGGGTCAGAAACCTGCCCAGATTCCTCTGACGTCACCGTAATGGTGGGCGTTCCCCTATTTTCAGGCGTGGAATCCCGGTTGTGCACTTCTGTTTGAACCGGAAGTTGGTTGGATGTATTCCTTATGGTTTCCCGATCAACGATCTAGTCCCAGGACGTACTTGGAGAGGCATACGGTGTATCTGCTAGTAGTGACATAGCCGTCACTGTATCCTCCACCTGGCCGGTGTTGCTGCCGGTGTCGCCGGGGACTGGCGAGTTCACCCCCACGCCCTCCATTTCTGGCGTAATATGCTCCAACTCGGTCTGAGCTGAAGATGAATCGTTCGCTGCCATCCGGCAGGAATAATTATAAGCAATTTAGACTAAACAAGTCCGGAATAAACAGCGATTGATTGATAACTTGATATCTCAGCTTGGCCTTGGATAGTCGACCGGTTTCGTTGCTGACGCAACTCATCAGGACTGATCAACGGTCCCCTGTACGTACTTATATACCAGGGTATAACATTCACGTTACTAACGTAAGTGAACGTTTTAGTCAAAAAAACGATGTGATTGGCTGTCTGCTCTATCACAAAGTAGAACTTGCTTGTTGCTGAGCAGTAATAAACTGGTAGACTGACCTCAGTGTGTCAGGTTTAGAAATACCTGGAGGATACCACGTGTAGTGTAGAGAAGACTTGTATCTACTGATAGCTAGACTCTCAATTCAGAGAAAATTGGGAGCTGTTGGTTCACGAGTGTACCTCTCATGAACACAAATCATCATGGGGTAGATGAACTCAGAACCAAAACTTTTTTTTTTTTTTTTTTTTTAAATATTTCTGTTTCGTATAACCCGCCTGGTGTGCACAAAACGTTGCGGTTGGAATATTTTTTTCATCACTGCAAAAAAAAAAATTTTCAGGCTTGATTTAACGATACTCGCACGCCCAGTGTGGCATTTCTGTAAACGCATAGGCCTATATATCGTTTGCGTACCTACCATGAATGCTATCGGTACATCCTAGTAAATTTGCGTATACAGTATTGGCAAGTTCCTTGCAATAAAAGGTGTTCCTAAATCAAATTCAAACGAAAATTTTAATATTTCAAATCAGAAATCGAGTGTGCGCACATCGCATCGTTCCTGCAACTGTTGACAAACAGCTGCTTTGGCCATGTGGTCTGGCTTGATTTAACGCTACTCGCACGCCCCGTATGGCAGTTCTGTAAACGCATATCGTTTGCGTACCTACCATGAATGTTATCGGTACATCGTAGTAAATTTGCGTATACAGTATTGGCAAATTCCTTGCAATACAAGGTGTTCCTAAGTCAAATTCAAACGAAAATTTTAATATTTCAAATCAGAAATCGAGTGTGAGCACATCATTCCTGCAACTGTACACAAACAGCTGCTTTGGCCATGTGGTCTGACGCACAACAGTCAACACATCACCCGATTGGTCAATTGAGTCACATGCAAAAATGAGCCAATCACGGCTCGTGTTACAGTGTTTTCATCAGGGCTTCCGCCCAGTGAACATGTGTGAATCTGCCGTAATTTACGGAGGGAACACCCAAACGGGAAGCTTTGTTTATATTGCAGCATGCGAAAATAAAGATTCAAGTGTTAATTGCAACAATTATTTGGAGTCACAGGCAAATATGCAAAGGTAGGGGATAGCGGGAATAGACGAATGTGTCCCAAATCAGTCCGTGAGACTGGGTCAGTTCACTGCAGATCCACTCCACGCTGTCACTTGCGTGTGACTGGAAGTCATTTCAAGGCACCCATTTTTTCCAACAGTGCTAAAACACACCGATAAATGGCATTTGATGTTAATTTGCAGATGAATTCGCCATGCAAATTTTATTGTATTGTGACGCTGCTTTGACATCGTTGGGGCAGATCACACTGACGGTGAGTAGTGTGACCCCGCTCAGCAAACAAATAATTACTGCCGCTACCTTTGCTATCGTAACGTAATCATATGTAGTGTACGACAGTGAAAATGTCTGCTTGTGTTGACAGAGATCAAGTTCTGCTGAATACAACTGCGGACCAAGTAATTGTTTAAACTTGGAATGTTTATCAATTAGCGATTATTATCACGTATCGGCGCCCCACGCACGTGCTGCGAAAGCTCTGATTTTTTAAGTGATTAGACCCCCCGTAGCCAGCCTTGCAAACAACTGCAACTTGTAACTGTGTCATGAAAATTTGAGGAATAGAGTTCCCAGCGAAAAAAAAGTTGGTTGCCCGACCGGGCAAGTACCTATTAATTTTAACTTGCCCGAGATTAAATCTGACTTGACCATGCATGGAGCAATAAAACTCTTAATCCACGTCCCTGCACATACACACAAAAGAGGTGTGTTCATGATTTGTAATATTTACTCTGAACCCTCGTCATACACCCCTCCCCTCCCCTGCCGATGTCAAGTTAAAATTAAAACTACACATTTGTATTTGATATCTTACTCTTTTTCTGCTGTGATATTTTAAAAAAGGGCAACTTTATAATTACGCTAATCCTTTGTTTCTTGAAGCCCTGTACATGTACATGTTTAAAATAGCAAAAGACCCACCCCAATTCAAGCCAAACCGAGGTGTATTTAGAGTAAGGGTACTCTGTCTCAGCGCCAGCAAACCAGCCTGAAGCATATATTGTCCCACTACAACCTCATCTGTGGCAGAATCTCTTGCTTTAATACAGATTTAATAAAAAAAATTTCAACCAGGAATCTTGTTTATCTTGTATCAATACTAAGTCCATCAGTCATGATGCCCATATTGCAGTAACACGTAGTAGGTATGTGTAGTTCAAAAAAAAAAAAAAAAAATTAAAAAAAAAAAAAAAAATCCTCCCTGCCTCATCAAATTTTTCAAGGCCCTGTTATACGAAACAGAAATATTTTTAAGGCTGGCCCAACCATTGACCATCCATACTCTACTGGTTGTTGCTATTTCGAGGTGTAATTATTGTATTGGCCTTTGGCTGTATTATGACAGAAATAGGCTTCGGAGGTCATTCTGCAGTAATCAGGCCCACATCATATGATGTATACATAGAAATGCTCATCTGCATCAGGGTATAACTCTTCTTGCCATATTCTTGACACTCTTTATTGGTTTTGCAGATTTTCAGGACATTTGAAAGAAAATAGCACTGTGTCAGTAAAGCTGTCCTCTTAAAATACTTGACTGATAATTCAGGTACAGTGTAATACTTCAGTTACCTATGGTACAAGTAAGTGCATATAATCAGGAGTAAAAAATGTGTTGAACCTGGGGAAAAAAAGAAGAAAGAAACAAGCAGAAAAGAAAAATTTTGGATGCCCCACTTCTAATATACCTTCTCCAAAGCATTTCAAGAGTAAATGTGGTCCACACAGGCAGCATTAATTTGCAAGACTTTTAGTGGCAGCAGTGTTAACCCTTAAAGTGTTAATCATGGCTATAGTTGTTTTTCATTACCATTAAACCTTTAATGGTTAAAAGATTCAAATTCCTCATGAAGATACCTTTCATTCAAATACCAGCAAGCCTAGTCTGAAGCAAAAAGTAGTCTTAGTCAACAGCTTTCCTCGGGGCACTTTGCATGCAATGCACGCAGAAGAAAGCTGCTAACTCAGTCTTAAATCAGTGCTTTGAGGGTTAAGACTGGCAGGTGTGCATATTCCTGAAGCAGGGAGCTATTGACCTTGTCAAACATACAATTACGGACCTTGCACTGTCTTTCTTAGCCACTGGAGTTTGCATCTCACATATAAGTGGTAACCTCAAAGTTACAACTCATTTATTTTAATTTTATCTTATAGGCAACACATTTTGCTTTCATTTTCTGTCTTGCATAAAGTCTCACCATGCTAGCACTTTACCAAGTTATAAGCACAAGACTCCATGAATATCAACAGCCATAATTCACAGACCCAATTCTGCCACTTGACCAAAAACTTGCATCACAAAAAGAATGTCCAGGATATTGTTCTTTCCAGGTGAGAATACCTTGTATATCTGTTCATGTATCAAAAGGACTATTAGATAACTAGTGCTCATCTTCCATATACATGTAATCAGCTCATCTGGAACTATACCTGGATCTATTCTTTCTCAATTGAAACAATTTGTTGGAAAATCTTTTTGCAGACTCAAAATCTTGCAGTGACATACATTTAAACCAAGTTGACATGAAACACCATGATTGATCAGTCCATTGATTGTCTTTTTTTTCTTGAGACAGAATGAACATGAAGTGTGAGGTACGCCGTACACTGGTATGGGTGACATGTAGAATTGTGAAAAACCACAAGGTTTGTGATGATATTCAGTATGCCCACTGATATGTTGTTTTACATATTCTATGCGATTTGAATTATATGTGTTAAGTACCAAAATTGTTTTCATCCTTTGGCATTTTGTTGTTGGCTCTGTGGACCATAGGTCATAGAGCTTACATTTTATCGCCTACTTTGTACCATATTACATTGAAAACCCATGGGATATGGCCTATGTGATATTGTTGACCATATCCCATGGGTGGGACTACTTTTTACCATATTTGTAAAATCAGAGATACAGTTTTCCAAATATGGAAGGAATCAATTCCATATTTGGTATATGCAAACTCTCCTTATTACCTTGCCATAAATCACGGTCGAAAACCTGATGGTCCGTGGTATAAATCCCAGCCAATGGGTGAGAATAAACTTGATTCTGTGATGCAAACTAGGGCCAAAAATGCAGGACTGATGACTGGCAGAAAAAACAACCACTCTGTAAGACGCACGATGTGCAGTCGACTTTTACATCCAAGTGTCTCGCCAACCATCATTGAGCAGCTGAGCGGGCACAAAAATGCGCAGTCCGTGAACAATTATGCAACAGCAAGCCTTCTCCAGGGAAATTATTCTTCTTTCAGAGACCTCTAACATCTGTCCAAAACACTCCCCAGACTCGTGTCTTCATCGTTTGTCCCAGCTGACGTGGCAGGGAGCCATCGCCCTGCTCCTTCAGGCAATGCTGGTAATGCTGCTGTCACTGATGGGTACAATCTGACGGCCAACAGTCAGTTGGGCTTCACGGGTGTATACTTTGGAATGTTCGCATGTGCAACATTCAAAGTCAACGTGACCTTCCAATTCTCCTCTCCACCAAATTAATTCCGTATAGAAATAATAAAAAAGTGTCTTTTCATCGAGATTTTTGTCTGAAGTGACGGTCGTTTAAAAAAAATCCGCCATTAGGCCTGTGGTCGACCGCTTTTCTTTGTTGTTTAAATTTTATATTCATATGCGCAGCATGACTGTGTCAAAGTCCCATGTAATGTACTGAAATAAAATGTTACAAGTGATATAAATGGTCTTTTTTTCTTTCGTAATGGACAGTAGGGGATAAATACAAAATAACCCTCGTCGTTAATCTGTCTAAACCGAATTCCCATCGTTGTTTGCCTGCCTGTGCACCTGATCACCCGCTCGCTTCATGCTTGGGTGATCAGGCGCGCAGGCAGGCCAACACCTTGGGGAATTCGGTTTGACGGATTAACGTCTCAGGAAATTTTGTCAATGTATGTCATCACTCCTTTGTTTGTTAGTCCATCTGTCTGTAAGCTTTTTCTTGTGGATATGATACAGTCCACAGTTTTCAAGTTATCCATATTTAACTTTCAGGACTTATCAAGGGTATGGAAATCTAGGTCAAGTTAAATATTAGTGGTGCTAATTCTACAGTTTCACATAATGTATGGGCTGAGGTGTGAACATTTTGAGAATGCTGGTTTCAAAAGAGTTTGTAATGAATCATCTAGAAACTTGGCAGGGATGTCAATCAGGCTGAAAGACAAAAAGGTGTTGATATTTGGTGGAGCAACTTACACTGTTACAAAAATGTGCACCAAAATGTGTTGAAAAACACTAAAATCAGTACATTGAGACAGGTTAAGGCTTATGATACCAAATGTACCACAGATGTGTATCATATGTCAAAGTTTTTATTTTAAATAATATGGATGACTGATCTACTACCTAAAGGTCATGCAGGAAATACATTTCAGGAAATGATTTTTAGCTCAGCCGACTTGTCAGTCAGCTGAGCTTATCTTATGGTCCTCCGCCCTTCGTCCGTCAACAGTTCACATTTTCGACTTCTTCTCCAAAACCGTCAGCCAGATCTACTTCAAACTTGGTGGGGATGTGCCTTGGGTTGGTTGTTTACCAAATTTGCTCAAATGGTCATGGTCCATTGATTTTTGGATTTTTGGATTTTTAATGATTTTTTTTGTTCTTTTTTGGGAAAATCTTAAAAAATCTTCTCTGAAACCGCTCACCCAATTACTTTGATATCACACAGGAACACTCCCTGGGACTCCTAGTTCTTAATTTGTTCACCAGGTGGCACTGCAAATTTTTTCTATTTTTTTATGAATTTTTAGCTCAGCTGACTTGACAGTCAGCTGAGCTTATCTTATTGTCCTCCGTCCATCTTCCGTCATCTGTCATCCGTCAACAATTCACATTTTCGACTTCTTCTCCAAAACCGTCAGCCAGATCCACTTCAAACTTGGTGGGGATGTGCCATGCATGGGTGTCTACTAAGTTTGTTCAAATGGTCATGGTCCATAGATTTTTGGATTTTTAATGATTTTTTTGGGGCAAATCTTAGAAAATCTTCTTCTCTGAAACCGCTCACCCAATTACTTTGATATCACACAGGAACACTCCCTGGGACTCCTAGTTCTTAATTTGTTCACCAGGTGGCGCTGCAAATTTTTTTCTATTTTTTTTATGAATTTTTAGCTTAGTTGACTTGTCAGTCAGCTGAGCTCATCTTATTGTCCTCACTCCGTCTTCCGCCGTCCGTCCGTCGTCAATTCACATTTTCGACTTCTTCTCCAAAACCATCTGCCAGATCCACTTCAAACTTGGTGGAGATGTGCCATGGGTTGGTGTCAACCAAGTTTGTTCAAATGGTCATGGTCCAGTGATTTTTGGATTTTTAATGATATTTTTGGTTCTTTTTGGGTAAATATTAAAAAATCTTCTCTAAAACCGCTCACCCAATTACTTTGATATCACACAGGAACACTCCATGGGACTCCTAGTTCTTAATTTTTTTCACCAGGTGGCGCTGCAAATTTGTTCTAATTTTTTATGAATTTGTTCATGTTATAGCTATTTTCGACTTCTTCTTCAGAACTGTCACTCAGATTAAGCTGAAACATGGTGGATATGTTCCTTGTAGAAAGGTCAAACAAAGTCGTTCACTATGTAGGAATGCTGCGGATTCTTGATTTTTAACGATTTTTTCAATTTGGGTACTTAAGGTCAATGCAGGTTTCCTATTGTTTACCATGTAAGTCAATGGGCATTTGAATGCTGATTTATAATTTGGACTTCTCCAAAACCGTCATCCAGATTTACTTCAAACTTGGTGTGGATGTACCTTGGGTGGGTGTCTACCAGGTTGTTTCCAATGGTCATGTTCCAATGAATTTTGGATTTTTTTATGATTTTTTTTTTTTCAAAAATCTTTAAAGTTTTAATAGGAAAGTTTAACATGGGAATTTCTTGTAATGGTTATAACTTAAATCATTTTTGCCAGATTTACTTCAGACTTGGTGGGGATGTGCCTTAGGTGGATCTCGACCAAGTTTGTTCAAATAGTCATGCTTTATTGATTTTTGGATTTTTTATGAATTTTTTTTGTCCTTTTTTGGGGCAAACCTTAAAAACTCTTCTCCTCTGAAACTGCTCACCAATTGCATTGATATCATACATAGACACTCCCAGGGACACCTAGTTCCCAATTTGTTCACCAGGTGGCGCTGCAATTTTTTTCCTATTTTTTTGTTTTTTTTTTTGTTTATGAATTTTTTGTGTGGTTTTGCTATGTTTCACTTGATCTCAGAACCGTCACTCAGATTAAGCTGAAGTGTGATGGATATGTTTTTGTGGAAGGGTCAAACAAAGTTGTTTACTAGGTGGCACTGCTTTGGATTCCTGATATTTAAGGATTTTGAATTCGGGTACTTATCGGTCAATGCAGCTTTCCTATTGATTGCTATGTAAGTTAATGGGCACTCTAATGCTATTTCACAGGACAACTGACACAAAATTTACTGTTTACTTGATAACTTGAGATCTGTTTTGAGTTAGTACCGTGATGCTGCACAGGTTAATGTTTTTGTATTAAGGTCATGCTTAGACAGTACATAAATGACCTTGACCTTGTTTGTGGGGTCACAGTGCAACATACATGAATTTTACTCTTCATTATAACTTGAGAACTACTTGAACCTTGATGTTGCACATCTTAGTGTTCTTCTATAAAGATCAGACTTACTCAGAACATGGGTGACCTTGATCCTTTCCCAAGTTCATAGAGCTGCAAGTGTGATGAATGTCAAGATCAGCTGAGCATGGGCTGTTCACACAGGCCTCTTGTTTTTTATATTGTCATTACATCTGAACTTGTGCACTTGTATCTTTTACAGGAGAATATTACAGACAAAAGTCTATGATGCATGTAGTTATGGTGGTGCCACCGGTGGTATGAAGTGCAACTGTCCTTATAGGTATTAAAAGTACAATGAATTCATTGTTTTGATTATAAAGAGAGATGGAACTTCTAAATTTAACCTAATATGTGTTAAGCAAATAATCAAATTTGTGAAATTTGGGGTGGCCTTAGCCTATCTTTTGAGGTTAAGGACATAGTAAAGGACACAATTTTTTTTCTGTTGACGAATTAGAAGGTTAACAATACCAAGTGTACTACAAATGTGCATCATACATAAAAGTTATATATATATATATATATATATATATATATATATATATATATATATATATATATATATATATATATATATACATACATCCAACCACATGTATTTAGCACCTTTTTCTGTTAGCACTAATTTTGTGGGTTCAAAATGCATGTCAAGGGCCCTGGTGTGTGGTGCATGCATGACACAGTGTCCTGACACAGTAATCCTCTTGTGTGCTTCTCAGGAAGCCTCTTTCACTGGCATGTTTTAACCTGCTCTCCCTTAAAATGGCTCCTTGTCAAATGTGGTCTGCTTTATTTATTAGCTGTGCTCACCCAGAGTTTTGTGGAGCTGTCATGGCTGTCCTGACACCTGTCTGTCTTCCAACCATACACTTTTTGTACTTGATGCTTTGTAGTTGAGCTAAATTGTCAGTCAGTTGAGATTAGGGATGGGTCTGTATCCATCCATCTACGCCTGTCCATCATCCATATGTCGTCCATCCAGAATTCACGTTTTCAACTTCTCTGAAGCTGGTGGCCAAATCCATTTCTAACTTTGTGGGGATGTACCGTGGGTGGGTCTCTGTCAATTTGGTGTAAATGGTCATGCTCCTGTGATTTTTAGTGTGATTTGTCTCTTTTTGCAGGCAGATCTTCAAAAATCTTAAAAAATCTTCGTCAAGGAAAACGCTGTGCCAGTTGTTTCAAAATTGCTAGGGGACACTTCTGTGGACCCTTGAACCTTGAATTACTCTTGAACTAAGATTCCTCTTAGTTGGCAAACCTGATTGAGATATCTAGGATACTTTTCAACTTGTGTAATTTTTAAATTAGAAAAAAAAATGCTTTTTCCTTTTTTTTTCTTTTTCTTTTCCTTCGTTTCTTTCTTTTTTTTTTTTCTTTTTTTTTGTTTTAATTTTTTCACTAGTGTGTGTTTGCACAGCTAGATGTGCACTAATACATAAAGTATGAAAAGCCTTGGGCAAAACAGCCTCCAGATGTGAACGCTGCACCACTTACTGCAGAAATCGTTGGAGTGAGTCAGGAAGGAGTTAAAAACGGCTCATAGACTAATCACTATATGACAGACGTGGGCTTCAGTTGCAGATTTATGGCTCTTATATCATTTATTTGTGAATTTGTTTGCCATTTCAGCAATATTCAGGGGATTTTTCGTGTGGCAGGACATAGCTGATCTGATTTCCACACATAGACTCCAGCATTGTAAATAGCTTGCTCAGGGCCATCCAATGGCAGCTGTTTTGATTCAAGGCCTCCGCTTAATGTGTTCTGGACATGGGCTGGGTTGTGACAATAGAAACTGTTTTGTTCAGGTCAGACACCATATGGAATGTGGAATGTTAGAATGGACCTGTGTGTGCATGTGTAGCAGTTGGGTGCTGTTCAGCATCACCATTAGTCAAGCCAGACTCTGCATCTTTTTCACCCTTATGAAATAAAGCCTTTCAAAGTGCTGCTGCAATGTAGTTTATAGTGCAAAAGTGAATATGCAAGCACTATGACCATGTTTTTTTTTTACTATATCAGGCCTTGAAACAAAGGACAGAGCTAAACACCTGAGTTTAGGTCTCCTAAAATTTTAACCTATAGTAACCTATTGGTTAAACCAGTTATAATTTTTCCTTAAAATAAAAGTGTTTGTGGTGAAGTGAAACACGGCTCTCTAGCAAATGACACGTGGTAACATCCAGGCAACCTAAATAATGGGTTAGCTCTTATTGTGAGCATTGTATATGCCTGTGTTAAAAGTGTCTTTTTCTCCCCCTTGTTAGTCGTGTGGTCAGAGAGCACGCGCAAGCCACTTCCGATCTCTCTGGTCAACTATGTAGTAATGAAATGTTGCATAGCATGGATAATATGGGACCAATTTTATAACAGGCCAATATATCATTGTACTTACACACCTTCACCAAAATCTAATGCATTTAATGATTAGACAGCTTTGAAATCATGAATTAGAAAAATCTCTAATTGAGCTGCCATACTGGAAAATTATTTCTGCATCATGGCCAACGCAAATCTCTTTGGTGGGGCTGGTTAGGGCAAGCTCTAAACAAGAACAGATGGAGGGACTGATGAAGGGCATTCTACCCAAGACATGATCTTAATACATGCCTGTTTAAAATGTTTCTTTTTTTCAGCCCTTTGTAACGTAGACGATCAGAGAACACTCGTCATCTGCTATTTCTCTCTGGTCCAATGGTGTGGCTAGCACTGTAGGTGGGCAGTCAAATGCAGACTGGTCTGGTCTGTGTGTTGATTGAGTGCTCTGCAGAGTAAATTTGCAGGGCTTAACCTTTGTCACACGGTCTTGACCCCCGGAGCCCATATATATCTTTCATGTTTTCCAATATACATACATGTACTAACCATCGAGACCCTAGATTTTTTTCTGTTTTACAAATAATAAAGGAGGGAATTAGCAAATGTGGTAGTGTGCAGATTGACAGATTAGGATAGTGGCCATGATGAAAGAGCAGCTTTCCCTGGCACTCAGCACCCAACCCATGCCAAGGAAAGCTATTGACTCCTTCTTAACCATAAAAGTGCTAATCACGGCTATAGTCATTTTCTCATTTCCCTTACACGTATAATGGTCAAAAGATTCAAATTCCTCATGAGGATACCTTTCATTCAAATACCAGCAAGCCTAGTGTAACGCAAAAAGTAGTCTTAGTCAACAGCTTCCCTGGGGGCACTTTGCACGCAATGCGTGTAAAGTGCCCTGAGGAAAGCTGTTGATGCAGTTTTAAATCAGCGCTGTAAGGGTTATTTCAGGGTTTAAAGTGTTAATAAGGCAGTGCGTGTCTCCACTAAAAGGCTTCACAGAATACACGAATTCAAGTTGGCAGGAATTGATATTGCAACCTTGAAACTTTTCAAATGTGGTAAAAGAACTAAACGCACAAAATTGACAGCTCTATTTACTATATACTTATACAGCGGGTCATATATGCATTTCCATTTAAAACTAGGAAATTTATTTGTCATAAAAGCTATACATGTATACAGCATGAAAAGCCAGACTTGCGTGTGATAGAATCAATGTGGTACGTTCATAACACCATGTAAAAGAACATGTAGTGCTGCAATGATCTGCATTTTTATAGATTTTTCTTTGTAAGCTTTAACCGGAAAGCATCTGCAGGTATTGATTGGATTAACATGTCCATACAGTGGTAACCTTGATGTAATTTAACTGATAGGGCTGGTGTATGGTGAACCATGTAATCACATTCTTTCTCAGGGTCTACAAATAATCTGCCTGACACGCCACCAACAGTGGTGTAATTTTTTTTAATCTGGAAATGCATGGCAGCCAATTTGTGACTTGACTTAATTAAATAGGGACCTGTGCCAAATGAAAAAAAACCCAGCTCAGTCAGGGGAGATGCTTTACAGATCAGTGCAGAAAACACACGCAGGCATGCACACATACACACACACAAAGACAAATATATAAATACCCTGGTGGATTGTGAAGATAGACTCTGCAAGCATATGTTTGAATGTCTTGATTGGTGCACATATAGGGCATGGAAGCTGAAGTCATAGCACAAAGTTGCAGGCATTATAAGTCAATTACTTTGTTCTGCCTGATGACTGTGTAGGACCCGGTCTTACAAAAATTGAGCCTTGCAAACAGTTTCAGTAATAGCGATTGGAATTTTGATCAAACAGGTGCAGTGACCCTCGTTATAATGATGCACAAATACCCAACTTTTTCACTTAGCTCTTTCACTGGGAAGTTTTTGACTGATTGAGCAGCTTTCCTTGGCACTGTGTCCAGAGCACACCAAGGAAAGCTGTTGACCAGGGCCATTATGTCCTCGTGAACTCTAGGCATGATGGTATGAGTGAAAGGTCTCTTTACAAAGAATATTGATATAGTATCCATTTCATAATTCAGAGAAATTCATCTTAAGTAGTTAGTACTTTGACTTTAGTTATAGTTGGTGGTGAAAGAGTTGACAACATGAGCTTTGAGTGGTCTCAAGTCAAACTGTTTATTTTGCTCATTTAGCTGACATACTTAGATAGTCGACACATTTGGAGGGAACAGATGGTGTCATTATAATGAGGTTCGACTGTTGTTGTTTCCTGGGTCTGCAGTGCTTGCATGTCCATTCTAACAGACCATGGACTTGGGACGTCTGGCAATGTAGCTAGGATATGCGTCATGTACATTTTTTTGGGGGGGGGGGGGAGGGGTGATCAAAATTTATGATAAGGGAATACCATGATCAGATAGATACACTGAGTTGTTTACTGTGGTTATAGACCGTATGAGTGGATAAAGGATTATCAGGACAACTCTGTATATTGCCCATGCACCTGGTCCTGCTGATTATGTAAAGGGTTATCCTGAAAATATTAACCATTTGAGTGCACAACTTTGGATTATCGTGTCCATTAACCATCCGATTGTGTGAAGAATTATTACCCCCTTAGCATGCTGAGATTGTGTATGTGCCTGTCTCTGTGTACCTTCAAAATACAACAACTGCTCACCAGATGGGGATGTGACTATGAATGAAACTTGTATGCCGGAAGCATCTATCAAGACCAAGACCTAGGATGAGTTTACTTCGGGCCATGCATTCCTGCTTTAAAAAATCCATTTTTCTGCTTTTAATTTTTACTGAATTTTTGCTGAATTCTGCTTTATTTGTAACTGAATTAAATTACCTACATAAATGGCATAATGTGATAATCAAAATATGCTGACGGTACATTAGGTAAGTTATTTTATTGGCATGGTGACCTAGAATGTTCTGGAAATGATAAACCGGAAGAGCTGAAGTAGCTCGGAAATGCAGACAAAAAAGTAACTATGGCCTGAAAACAAACATCAGAATAACCAATGCTGGTTTTGCCACCACAAAAGGAAAATCATTAAAATATTCAAAGTTTTTCACTGTTTTTTTACTGGTATTTAATATTTTCAGACAAAAGGTAATTCAGCGATAAATATGATGATTCTGCTATTCCACCCACTTTACCCCTAAAGCTGGAAGTGCATGGACCTATTTATTCCCTTTTCAAGGTTACAGGGGTCAACATAGAAAATTTTTGTTAAATGCGCTATCTTGTCAGTAAGTGAAGCTGCAGCCATCACACTATACACCTGAAGCATCTTGGAAGATCTTGGATGAGTTTGTGTTCTGATGACCTTGACTAGTTTTCAAGGTCACAGGTGCCAACCGCCAAAATGGGCATTACATGTAGGTCACAGGTGTGCACACAATACTGTATATATATGATAATAGCTGAGGGGTCGTAGGTCCTTCCAACCATAAAATTTATTGCTGCATCCATCCACTTACCTGAAAGGTTACCATGACTTATGTTTACCATTTGGTAGCATTAAAGGTCATCATTAGTATATTACCCACCTGATTGTAGAAAGGGTCACCATGACTATATTAACCATCTGATCATGTGAGGGCTTAATGACTATATTAACCATCTGATTGCATAAAGCCTCAAAATTACATGGTACAGTTAAAATGACATCACTTTTGGAGATCAGAGCATGGTTTAGAATTTAAGATTATGGAAACTGAGATAAAGTCATTTCCGGCATTAGTATGACCCTAAAATATCCTGCAAATTGATACTGCGCGCCAGTAACTCGGTGTCAGTCCAGGTGAAAATGGAAGCAACTGGAGCAGCAATGTGCCATGTATTGGGGCGTTGAGATAGCTGGTGGATTCAGCGGATTCACTGTAGATTACAGTTGTAGGTGTTGTTGGTGTCTGTGTGGAATTAGTGAGGTAGAAGAGGCTATATACTGTCTGCAGCTGAAGACAATGCTATTCAAATTGTCTCCACATGGTGTGATCTGAGCACTGAAACCAGGCTGACGGTGTGACTGGAACACAACTAACTCTCTATGCCTCACGCTGAACTGTCTGGAATCTCCGACAGCTGTGTTAATTTTGCCAATTTGTTAGCCATTAAACACGGGCCATTTGTGTATAGTCCTGCATGAATAAATCCCAATAGCTTGACAAGATAGTGCAGGTAATGATGCATCTATTCTGAAGTCCTGTGTGTGACAGAGGGTGTAACATGATGTCAAGGCTATAAAGCACAGGGTGATTGCGTGTTGTTGAATTGTATCTGTGCAAAATGGTGAATACACATGTGTTTTGGTTAGGAGATGCTTTGTTTTGGTGCAGCCTACGTTATACAAGTAAGCTTTATGCAAAAACTTTAAAAAAATTTATCATAATTATTTCATTTGAGACAAAGTGTATCTACATACACATATATTTACCCATAATGGTGCAAAAAATTCTTAATATACACACATTGGAAGAACATAAAACTTATCATGATGAATATTGCTGGAGATTTGTACATGATGTATACTAAATGTTTGTGGATATAAAAACGGTTTGTTTAAGGGCTTGAAATTAGCACAAAACACTAACCAAATGCTGGTTGAAATTGGGAGGGATCAGTAAAGATTTCTCTGCCTGGGTAGATTTTTTAGCTCTGCTGACTAATGTCAGTGAGCAGAGCTTAAATGAAATCTGTTTGCATCTGTCATCTGTCCACTGAGCTTTCTGCATTTTGACATCTCTAAAATCTAAAATCATTGTGTGAAATGTTTTGATTTTGTACATGGATGTTACCCAGGTAGTTTTCTACCAATTAAGTATGTGATGATGCAATAATTTTCTTTTCTTTTCTTTTATGAACTTTTCAATTTATTTTTTGAGAAAAATTATCAGAACTTGTCTGTCTTAAGAACCACTGGCCCAATTGCTTTGCCATATTGCATAAAGGGTCACCTTGGCTCTTGTCGTTCACATTTTGGCCAGCCAGTGGCGATGAAATTGTGTTCTTATTTTTTTTCAATGAAATTTTGAGTGTTAAGGTTATTTTTTTATTCTTCAGAAGAGTTAAACAGAACAGTTTTTAATTTTTTCAGAATAAATTCTGACTAATGCTGATGAAGGTTTGTGAAAAATGACAAGGATATCAAACTTTGGGACCATGTGTTCGTAAGCACTATAACTACAGTAGTACCTGCAAATTGAGACCACTGCCATGAGAGACCACCTGGCATTTGTGACCACGTTTCTGAGGGCAAAGTACTCTATATTCTTTTTAACTTGTCCTGCAATTGAAGACCACCTGCCATATGTGACTACTTTTGGCTTGCAGAAGGGGTGGTCTTAAATGGCAGGTACTACTATATATACTTACATATAGCGATACAGTGCATGTTTTGTAATACTCTCGAAATTATTTGATTTTATAGACATGTGTTTCCCATGTGGGCTTTACTATCTGTGTGTAGATGATGATGTTTTTTGACTCGTCAATCAGCTGAGTTGATTTGATGGTCATTTTTCCATTTGTCTGTCTATCCATCCATTCATCCATTTGTCCACAATTCACATTTTTGATTCCTTCAAAACTGTTAGGTAGATCCACATCAAACTTGGTGGGGATCCTCCTCGAGTGGATCTCTACCAAGTTCTACAAATGGTCATGCTCCAGTTCTTTCCATGATTTTTTTGTTCCTTTTTGGGGCAAAATCTTTAAAAAATGTTTTCAGAAACCGGCAGGCCAATTGCTTTGGAATTTCATAGGGACACTTGTGGGGACTCCTAGACCTTATAATTTGTTCAACAGGCAATGCAGTATTTATTCTGTGTTTAGCTCAGCTGTCCATCCATCCAAAATTCACATTTTTAACTTATCCAAAACCACTAGCCAGATTTGATCGCTTCAATCTTGGTGGGGGATATACCTTGGGTGGCTTTCTACCAATTTTGTTCAAATCATTTTGCTCCACAGATCTTTGGATTTTTTGTTAATTTTCTTATCCTTTTAGGGGGAAATCTTTAAAAATCTCCCCCAAAACTACCAAGCCAACTGCTTTGAAATTGTGTATGTACACTTCTAGGGACGCTAGACCTTCTTTTTTTCAAGGGATGGTGCTGCAACTTTTATTGATGTTTTATGAATACATGTATTAGTGTTTTTTGTGAATTTTTAAAAATTGTTCTGTGGAATGCCTTTGCAGGATTGTTCAAAACTGTTCTCAGTTATTATTGAACTAAAATTTTTCTTAATTTGCAAACATGGTTGCGGTATCTTGAATACATTTAAACTTAAGTGATGTTAAAATTAAAAAAAAATTGTTTTCCATGACGAGTTTGTATGTCCACATGTACTTTCAACAAATACAACACGTGCAACAGTTTTTCCCCCACCTGATATTATTTGGTCTAGGTCCTGTATGTGGCAGTTAAAATATATTGTGACGGGACATATAGATCCTTGGGCTCATTGTGTTCTTGCTATTGATGCTGAGCATTTGTCAAGTTTTGGGGAATGTGGGGAAACCCACGTATACAGGCATGATGGCACCAAAAAAAGTTGTACAAAGGAATAAAGCACTGTAAGCCTGAACTTTATTCCTTCATGGGCGTGCAGATGCGCAGAGTACTTGTACCCATATAAGTGGGTTTCCTCGGGAATGCTTGTACCCATATAAGTGGGTTTCCTCGGGAATGCTTGTACCCATATAAGTGGGTTTCCTCGGGAATGCTTGGTCAAAAACTGCTTGATCCACAAATGTGGGCCTGTATCATTATAAGGAAACTCGTGATAATTTTGCCCCATATTATTTTACATATTTTATTAGTCCATGGCATACTTTTCTGGGTGATAATTTACTTATATTAAGGCTCATTTTTCCACATTTAGCCCATGGTTCAGTTTGCGTATATTTGTTTTTTTTAGAATCCATGACCTACTTTTCTGGATCATAACCTACTCAAGGCAGCATGACCAACAGAAAAAAATAGAAAAGAAGATTTGCTTCACAGCAAATCTGTCTGGGTGCCGTTAAAATGAGAACAGTTTGAAATGCTATACTTTGCCATTGTTCAACATAATCTAAATTCCGTGTATTAGCCTAATTTTTACCTCAGCTGACTTGTCAGTCAGCTGAGGTTTTTTGAGGGTCCGTCGTCCGTCTTCCGTCGTCCGTCATCCGTCCATCGTCCACAATTCACACTTTCGACTTCTTCTCAAAAACCGTCAGCCAGATTCACTTCAAACTTGGTGGAAATGTGCCTTGGGTAGGTGTCTACCAAGTTTGTTCAAATGGTTGCGGTCCAGTGATTTTTTGATTTTTAATGAATTTTTTTGTTCTTTTTTGGGTAAATCTTAAAAAATCTTCTTCTCCAAAACCGCTCACACAATTGCTTTGATATCACACAGGAACACTCCATGGGACTCCTAGTTCTTAATTTGTTCACCAGGTGGCGCTGCAATTTTTTCCTAATTTTTTATGAATTTTTGTGTGTTATAGCTATTTTCGACTTCTTCTCCAGAACCGTCACTCAGATTAAGCTGAAACATGGTGAATATGTTCCTTGTAGAAAGGTCAAACAATGTCGTTCACTATGTGGGAATACTGCGGATTCCTGATTTTTAACGATTTTTTCAATTTGGGTACTTGTCGGTCAATGCAGCTTTCCTATTGATTACTATGGAAGTCAATGGGCATTCTAATGCTAATTCACATTTTCTACTTCTTCTCCAAAACCGTCATCCAGATTAACTTCAAACTTGGTGGGGATGTACCTTGGGTGGGTTTCTACCAATTTTGTTCAAATGTTCATGCTCCATGATTTTTGGATTTTTAATGAATTTTTTTGTTCTTTTTTTTTGGACAAATCTTAAAAAATCTTCTTCTCCGAAACTGTGTACCCAATTGCTTTGATATCGTACATAGACACTCCCGGGGACACCTAGTTCTCAATTTGTTCACCAGGTGGCGCTGCAATTTTTTTAAGGAATTTTTTATATGGTTTTGCTATTTTTCACTTGTCGGAACAGTCCCTCAGATTAAGCTGAGATGTGATGGATATGTTGTTGTGGAAGGGTCAAACAGTTGTTTACAAGGTGGCACTGCTTTGGATTCCTGATTTTTAAGGATTTTCAATTCGGGTACTTATCGTTCAATGCAGCTTTCCTATTGATTACTATGTAAGTCAATGGGCATTCTAATGCTAATTCACAGGACAACTGACACGAAATTTACTGTTCACTTGATAACTTGAGATCTGTTTTGAGTTAGCTACACATGTTAATTATTCTGTATGAAGGTCATGCTGAGACAGTAAATGAATGACCTTGACCTTGTTTGTGGGGTCACAGTGCAACATACATGAATTTTACTCTTCATTATAACTTGAGAACTACTTGAACTTTGATGTTGCACATGTAAGTGTTCTTCTATAAAGGTCAGACTTACTGAGAACATGGTGTCCTTGATCCTTTCCCAAGTTCATAAAGCTGCAAGTGTGATGAATGTCAAGATCAGCTGAGGCACGGGCTGTTCACACAGCCCTCTTGTTATAAATTAAAATGCTCAGCTTTGGTTCTTGGTTTCAAGGCATGTTGCCATGTCCCAAACTTATAAAGTAAAGTCTGAATGAAACTACTATCTATAATAGTTTTACAGCTATTCAACATTTTAATTGTGTGTATCTATGGTGTAATACTACACTCTCAATCACTCATGCTTATACCCCTGCTTATCAGGTTCCCAGCCAGGTTTTTCAACCTGAAACTTTTTATGGCTGACCTGTGGTTACATGCACAAACCCCCAAAGGGGCCTCCGGTACAACTTCCGGTGTTTGCGCATGCTCACCAGTTTCTCTCCTGGCTTCCGCCCACGTTGTTGTGGTGATCACAGGAGTGCCCCAAGATCGGCTTGTTTTTGCAGTTTTCACTGCCGGAGCAACTCGTCGCCCAAGGATCGAGATAAGTGTGGGGTAGTGAGTCGTTGGACCGTTCTTTGAGCAAGAAGCCTTGATTCCTACCTGTTTTTTTTATCTTTTTGGTTTCAGGAACACGTGGTCTTTTCCCTTGAAAACCAACATGGCGGACAAGGATGTGGACCGCAAGGAGCGTGAGAGACGTCAAGAACGATCTCGCCTCCTTATCCAGCAGCTCCGGGGGAGGCAGGGGCGCAGCCTCTCACCCCAAGTGAGTGCTGGAACAGCTCCAGCTGTCCCTGCCAGTTCAGTGGCGGGCATCCCTGCTTCTCAGAAGCAGGATGTGGCCGGCCACCTGATGGGGAAGTGGGACAACCATCCGCACTGTAGAAAGTGCAGATGGGAGCTGGAGCGACTGCAGTGCTCAAGGTTACGACCTTGTCAGCACTGTAAAAGCTGGTCAAGTGAGAGGTGGGACCTCTTTGAGTTGGCAGAACGTCGGCGGGCTAAACGGTCTCACCGTAGAGCTCCATCCGTTCAAGACTCTCCGGCAAGCCTGCGAGTCACCACCTCCTCCTCTTTTCGGAGAGTTGAGGCGGTGGATAGTGCCTCGGATTCGGCGGGGGCGACCCCAAAGAAGAGGAGGCGCACTCGCAAGAGAAAGGGGGACAGGGCCGAGGAGCCTTCTGAAAAGAGGGCACCCGCCTTGGATCCGGGACTCAAGGCTATACTGGACACTATGCAGAGAACACAGATGCTGATGGCCACCACCATGCAGTCTTTTGTGCAATCTGCACAGATGAGAGTCCCTTTTCCCACACCAGCTGTGTTTGTGGCACCTGTGGGTCAGCAGACCCAAGACCCGGGTTTCCCAAGGGAAATTCAAGGTCCAGGTGCAACTGGCCCTCCTGCAGAGGAGACCAGCATGGACACGGGGGAGGCACCGGAACAGCCCGGTTTGCCGGTTCGCTCTACGGAGGGGACCGGCGTGACCGGCACTGTGGAAGGAGCCACAAGTTCTCTGGTAGGAGATGCCCCAGTGCTCACGGAGGTGGGTCATGAACCCTTGCCCGGAGCACGCCAGGAAGTACATGATACTTCCCTGGCCGGTCCGGACCGGTCCGGTACGTTAGATCCGGTGCTTGCCGAATCCGTGCCGGCCGTGACCGGGACCGGACTGGACCACTCCGATGAGCAACCGGAGAGGACCAGTCAAATAGAAGCTGCCCTTCCCTCTCTCCCCACGCCGCTTTTTCCACTGCATAGTGGTTTAGATGAGCGGGGAGAGCCTTTGTCTGATGGAGAGGGCTCGTTACACGAGTCTCTTCTCGACGAAGGCGAGGACGAACGCGAGGAGCGCCTTAGGCGTAATCTGGAGCGTGAGTCCCGACCTGTCCAAGGGATGGGGTCGGAGAGCGATGAGGTGTTGGCCGACAAGCCGGCCCATTCCGCTCGACGACAGTTGTCCTTTGAGGACAGCTCAGCCCCAGTCGAGGTTAGTGAACCTGCGGGGCTCTTTCACTCGACTAAGGAGTCGATCTTGGCTCTCCTCGGAGACACCTTGAAGGCTCCTCCCTTGCCACCGACCACGAAGAGACGAGCGATGTCAGTGTACCCACTAGTGTCGCCGTCTGTGTCGGAACAAGTCGGGTCCGGGTTCCCCTTCTCTGCTTACGTGGATGAAGTGTACCAGAGCCTGGATAAAGAGCTCCGGGGATCTAGGTCGCCCTCCGGCGTCCCGACTCAGCAAGCGCTGAAGTGTGGGAAGCTGTTGAGGAGGCCGAGAGCTAACGTTGCTAGGTACTGTGTACCTAATGAAATCTACGATAATAGGGCCACGGAGGTAGACGTGGAATGGGAGAGTATCTGTAAATGGATGCCCCCATCTCCTAAAGTCCCCCAGGAGGTCCTTAGTAGATTAGAGGAGGATGCAAGAGCGATGGTAATCATCGCCTCCTTCTTGGACGTGTCCTCGGCCGCGTCTGCCGAGATCATGCAGCGACTCTTCGTGTCGCAGCAGGTCCCGGAACCAGTCAGGGACTGGATAAGTCTGAATACCCGGCTTCAGGCCTCCCGGGGTATGGCAATAGAGCACCTTCTCAGGCAGGTCATTACAATGGAAGCCAACCTGAGGTTAACAAGGCGAGATTCGTGCTTGCAAGTCACCAACCTCTCGGAAGGTGAACAGCGAGCCATCCGAACTCAGCCTTTGTTCTCGAACTACTTGTTCGGAGGTGCTCTTGCTCCCATCAGGGACCAAGTGGTCGAGCAGCGAAAGCGGGAACAGGCCGATGAGGCTAACCAAGCCATCCTCGACCTAGCTAGAGCAGCCACCAAGGCTCGTGGACAGGGAGCCAAAGTTTCTGGCGCCAAGGACTCCTTTGCAAAGAGGAGGAAACCTAGGCGACCTAGGAACAAGAAGCCTCAGAAGCAGGGTTCAGCTGACGCACCGTCCTCCGGCAGTGGGAAGCAGAACCGGCCCTTTCGGAAGCCCGGCTTCGGTAAAGGGAAAAGGGACTGAAGGTGCGTGCCAGTCATCCACACCCGTCAGGAGCTTTTACGACGGGTCTGGGGCGATGTGTCAGCGTCTCGGCGGTCGGTTAGCCGACTTCCGCAGTCACTGGCTTTCCGTCACGGACGACTTGTTCGTGTTAAGTGTCCTAGAAAAGGGATATGTGCTACCGCTCAAAGAGCGACCGCCCTTGTCCCGCGTCCCCTGGAAGTTCGAACCGCCGGCCCAAGAGCCGAAGAGGTCATTCTTCCACGAGGCGGTCGAGAAGTTGTTGGCGAAGGGAGCCATAGAGAGGGTGAGGGATCACTCTTCTCCGGGATTCTACAGCCGACTATTCTTGGTCGCAAAGAGGGACGGCGGCTGGAGACCGGTCATAGATCTGTCTCATCTGAACACATATTTGGAAGTTCCACACTTCCACATGGAAACGCCGGAATCCATAACGAAGGCTCTCCGACCCGGGGACTGGACCTTCTCCCTGGACTTGAAGGATGCGTATCTGCACGTGCCTATGTCTCAGGGCAGTCGGAAGTACCTACGGTTCGCTTACGCAGACCGGGTATTCCAGTTTCGAGCTCTTCCTTTCGGCTTGGCCACGGCACCTCAGGTGTTCACCCGGATAGTGCAATCCGTGGCAGCATGTGTTCACAAGAGGGGCATAAGAATGCACGTGTACCTGGACGACTGGCTTGTCCGAGCTTTAGTTCATCAGGAACTAATCAAGAACAGAGAATATCTGTTGAAGCTGTGCGGGGACTTAGGGCTAGAAGTAAACATCCCCAAATCAAATCTCACCCCCAAACAGGTGTTTGTCTTCCTAGGCATTCATTTCGATCTAGTCCAATTCGAGTGCCGTCCTTCTGAGGACAGATGGGACAGACTACAGAGCCTTATCAAGAGGTTCATGAGATCGACACAGCAAACAGCTCGGCAATGGCTGTCGCTGTTGGGCATGATGTCCTCGATGGACTCGCAAGTTCCGTTAGGACGCCTACACAGGAAGCCACTCAACATAGCTCTGAACGCCAAGTAGAACAGGACCAGTTTGCGGCAAATGGTCGAAGTAGGTCCGCACGACAAGTACCTCATCTGTTGGTGGACGGTGAGAAGGAACGTCATGGGTGGACAGACGATGAGGCCGTTCAATTCCAGACTGGTTGTTTACACGGACGCGTCAAAACAGGGCTGGGGAGCCCACACGGACTCCAACATGGTCTCAGGCATCTGGCCTCTGCACTTGAGACATTTTCACATCAATTGGCTAGAACTGGAGGCAGTATATTTAGCCCTGCAGAAGTTGGAACAGTTGGTGAAAAACAAAGATGTGACGTTGATGTCGGACAACAGGACTGTGGTGGCATACCTGAACAAACAAGGGGGCACCCGGTCCAAACTGTTGTTCGAACTAACAAAGAAAATACTTCTCTGGTGCGGCAGCAAAGGAGTAAGGATTCTGGCCCGTCACATCAGCGGCCATCTAAATGTAATGGCCGACCAATTGTCCCGAAAGGGACAAGTGATAGGGACAGAATGGTCCCTACACCCACGAGTAGTTCAGGCGTTATGGGACCGATGGGGGACACCCCATGTGGACTTGTTTGCCACCAGATGGAACCACAAATTGCCAGCATTCGTGTCTCCAGTCCCAGATCCTCTAGCTTTTGCGGTGGACGCCCTGGCGATGTGCTGGGACGGAATGTGGGGCTACGCCTTTCCTCCGCTCCCGTTGATCCCTCAAGTTCTGAGAAAGATCCGGGAAGAGAAGGCGGAGATCATCCTGGTGGCTCCCTGGTGGCCAAAACGGGATTGGTCTCTCGACCTACTGGAGTTGAGTCGCGAGGCTCCGCTACGTCTACCAGTCTGGGACAGACTGCTCGTGCAGCCTCGGACGTCCTGGTTCCATCGGAATCCGGCGGTGCTCAACCTTCACGCATGGAGGTTGTCGCACGACACGTCCAAGAGGCTGGGTTTTCGAATCTCGTTTCCTCAAGAATCGCACGAGGTAAACTTCGAAAGTCTTCTTTGAAGACATACGACTCGAGGTGGAGACTGTTCACTGAATGGTGTGCCGGGAAGCAGTTGGAACCTTGGTCAGCAAGATTCTCGGATGTTGCCGATTTCCTCTTGTATTTGTTTGAGGAAAAAGAGCTAAGTCCAAGGACTATCGAAGGATATCGAACAGCGATTTCTTCCTCCCTGAGCAAGAAATTGGGTCAATCATTAGGAGCAGACCCACATTTGTCAGCCTTGATTCAAAGTTTTTATACGGACAAACCAGTCGGCACAAATATAATGCCCACCTGGGATTTGAGCCTCGTCCTTTTGGCCATGACGAGACCTCCATTTGAAGAAAAGGATCCCAAAACGATCCAATTAAAATGGCTGACTTACAAGACTGTCTTCTTGCTCGCACTGGCCTCAGGGGCCAGAAGGAGTGAAATCCATGCATTGGATGTTAACGAGATTCGGTGGTCGGAGGATAAAACCTCCGTCACATTGAAACCACACATGGGCTTTTTAGCCAAGAACCATGTTGCCACAGACCCCACCACTGCCTTTACGGGCTTTACAATCAAAGCGCTTTCCGACACATTATCAAGATCGGAACCTGATAGGACACTGTGTCCTGTGAGGGCGCTAAAGTGGTATTTGGACCGAACGAAAGAGATTCGTCAGGGTCGGAGAGCCCTCTTTCTTCCGTTGAGGAAAACCGAGTCGGGCAGGATAGCTGCTAATACCGTGTCCGCATGGCTGAAGGCGGCGGTCTGTAAGGCCTACCAGGTAGCCTCCGGGTCAGAGGATATCCTTAGGGTCCAAGGGGTAAGAGCACATGATGTCAGGGCTTTCTCTGCGTCCTGGTCTCTGATCCGCAATGTTGCCCTTGCCGACATTATGCGGGCATGCAGGTGGAGGGCTCACACAACATTCACATCCTTTTACCTGCGGGACCTGACCGAGATTCAGGGTGGTTTGATGGCGATGCGCAATACTCGCACAGCCTCCTTTGGCGATGGGAAGTAGCTCCGTGGTGACTACCAGACGGCCCCAAAGAGGCGCAAGTAGTATGTCCGGAGTCGCAGATTCATATGACCAGGCAAGTAGTCTGCTTTACTTCTACTGTGGTAGGCTGGGTTGAGGGAACAGAGCAGCTGCTCATTCTATATGCCGTTCTGCTTTTTTCCCTGAATTCTCCTGCTCCTTCTTGCAATAAGATTGCTCAGGTAGAGTTCAGAGTGATTAGGGTACCGTACTAACGTACGTAGCTGACCTATGGGGTATTACTGTAGACGTGTCAAAAGGTGAATTACGCCCTCCTCCATTCTGCTGGTATATCAGCATGAGTGATTGAGAGGGTAGTATTACACCATAGATACATGGAAGCGATAAATGCTTCCTTTATCTATTAGTAATACTTACCTCTCAATCACTCAGAAGCCCACCCAGGCCGTCCCCGCCAGTGAAATTCTAGAGGAGAGAAACTGGTGAGCATGCGCAAACACCGGAAGTTGTACCGGAGGCCCCTTTGGGGGTTTGTGCATGTAACCACAGGTCAGCCATAAAAAGTTTCAGGTTGAAAAACCTGGCTGGGAACCTGATAAGCAGGGGTATAAGCATGAGTGATTGAGAGGTAAGTATTACTAATAGATAAAGGAAGCATTTATCGCTTCCACGTATTTGTCTAATTTGCATGAATTATAAGCCTAGAAGAACTTTGGTTTATTGTTCATTGGATGGGGTTATGCCACAAACCCATAAATTGAAGTAGAAATGGCACCTCTATAATAAATTTGAAGCTAGTAAAGATTTACATTTTGCATATTCACCTAATTTGCATAAATTAAAATCTGGCAACTTTGGTTCATGGTTCATTGGATGCGGCTTTGCCACAAACCTACAAATTGAAGTTGGAGTAGCATATCTATGTACAATAGTTTTGGAGATACTCAACTTTTAAATTTTTCAATGCCCCTTATTAGCATAATTTGAAATTCTACAACTATACTCTCCATTATAGTTGCAAGTGTCAAAAAGATATATATATATATATATATATATATATATATATATATATACACACATTGAAATTTTGAGTCCATCTGCAATAGTTTGGAAGATATGGCGCTTTTAAAATTTTTGTTGACTGTAAAATTTGCATAATTTTAAACATCATGACTTTTCCAAATGAGATGTACAATTTTGCTGGTTATGTCAGTCACCATGGCAAGTTTGGTGGTTTTTTCCAATATTGTCTGAAAAAAAAACTCTGGACCAACTTGGTCAGAAAGAAAGAAAGAAAGAAAGACATGCATTGGCCTTATATTTCTATGTTGATTTATTTGAGATGAAAGACCACCTGTCCTATGTGACCACTTTTGTCTGGCAATAGGGGTGGTCTTAAATTGCAGGTACCACTGTACAGTGAAACCTCTCTACAGTGAGCACCCTCTTGACCAAAGAAAAGTGCCGACTCCTGAGAGGGTCAGTCCTTCTAGGCAGTATAGATGAGTATATGTGCATGTACAGTGTACACATATTATAATTCAGAGGGATGTGTATACATGCAATACAAAACTGTCTTTGTTCCTTTATTGCATAAACAAATTTCAACAGATGCTGTCACAAAACTACATGTACATGTAACTCTGAACTGAGACATGCACTATACTGACTCAGTATTGGCTATGAAGAACAAGCTTCATCTCACTGGTTACAAGAAAACAAAGACATGGAAGTGTCCATTGGGATGACACAAATCCACACACTTTTTCAAAATTCACCAAGTTGTGAAAACAGTCACTGAGGACTGTAAGTCAGACTTTGATCTGGTCCAGCAAACTCAGCTCTGTGTGTAGTCTATTTTTCACAGAGGGTACACTCTGGCTTGTTCTGCCTAGAAGTCTAGTTCCTCTGATCCCTTGGGACTGATTGATAAGACCAGCAGACTCCTAGCCTCAGGCACAGACCAGCTAGGACACTTTGACTGGTCAGTCCCAGCTATGGTGCACTTACAGGTCTGTGCAGCATTAGTGTGAACGTGGATCAGATATGTTTCTTGCATGAACAGAAAGAGATTCTCTGTATTTTATTGAGAACCTCATTACACAGTTGTTGGGACTCCCCCCACCTCCAACCCCACCTCCCATTTGCCAGAAGACCTATACCTTTCAAACCATAAACCCAGCAGGCATGGCTAGAAGGCTGCCTATGAAACAGTTTCAAGTATCATGAATGCAAAATGGTTGCCTAGCACCATGGAGGCTTATATAACATGCAGTACAGCAGAAGCCCTAGTCAAAATGTGGATTGGTAGGAAAATTCACTGAATTTAGCATACATTAAAATTTCCCAACTTTTGTTTGCATGCTATTGGATTTGCCAGATGTCTCAAACCTATATGTGTAAGTTAGAACTTTGTGTCTATCTGTAATATTTTTGAAGATAGAAAGCTTTTAAAGTTTTGATTGCCCATAATTTGCATAATTTTAAACATAATGACTATTCCAAGTCAGGTGTCTAATTTCAGTGGTGGGTCAGTCATAATGGCATATCTGGTGGTTTTCGGAATAATAGTGTCCGAGAAAAACTTTGGACAAATTTGGTCGTAGAGAAGAAAGAAGGAAGGAAGGAAGGAAGGAAGGACTATTCCAAGTCAGGTGTCTAATTTCAGTGGTGGGTCAGTCATAATGGCATATCTGGTGGTTTTCGGAATAATAGTGTCCGAGAAAAACTTTGGACAAATTTGGTCGTAGAGAAGGAAGGAAGGAAGGAAGGAAGGAAGGAAGGAAGGAAGAAAGAAAGAAAGAAAGAAAGAAAGAAAGAAAGAAAGAAAGAAAGAAAGAAAGAAAGAAAGAAAGAAAGAAAGAAAGAAAGAAAGAAAGAAAGAAAGAAAGAAAGAAAGAAAGAAAGAAAGAAAGAAAGAAAGAAAGAAAGAAAGAAAGAAAGAAAGAAAGAAAGAAGAAAAACAAAATGTCTGGTTTGGCACCCAGACATAAATACATTTTATCGGGGGGGGGGGGGGGGGGGGGGGGGAGGATGCACTTTTCAACAGTGAGAAGGGTTAGGCATGATGGGGGAAGTATCATTGAAGAGTTAGGCATGGGGAAAGTTGATCAGTAAAGAGTCAGGCATGGGGAAAGTTTATCAGTGAAGAGTCAGGCATGGGGGAAGTGTATCAGTGAAGAGTTAGGCATGGAGGATGTGTATCAGTGAATGACTGGGGCACTCATGGATGGTGCCTCTGGATGCAGCTGTCTTGACTTCCCAATTTACGACAGCGGTGTACTGAACAAAAAACAAATGCTTGTCAAGTTGTTACCCTAGCTTCCAGTGAGGTCACTCATGCTGCAATGAAAAGGTGGCTACATGATAGGGATGGGCTTTCCTGACGGGAAAATACAATAGAAATGGACACCATTTTTAGTGAATGTATAATGCTTCACAAGAGTGGGTGGGTGGGTGGGTGAGTGGGTGGGAAGAGGTGCTGTACTGGATGGGGGCCACTGTACTTGAATCCACTGAGCCTGTGTTCACAAAGAATTTGATCTGATCCTGACTTTCATCCTAAAATTAAATTGGTGCACCTTGGACCCTGAACTACTTAACCCTTGACCCAATATTGAATCAAAATTTCCAGGAATAAACAATCTGTGTTCTGGGCTACATGCAGTACTAACTGTTTTCAACATTTTAATTTTATTAAATTGATCTTAGTTTAATCCAGTACTTTATCGTGTAACCTGGATCAAATTAGGAATAAGTGATATTCCTGAAATGACAATCATAAGCTTTGTACAATTTAGCCATAAAGAGATATTTGTTCGTACTAAAATTGTTCATGTGACCCAGAATTAAGGAATGTGGGATCAAAACAAGTTGACTTTAATGCTAAATTGATGCTAAATTTCTTATCAGATTAAAATTGTTTGTGAATATGGCCGCTGGAGATCAGTAACTCGCTCTTCGGGATTTAATTAAAATGTGGTTGTTATGTGCTGCAAGTTCGCTCCATGTGAAGAGGAATTTTACTGTGGCTCTCCATTGTCCGTTATCCAGATTCAGTCTTTGTCCATTGATTTCCATTTAAATTTTGAGGTAAGAGGAAACACTCATCCTTTAAATGTGATTTTACTGTTTGAGGACAAGAATTTCAAAATTCATAAGTATATTGACATTTATCCGAAAAAAAAAAGGGGGGGGGGGAAAATATCAATGTTGATAATAATTGATGCGCTGTGGTGTTTTCATAAATGTTATAAGTGTGTATCTAATGAAGATGATAATTTTATAGTGAAATTTACTGGAGGAGAATTAAGATTCTGCTGTAACCAAACTTGGGTGAGGATAATTATGCAGTTACCTGGGTCCTGGTGTCAACTGGTGCTATAAATTGTGCTTAAAACTGAAAGCTTAAATGATCAAGGTTCATGCCTGGTGGCCATTCAACTTTTTATGGGGAACTTGATATAGGATTTGCATAAGCTACTTCAATTGCAATGGTGGCACCTCCTGCAAATTACAGTATCAACTTAATAAAATGCAGATTATAATATGGATGCTGGCAGTTGATTGATGAGGCTTAAAAATAACTCCCCGGTAATTAAACATGGGCAAATATCTGTAGATTTCTTCTGCAGCATAATTGGTCTATTATGGAGATTTCTTCAATGATACATAATTACTGATATATTTAAATGTCTGTCAAAATAGCATTTGCTAGGCACTTGATCAAATCTTTTTTGAATTTCTCATTTAATAGGTTTTCCTGTGACACAGATGGTATGTAATTGGCCCTCATTTCCTGTCCAGGCACCACAAATGTCCACTCTAATGAGGAATACATGTATTCTCTCAACACTTATTCATGAACATGATAGAAAGAATAGTTGGTGTCTTATCCTCAATGACATCAACTTGTGCTGCTCAGTTGATCACTTTTGGCACCGGGACTTAACAAACTTGATCAATTAATTACTTTAATTGTAGCTTAATGAGAGCTGAATGGCATTAATCCATATTGGATTGCTGCTGATGAGGCTTCTGGGAACTTAAAAAATTCAGATAAATGAGTCTTCATTTTGGATGTGCGTTTTGAACATTATAAGTAAAATACCATAAGTGGATGGCTAAATGTAGACTATATATAGTCTATTTTCACTTTTTCTGATTCCAACAAGATGTTGGGGGGGGGGGGGGGAGGTCTGCTTATTACAACATGCATGCTCATTGGGAAGAATGTGGTAACTAGGGTAAGCATTACCATGGTGCTTTTTAGTCAGTCTAACCTTGTTAAATTTCCATTTCAGTCACTATAATTAAGCCAATAGGGCCTGTATTGTTCCATTTAAAAAAACTAGAAATTCCGTTTCACCAGCCAGAAATTTCCAAATTCTGTTTTAGCAGTTCTCTTTGTATGTAAAACATATTATTAAAGGCAAAACAGCAAATTCCGTTTCGGAGGTGACAAAAATTCATTATTCCATTCTGTTTCCGTTAAAAACGGAAAAATACAGGCCCTAAGCCAAGAGCATGGTTATCATGCTTGAATTTTGTTACAGAATATAGGGGGAAAGGGGAGGTATACTTCCATACTTGTTTTAAATGTATATGATGTATGTGAAAATTAAAAAAAAAATAAAAATAAATAATAATACTGGCCTATCAGGAAGCCAGAGGGCAGCACATGAGGACAATCATTTACATAATTTTACTCAGCTGTGTAACAAGAAATCCATTTCAAGCTTTTGTTAAGCAAATTAAGAGCCAAACTTATGCAAATGAGAACTGTGAAGTGCTGCCATCTCGGGTATTAAATGTAACGACGGTGGTCGCTCTCTTATAATGCCACTTGTATGACAGACCAGATGTCTTGAGAGACAGCAGTTTCAGATGCTTTGCAAGGTGTACTTTTCATGTTATATATACCTCAAATGAAAAAACACCTGTTTGGAAAGACCTGACTTCGCTGATGCCAGTGGGTGTCTATAAAGACTGGTTTCACTGTAGTACCAATATATCTAGTTAATTCCAACAGGTTATTTTTGCACAAACTTAATGACAGTGAAATCCAATCAAATTTGGGGTTTGAAGTTCCAAAGTATACTTGCGATATAGTTTGATGGTTTTGGTGACTCCCCCCACAGTGGCGGGAAAAAAAAAAAAAGAGAAGAGATGATGAGATGATAAGTATTATATGAAAAGACTTGTTACATGCCTCTGGTGACCTGCTCATTAATCTTCCTTCCAGTGCGGAGTGTCATTGCTCCTCACTGTTTATATGTAGCATGGGACTGTGGTGTATAATGGCAAAATTGAGCAAGATCTAGGTAATGACTTTGTGAGCCACAACAATAAGAGACAGGGCTGGCTGTCCTGCCCTTCACTTATGTTTGGAAAGAAGTTTATTTATTGCTGCTTGAGTGAAAATGGAGTACAGTCATATTTGTGTGTTTATCAAATTATATCAAATCCCAGCTTTCAGTAGATTTAAATGCTTGAAGAAAATGTCTGAGCAGACACTGGCATACAGGATAAGACCCTCTTTAGAGAGGGGGAAAGAAGTAATTACTTCCAAAAGCAATTTTCAGTCTGTTCCTTTGAAGGCTGACCTTTACCACTGGTGGCACTAACTGCTCTTAATTTGGTCTCAACACTTGGAGAGCCAACTAATTTTGATGGAAGTTTGTAGCAGCACTGGCCCCAATTAAATTAATTGAGAAAAGGGGCAGGGCCAGCCTGCCAGTAATTGAAACTATCACAGCTGTGGCCCACAAATCAGTCTCTTTGGATTCGTTCAATTTAATCACTTCAAAATTTCAATAAAATAGTCATGCTGTCTCACTTGAAGCTAAAAAAACATATTTGCCTGCAAAGCAGCCCTAAATGTGCCAAATCAATAACATCAGAAGCATGGTCTGCAATGCAGGCAACATGTTTATTAACCTACATGTAGTTCTAACATCTTGCAGTGTGAATGTTTATCCAACCATCAATTTATTTGGTGGAATTTTGAAGCTTGATTATTTTCTGTAACAGGTAACCCATTATGTTTTGGGTTGTTTGTTATTAGTCCATCCATCTATCATCTATGATGAATATGGGGGTGGCAGGGGAACATAGCTCTGGTAGGCACTCCCTGGGGTAGACTGAGGGATCCTTGCAGAATGACCATCCAACACAACATTTACTCAACAAATTGCTCTCAATCTTTATTCCTCAGGATACAGCAGCTCCAATGTACTGAGAGTCTTACTCTGTGGATCTGTGTGTCTGTCTGCCTGACTCTGCTCTCTGTCAGTAAGACCCCAGTACTTATACATGTGTACAGGTGACAATCTCCACAGTGACACAAAACTCAAACATATTAGTCCAGGCAACACATTACATAAACATTTTGGCACCTGGCAACTCAACCTAAATGCCATTCTTGAACTATGACATAAACAGTCAACATTAACTGACAGACGTACTTCAAGTTATTTAGAAAGAGGATTATAAAACTAAGGAAAGGACAGTGAGCTAAATTCTAAACTTACATAAAATTCAATCACAATTATGATAGCTGCAGAAGACAACAATGCAAACACAGTGATTAGCTTTCTTTCTTTCTTTCTTTCTTCACCGGCAAATTTGTCCGACACTTTTCTCGAACACTATTATACATAGAAACTCCAAACTTGGCATGATTGTACCTCCATACAAGGAGTTTGACCGTTTTATACAAAGGAATGAAGATGTTTAAAATTATGCAAATTAGGGGCATTTGAAATTTTAAATCTTGAATATCTTCAAAAGTATAATAGATAGAGATGTCATTCCAACTTCTACTAGGGGGTTATTGACCATTGCGCATCTAATGAATTTAATACAAACGTTGTAGCAATTTAAATTATGCTAATTAGCAGCATTTGAAATTTTAAAACTTGAATATCTTCAAAACTATTATAGATAGAGACGTCATTTTAACTTCTACTTGGGGGTTATTGACCATTGCGCATGTAATGAATCATCAAACTGTGGCTGTAGATGCAAAGGATACATTTCTTATTCAAGAATTATATTTTAACACAACATTGATTTGTAAATATTTTCTTCCTAACGTAAAGTTAAAATATTGTTTTGCTTAACCAAAATGCCTCTTATCATTACACCAATAATTTTTATATGTCGAGTCTTCATTCCTGTCTGGGTTATACATCCATCTGTGGTTCTGTCTGTGAACATGATATCTCAAGACTTTGTAGCCACCTTAAACCCACATTTAGTACATTTGTACCTCAACACCATTTCTTGACTTCATTGCGTTTGGTGATGTTGGCTTCATTTTGAAGGTCACAGAATGCAAATAAAGGTAGACCCTTCAGTCAGTGCTTTGTATTATAGTAGCCAGTAGTTTATAGATGTTGTGCATTATAGTAGCCAGTAGTTTATAGATGTTGTGCATCAGGGCATCCTCTAATCCCTAAGGAAAAAAATCCCAGGGATTTCTTGCTTGTCTTTGAAATGTGTCTGATGCCCCGGCTTTGTAACTAAATGCTTGGTCACTGCAGGTGATGGAAAGTATAATGAGAAAAGTGAGCTGCCAGCTTCTTTGCAAGATAATGGTTTGATGTATGTACCAGCCAAAACATAGAGTGGAGGGCGGCTACCATTAACCCTCTCTGCCCAAAGCCGGCTGGTGGTCAAATGTGACCTGCTTCAGTGTTTTCAGTTACATGTAGTTTCAGTGGTAACAAAGAGTGATTTGACTGAGAATTTGTAGATGAGACCTATCAAGAAGACATGCCCCAGGTCAACAGCTTTTATTTGCATGGGTTGGGCACTTAGTGCCCAACCCATGCCAAAGAAAGCTGTTGACTCGGTCTTAATTCAAGAGGGAAAGGGCTAAAGTAGGGATAGCAGACAGTTACTTAGTTCTCAAGAAAAGATTGTCTTGATCAGAATTCATTGTCCAATTTCTCCATATTTAGCTGGCAGATGTTGCTGTATGGTCATAAAAATGACTAATTTGCATGTCTGTTGTCTGTCTTGTGTTGGCCTTCAAAAGGCAAGTGGACCTCATATGGTACATGTTTTGTCTGTCAATTTTCAATGCGCTAGTCTGCATGCTTTCTGTTCAGACTTCCTGCCATCTATTTAACTCTTTTCTTCTCAATCCATTCAAAACTGACTGGTGTCATCTGTGTCCGTTTTTTGGGGGGTTTTTTTGTTGTTTTTTTTTGGACAAATTTCAACATCAATGACAAAGAAAGCAAGGGGAGGTTTGTAGATGAGACCTCTCTCTGAAAACCATGATTTCCCTGGCATAGGCTTGGTCCTTACAACTCATATTGCACCAAGGAAAGCAGTTGACTCAGTGTCAGTGTTGGGGGGAAGGGGTCCGAGTTCATGCATCAAAGAGTTTCAGTAGGTAGCTTTCCATAATGGAATGGTGTATGTCATCTAGGGAAGGAGCCAGCACATGGAAACCTGCCACATGCTACAACAGCTTCTGTTGGCAAATGATGACTGAGCAATTGGAGGAGCTAGATTTGTATATCGCCAGGTGGCGTCACCTGTATTTGTAGGTTACTTGGTGGAAGTGAACTTGTGCTGCCCTCCAGTTATTGTTAATTTATGCTGTTGGTAATTAGGGGACCGCCGAAGGCAAGTCCCCTATGGTGATCACAGGTTCAGTACATCTGTAAACTTTGTTGCAAAAACTACAATGCAAAGGTTATAAAAAACAACTACACAAAACTGTTGAAATGTTTCCAGAGATATGACCAAATACCTAGCAAATACAACACTAACTCAAGAACATAAGTCAAACAATGTCAAGATGGAGCTTGAAATGACAAAGTGTAGTCCTCAAAGTGTTTAGAATGGTAAGAGGGAAAGTAGCAGGGGTAAAGTATACTTAACCCACCTAGAGAATTTTCTGTAGTCTATCTTAAGTCGGAAAACCATGATCATACTCACTTTTTCAGGATTTCTTTCATTTCAACCATCATCCAGTATAGTGGAAAAGGTAGGTGGATTCCAGCTAATACCTCAATATACTTTACCTCATAACACCTGTAGTCAACTTTATGGTGCTAAAAATTGTATCACTATTTACCTGTTTATATCATGCAGGGCCAGAATTTCGGCGAGAATCCGAGAATCCATTCTCGTAAATATTCTCTTAAACTTGTCTATCTTTAAAAAGAAAACTAATCGACTAAAATCCAAATAGATTCTCGCAAAGTTTTGCGAAATTCTGGCCCTGCCATGCAGTGTGGGTATGGTAGAATAGTGTATGAAGCTTTTAAGTTTCAAAGGAGATATCCGTCGTCTGTCCACAATTCACATTTTCAACTTCTCCAAAATCGTCGGCCAGATTCACCTCAAACTTTGTGGGGATGTGCTTTGGTTGGGTGTCTACCAATTTCTTTCTTTTTTTTAAAATTTGTCTACCAAATTTGTTCAAATGGTCACGTTCCATTGATTTTTGGATTTTTTATGAATTTTTTGGTTCTTTTTTGGGGCAAATCTTACAAAACTTCTCAGAAACCACTCACCCAATTACTTTGATATTGCACAGGGAAACTCCATGGTCCCGACTGCTAGTTTTGAATTTGTTCACCAGGTGGCGCTGTGATTTGTTTCAAATTTTTTATGGTCTTTTGTGTGTTTTGCCATTTTCGACTTCTTGTCCAGAACCGTCACTTAGATTGAGCTGAAATTTGGTGGATATGTTGCTTGTGGAAGAGTCAAACAAATTTCTTCACTAGGTGGCACTTCTGTGGATTCCTGATTTGCAACGATTTTTTCAATTAGGGTACTTATTGATCAGTGCAGCTTACCTATTGATTTCTATGTAAGTCAATTGGTATTCTAATGCTAATTCACATTTTGGACGTCTGAAGAAACAGTCAGTAAGATCTATTTCAAATGTGGTGGCGATAAACCTTGGGTAGGTCTCTACCAAGTTTGTTTAAATGGTCATTTTCCAGTGATTTTTGGATTTTTTATGGTTTTATTATCTCCCGCCCATGAAGTGGGGGGGAGATATAGTAATGACGACCGTCCGTCTGTCCGTGCGTCCGTCCGTCCGTCCGTGCCACATTTCTTGCGCGCGATATCTCAAGAACAGATTAAGCTAGGCTCATGAATTTTTTTACAATTGGTCACCCTTATAAGTGTTCACGTCGAGTTTGAAGGAGAGTGACCTTGACCCCATTTCAAGGTCACCAGGGTCATTTATCTCTAAACTTTTTTCGCGCGATATCTTAAGAACCGGATATGATAGGATGATGAAA
This sequence comes from Hermodice carunculata, assembly GCA_964020975.1. Taxonomy (NCBI): domain Eukaryota; kingdom Metazoa; phylum Annelida; class Polychaeta; order Eunicida; family Amphinomidae; genus Hermodice; species Hermodice carunculata. The sequence continues at coordinate 16,109,760 of OZ026612.1, read as the reverse complement.
TTTTCACAGTTGATCACTCTTGTTAGGGTCTACATCGAGTTCGAAGGTGTGTGACCTTGACTTAATTCCAAGGTCACCAGCGGCAATTCAATTTTCTTTGAATTTGTTGTATGCAATATCTGAAGAAACAAGTGAGCTAGGATCACTTAACTTTTACAGTTGATCAACCTTGTAAGGTTCTATGTCATGCTTGAAGGACCTTGACCTTGACCTAATTTCAAGGTCACCAGAGGCAGTTCATCCATCCCACATTTCTTGCGTACGATATCTCAAGAACCAGTAAAGCTAGGATCATGAATTTTTTACAGTAGGTCACCCTTATTAGTAGTCACATCGAGTTCAAAGGAAAGTGACCTTGACCCCATTCAAGGTCACCCAGGGTCACTTCTCTGTGAATTCCTTTCGCGCAATATCTTCAGAACCAGATAAGATAGTATAATAACTATATGTTTACCATGACACCCAGGGTAGAGGTACAGTTAACGTATCGTCCCCATTTAAGCACAATATCAGAAACATGCCAGTATGTACCTGCCAAATATACAGTTATCTTTGTTTTAAAATTGTGTGGGCGGGAGATATGGACAGCATCAGCGTCAACTTGTTTTTTTTTTTAAACTCTTTAGCAAAGCTTTAGTAGGAAGCTTTAGCATGCGAATTTCTTGTAATGGTTGTAACTTAAATATTTTTCACCAGATTTTTGTCAAACTTGGTAGGGATGCACCTTTGATAAGTGTACATGTACCTATTTTGTGCAAGTGGCCATGCTCCAGTAATTTTTGGACCTCGATCTCATTCCCAATCTCATAGCACAACTGACATTAATTTACTGTTCATTTGTTTGAGGTAGGATCTTTGATGTTGCACGTTAATGTTTCTCTGTGAAGATCAGGCTTAGACAGTACATGAGTGACCTTTGACCTCATTTGTGGGATCACAGTGCAACATACATGAATTTTACTCTTCACTATAACTTGAGAACTACTTCAACATATGTCCACTACATGGTGAAAATCAGAAATGGCACAATTTAAATCCACAGCTCATAACTTGAGTCATACTTCATTGAAGACTTTGATGTTACACATGGTAGTAGTCCTTTGTTATGGACACACTTGGACAGTATATGATTGACCTTGACTTTAGTCCCAAAGTCATAGGGCCACTAAAATGTAACATGGATAACTTGAGAAATATTGGACTCGGGACCATGTTAATGTCCTCTGGAGGTCATGTAGTATGTGGGTAAACTTTACTCTCCCAAGGTCACAGGGGTACAAGTGTTATGAATATCTGTGTTAAGCTGAGCATAATTATAATGGGCTGCTCACACAGCCCTCTTGTTTGGTTAACTCTTTAATAAATCTTCCTCTCCAAAACCTCTGAGCCAATTGCTTTGAAATGCCATAGAGACACTTCTTGGGACCCCTAGACCGTAATTTGTGCCACAGGTGGCACTGCAATCCATGATTTTCAGATTTTTAACTCTGCTGACTTGTCAGTCAGCAAAGCTTATAGAATCTGTTTATGTATGTCGTCCATCTGTCTTTCATGAGACTTTTTACATTTTCGTCCTCTTTTCAAAAACTGCTGCATGGAATGTTTTGATTATAAACGTAGTGTCCCTCCCTCACACAGTGACACAAGGAAAGGGGTGTCGGAGTCCCACTCACCAATCCTGTCTCAAGTGTAGTCTGCCCCTAGGAAGACAATTCTGTTGGTGAGCAAGGGACAGGGTGTGGTGCATACAGAACCGGCACCAACACTAGTACCTCCAGATATCCCATTCCCGGACTTGGAGCCCCCCAAGAGCATTGCGTCAGAGCGAACACAGTCACCACCGTCAGCCGACAACCAGGTACCGAAGTTGGCATCCCAGGTCACTATACCAGTTCAGACTGCTCCTGATGCATCTTACTCGCCCCATCATTGCATCATTCTACAGAGAATGATGGAACAGCATACAATACATTTTGAATTAGTACAGGAATCATGAAACCAGGATTTGGCAGGGTCATAGGAAATAAAATTATGCTCCATTTTGTCAATTTTTATCTCTAATTTCAGGGATAAGCACATCAGAAACTGTTATTCAATGTTGTAACTACAGAGAAATACTAAAACATGGTATGTTTGGGTAAATATACATCCATTTTGAGATTATAACACCTCAACACTCCCAAGTAGCAGGAACTAAGATGTGCCCATGTGTTTTTGTTTACATAAGCACTGCCCAGCTATGCAACTGAGAACGAAGCTGCTGATTTGACCCCTAATCTCGCATCTCATTAAACCCAGGTCAGCATCTTGACTGATGTCCCAGTTCAAACTTGGAAATATAAGCCGAGGTCAGGGTCGGCAGACCTGATTCAACTCTGTCTGGGATTGAAGACTAAGCAAGCTGTCCAACTATCTGCTGCAAAATTTGAGAAGCACATCAAGGATCTTAGGTCCTTGCTGGTTGCTGTATCGGCTGCCAACATTGAGGCTGCATCGTCCGTGGCTCTTTTGCGCAGGCTGGTGGCTAGCGAGACCGATCCTAACGTAGTCAATCTGCTGGATCTCCTGGTCAGTATCGAGTTGTCCAGGGCCCGGTTGTTGCAATTTGCTCTGACTTCTGTGGTACATATGGACCTGAATATGCTGCTTACCCAGCATATGTCCATATTACCACAGCTAGGTCTAACGCCCAGACTGCCTGACACCCTGTGCACGTCACCAGTCTGCCCCAACGAGCATTCCATCTTCCATCAGGAAACACTCCGGGGAGTTGTCCAGGAGACACAGCAGGCCCTCCAATAGCAGGCACAACTTGCTGCTGTCAGGGTGACTGAAATTGCCTCCAGAGCTCAGGGGAGCGAAAAGGCTCATGGCGGTTCTGGAGGAGGAGGAGGAGGAGGAGGAGGAGGAGGAGGAGGAGGAGGAGGAGGAGGAGGAGGTGGCAAACAGTTTCAGTCATCCAGGCAAAAGGCCAAGAGGAGGATGAGAAAATTGAGACCTCCCAAGGCTGAACACGGCAGTGCCAGGGGCGTTGGCGCCAAGGGCGGCCACGGCAGCGGTGGTACCAAAGGCAAGTACCGTAATGACCAGCGCAAGGACAGCCGCCGTCAATGACATAAATCTTGAGAATTTGTATGTAATTCTCATATTTATTAGCAATACTTACCTATCCACTACAGTAATTCCCACCCAGCCACCCCACATGAATTATTTACGCAGGCTATTCATCATTCTGACTTTACACTTCCAAAGAGAATGAACTCAAGTCAGAACGAGGCTGTGTCCCACTTATGCTAGCTGAGGCGACAGCTTGGGCAGTGAGGGCGCGGCGGGGCGGGACAAGGCAGTGACTGTGACAAAGAAAAAATTTCTGGAATAAATTGGTGGGAGAGACACGATCCCAGATGGGACCTGCCAAATGTAGTGGATAGGTAAGTATTGCCAATAAATATGAGAATTACATACAAATTCTCAAGATGTGTATTACAGTGCATTTATTGCACTATTGTATTTACAATGTCAACTTCTTCTCAAAAACAGCGCCATGGAATGTTTTGATTTTGCACATGGATGTTACTCAGGTGGACCGCTACCAAGTTTGCAAAGGAGATGATGATGCAATAATTTTTCTATTTTTTATGATTTTTTAAATTTATTTTTTGAAAAAATTAAAAATTTTCTTGTCGCAAGAACTACGTTACTAGTTGCTTTGATATTGCACATGGGGTCACCTGGGGTCACCTAGTTCTTATGTTGGCCACCAGGTGGCACTGCAATTTTTTCCCAATTTTTTTTCAGGAATTTTTGTGTGTTAAGGCTATTTTCGACTTCTTCACCAGAATGGCTGAACAGAATTGCTTAAAACTTTATCAGAATATAGTTGGACTTTAGACAATGAAAGTTTGCAAAAATGATGTGGATATGTTCATTTCTGACAAAGTTATGGGATATTAAACTTTCCAAACGTGAGTGCTGCCACTGTATGAATATATAGGGCAATACAGTACATGTATTGCACTGTTGTATTTACAGTTTTAACTTCTGATGAAATACCGATGCTTGAGTGTTACCACTGCCCATGTATGTAGCTATACAGACTACAGTGCATGTATTGCAATATTATAAAAGCAGATTCCAGTCAGCAGAGTACAGGATCATCATGATACTCTTGTTTAAAAGAATTTTTGGGGTTCATTTTTTGGTAAAATCTCAAGAAATCTTCATATTGAAAATTACTGAGCCAGTTGCATTTGAGTTCCACAGGGACACTTCTGGGGACCCCCAGACCTTTATTTGTTCAACAGTTGGCACTGCAATTCATGATTTTTAGATTTTTTTTAGAATTTTTGTTCAGTTTTGTTAAAATCCTAAGAAAGCTTTTTCTCCATGACTGCAGAACCAATTGTTTTTAAATTCCATAGGGACACTTCTAAGGATCCCCATACTGGAGTTTGTTGAACAGGTTGTGATTCTTTTTGTATTTTTAACAATTTTTGGGTTGGCTTTGTTATTTTTGACATCTTGTCTCAAACTGCAATTTGAACTTAATAGATTTTAGTGGGAATGTACCAGGACTTGATCTCCACCAAGTTCTTTTACTACATGGTAGTGCTCTTATTTTCTGATTTTTCACATATTATCAACATGAGGACAAATCATCAAAGGTATTTAGAGGTTAACATTGTTAATGTACTAGGGATATCACCAAGTCTGACATATTGGCTTATACCTTGGTACTTTTGAATACTGGGCCCATGGGTACTATTAAACACTGGTAGAAAAGTACCCATGAGGTTTCTCTTGGTGTTGTTAATTTTGACCTTGAGGGACATTGATAGGTCAACTGGCACTCTAACATTTCAGCAATCAGGGGTCACATTAAGGATTTTTCAGTATGGGTCCGTTGGACCCATCTTTCTTCATTTTCAGGAAAAATAGTGGGTCCAAGAACTGAATCGATGGGTCCAGTCTGAAATTGAACAAACTGGACTTCCTTTGATGTAATTTGATTAATTGATTTTATTTGGTATAATCAACATACATCAAAATGATAAATAAATAAAACATGCAGGTAACTAAAGCCTAGAAACGAACATAACATAGGGTCTGTATGCTCACGTAGGTAACTCATTATTATAAAATTTAAGATTGAATATAAAGTTACCAATATGCCAACTTGATGTAAAAGGGTCTAAAAATATTTGACTGTACCAAGAATGGATTCAATCTACCCAGGAACCTGCTATTAAGCCTAAGTCTGTAACACATCCCTGGTCTACCAAAAAATGGTTGTGAAGGGGGCTTAATCCCCAGCACGCTGCCGCTGTGCCAGTATCTGGTGTTGCACACCGTGTGCCACCCAACAGTTTTTTTAAACCCACTTGCACAACAAGCGGCATGCGTGATTGAACATGCCTGGGCTCTGTTATTTTTGCGATTGATTCCAAGTGATGAAATGGTCAGAAATTATGTGATTTATATTTCTGTGCACTTTCTATTTCCATATACCCGAAAAATTTGATGCCGTAGGCGGTGTTAAGAGTCTGATCTTAATTGCGGTCACTTTTTTTCACCAAACAACACGGTAGGCCTACAAGCCGTGCAACACACAAGCGAGTGTACACAGCCTGTCACGGGCATGCACCCAGGCATTGTTTTCCGCCATACATTTTTTCCGGACTTTGATCATAAATTTCATTCCTATCTTGTTCTGTCGTGCAGATTTGTTCCATTCAAACATTTCAATAAAATCAAAACAACCAAATTTTGTTTAAAAAACACCAATCACCACGTGCCCCATTGGAAACAGTGATGAACAACATCGTGTTAGGCCGGCTAATCACAATGCAAATTTTCGCTTCGTCCACGTGTAACCTTGCGATGACTAATCTGCATATTTTCCTTGCCGTCCGTAATGAATTTTCACTCGTGCCTTTATCTGGGTCTAGATTTTTTCGATGGAAGTCTTCTTGGTGAAAATATGATTTAAAAATATAACATCTTAGTCCAGTAATCTTGGCGTAATACGACTTGTACCTTTACAACATTGCGGACATGAGACAAGCACATGGGGAACAACGAATTTGATTGGACAGTGAGCGGCACCTGATCAAATCCACCCAATGAGGAGCCTGGAAGTGCCCTCAGCACATTTGTAATGAGATGAAATGACGTCCATCCATTCCCATTCTGGGAAATTTTTGGAGGGATAGCCCAGGAATATTTTTTCTTGGCAAATAAGAGAGCTTGTTACATAGAAAAACGAACATGAGAGGATTCCATAAGTATAATAAATAGTCATGAGATTGATAATGGTCGATACAAAACACCGTGACCGCTTGGGGGTATTTTTGCAGTTGTATCATTCAAAATGCATCGCGTTTTTGTGCGTGCGTCCACAGAGACGCAAAATGACAATGTTTTATTAATTTCCAGGCGTCATTTCTTTAATTTTTGCGTCTGTGACGCAGGACTCAAGCTTAATGTGACCCCTGGCAATGGTACTGGGTCATGACTATTGTTAAACACTATTAGGAAGGTACCTATGAGGTTTCTTTTGATGTTAATTTTGACCTTGAGTAAACTTGACAGGTCAAACTGACATATTGCCATATATGTTGGTAAATGGTAAATAGTGTAACTTTTCATATGTATCAAAAGTGACACATGAACTGTATGAGTGAAGACCACTATTACAAACAGTAATGATGGAATAAAACAAAGGTGACCTTGATGTTCTTTTGAAGTTCATAGGACTGCTTCAGGTTTTGCGTATAAGGTCAGCTGAGCACAGGACTCACAGTCCTGTTGTTTTTAATGGATATATTGGCCTTGCATAATACCTTGTCTCTGACCTCAGGTCTGGTACATTATTGTGTCCAGTAACATGGTACCATCACTGATGTACACAGAATTATAACAGACTATTTAGAGAGCCAATTTTCTTTGAAAAAAAAAAAATATTTATTCAGGTCGGTTCTTTTAATGGAGCACAGCAGCAAAAAGCTTCATTAAGGTGGCGTGGGTGAGACCCCATTGAGACAGGGTTGATCAGCATGGTCTCCTTTACTACGGAAAAACATGCATCAACAGACACACTTGTGACCATATGAGTAGTTCACACGAAACACCCATTGAAGTGGGCTGAGATTGTTGAGCGTGATGTCTCAGTTGATTGTCTTATTTCCTTACTTTGAAAGCTGAAACATTGAAATGGGATCTGTATGGACAGTGAGGTAAAGAGTGGGAGAGAGAGAGAGTAAAACCCATGGAGCATGCATGCCCCTACTGGGGCACTTTGAACTAGAAGAATACAGTCAAACTTGTCTCAAAAGACCAATGTTGGGTGGCTACATTGTGGTCTCTCATCAGAGGCATAAATAATAGAAAGAGCTAAGCAAAGAAACTCAGACTATGGTCTTTTGAGACAGATCTATATTCTCAAATTAAAGTGGTTGCATAGGACCGGGAGCACTATGGTGGGCAAATTTATTGAAACCTCCGGAATAGATAGACATACATCATACATGGCATAAAAAAAAATCATCTTGGCATAAATTACTTGACTGCTTTTTTGAAATATCACTCCTGTAGATCACTTGATCTCAAAGTGAGTTTGATGAGCAGTCTTCAGCATTTAAAAATACAATTAAAGCATCCATACATAGTGGGAACGCTAGAATACTTAGGTCTATTGGCATGGAATACAAAGGACTGGTAGAATGCAATCTTTTATGGAATAGTGGCTGGGTATGTAATGAGGATCAATCTCTTTGAGGCTAAGAGCTTTATTTCCTGACCAGCACAATGACCTTGCTTGGCTTCACTGGCCATTATTTATGTTAGTTCTATAAGAAAATATACTTCTTCAGGAAAAAAAAAAAAGCATCTGGTTCTCTTGCTTTTTTGCACAAGTTTTTTTAATTGTTTATTCGCCAATCAAAAATACACAAAGAAATATTTAGGTACAATAATAAAATAATAGGAGGAGAGAAGCACAGAATGCTTATAGTGCTTATAGGTCCCCCCATCAGACAAATACTGATATATACATTTACTACACTGGAAATCTATATAAAATTATATTATATAGGTCCATGAGAATGGTCTCTGTTCAGAAGCAGATGACAATAAATGTGGCAGTTCCAGCAAAAGTAAATGGTCTGGCTCAACAGCTAACATTGGTGCACTTTAGTCGCACAGTACTCAGGAAAACCATTGACTTAGTTTAGAACTTGAAAGGTTAATCATAATCGTGTGTAAATGTGCGGCTTGTTCTAGATAGAGCTCCACAGTAACTTGCTGCATGATCAAACACAAAGCCCCTGGAGAAACTGGCAGTCAGTCTGTACCATCAGCTACACTTTCTGTGAACAAGTCTATAAAGGGCGATGTTGTTTTGTGCAGGTGACATGCACATAGTGCCTGTCCACTAATTAGGCTGGTCTATTTGGTTTTCCTGCTTCCCTAAAAGGTTCTATCAACACCACTTTGTCTGTTACCTGCATTAGTGGAAATTGGTTACATGGGACTGTTTTTGCGAGGAATGTGAAGTAGAGGTGCCTGACTTCCTGTCCTGTTAACCACCCACATATTTATGCCCCCCCTTCTAACGGAGGAGGCACATATAGAAATCACTTTTTCCATGCATGCGTGCTTCTGTCTGTACGCATTTCGTGCCCAGGCTATAATTTGCTTGTCGTTCAAATTAGATTAATGAAACTTTACACATAAGTGCATCTGGGGGTGTCATGTACCAAAAAGTACGTCGCTAGGTCAAGTATCTGGGTCACAGTGACATATTCTTGTAAAATTGTGTCCGGGCTATAATTTCTTTACTATGGAACTTAGAATAAGGAAGCTTTACACACAGGTGCATTTACACATGAGGGTGTGCCATGCACCAAGAATAGGTCACCAGGTCAAGTGTCTGGGTCACAGTGACATATCCTTCTAAATCATGTTCAGGTTATAATTCCTTTGCTGTTTAACTTAGTGTCATGAAACTTGACACACACATGTATATTGACCTAAAAGTGTGTCATGAAACTAAAGTAGGTCACTAGGTTAAGTATCTGGGTCATGGTGACACAATCTTGTAGAACAACATACTTCATGTCCAGGCTGTAATTCTGTTGTCCTTAAAGTTAAATTAATAAAACTGTACACACAGGTGCATTTAGACATAAGGGTGTGTCATGAACCAAAAGTAGGTTGCTAGGTTAAGTACCTGGGTCACAGTGACCTTGAAAAAAACGTGTCTGGGCTATAATTACTTTACCATTTTACTAAGTATCATGAGACTTCACTCTTAATCTCTGATTGCTGCTTAATTTGTGTTTGCTATAGAACATGTAAAATGCAAATACATTTTAACTGTGCTTTTAAATGCATTATTATTATAAATGTGATAAGAATTTTGACATGCTGTTCTGCATATGAACATAGAAAATGGCTGGGCTTTTTCATCAGATTTACATCTTAGGACACTTTGAAGGCAACAAGATTTGGTGGGAAATAGACTTTTGCAGCCCCCCACCCCCCAAGTGGCATCTTTACATAATTTGGTTTTGTCATCATAAACTCCTCACAAGCCGCTTTTAAAACCCGTTTCTTGCACTGTGGTTTTAAAAACTGTCAGCTAATCAAAATCAGATGGGCAGCCAAGACAACATGACTGGTGGCCTGATTGACAGACAGGACTCAGATTGTGAAAACTGACTTGTAGCAATCCTGGCACTCTAGGTAGTATGATCATCCTTAATTGATGTTCTTATCAGCCACAAAGATAAATTTTGCTTGCAGGTCAGTGCTACATATCAATGTGCTTCATAAACCCCTGATACCGTTGGCCACACAAGGTCAGAAAATGTCAAAGAAAACGGCCAATGACTGTGACATTTTCCTGGGAAAACTGAGGGTTAATTACGTCATAGACACTGATCATATGACGTGTGATGTTATTATCATTGTTTGGCGCCAGACTTACATCAGGTTATGTGCTAGTGTCCATTATCAGTAATTGCTTCATACTGCCATGTAATGAGACTGGAGAAGCCACTTGGAGGTGCTGTGTCCACTCACAATGGTACAATTTCAAAAGAGAATTGTATAATTGAAACTTTGTTATAATGCTTCACTGGGATTAGGGAGCTTTCTGGTAAGAGTCCAGAAACAAGTATTTTATGGGATATCAATGTGATATTAGACAACCTGCCAAACATCAAATCAAGTGGAGAATTTGTGTAGAAATTGGTTTATATTGATCATATTCCTTCATTTATCATCTGACATGGCAATTGCATTGGAGCCACCATTTCTTAACCTTTCACCAAGGAGAAGAAAAAGGTTTAGCAAACATCTTTAGAGTGGATTTGGATATGAAATGCCCCCTTGATAACCCACATGCCAACTTAAGGCAGCATTTTTCCAGTGAGACATCAAGCAATTGCATTTCTGAAAATTGTTGATACTGGAGAGATTAATGGGCAATATGTACTGAGGAATGAAATGATATTTTGTGCTATCTCTGCATAATATTTTTTTTTTCTTTTTAATTTTTAGCTCAGTGGATCTAAGGTTGCAGAGCTTATACAAGTTGTGATACCTCTGTCTCTACATAAACAGTTTTTGTGAATGTGATACAGTCCACAATTTCCAAGTTAATTAGACCTATCCGCTGTTATAAAAGACATGAAAATCTGGGTTGCTATCAATATATGTGGCGCCACCTGTAGTATTTTCTTAATGTATGGACCAAAATGCGAAAATTTAGAATGCCTTATTTCCAGAAAAAAGGGTGTAGATCTACCTGGCATGTGTCTCTACCAAATAAGTTCACAGGGTCATGCTGCAAGCAATTATTTTGGGATATGTTGTGAATTTCTTGGTTCATTTTTTGGCAAAGTCTTGAAAAAACTTTCTCTGTGTGATCATCCCATATGTCAGCAGAACATAAGCCCAGGGGCCTCTTGTTTGTACATTATTACTGTTGTTGTTGTTGTTGTTATTAAGTGCCAAAGATTGTGCTTCATTTACTGTTCCATGATTTTTCATAATTAGTCAGCCAAAAAACCAGAGTCCAAGTGCAGCTGGCTGTGTGTTGCTGTAATACCAGACATTGGTGAAGCCATCTGTAGTCTTGATAATAGCCTCCACTTTTTACCCCCTGCACATCAAGTGCCATAGGTTATTGTCATCCCCTGCATCGCCCTTCTGTCTGTCCATCCATCTTGTTGATTTTGCCACAATATCTCAAAAATATTCACTGTAGCTGTACCAAATTTTTGTCAGAGATGCACCTTAATAATGTGCCAGGTACCTGAACATTGAAAACCAACTTGCTATTTTGCAACTTTTTATGAAACTTTTAAAGTATTTATTTCAAGGCCGTCTGAGTGGCGCACAAGGGGATGACATTACCATATTATCTCAAAAACTAGGCTAAAAGTATAAATCCAAAAGTGGCGCGTTTCAAAAATCAACAGTTTGAAGGAGAGGTCAGTAGCCATTAAAATTAACTCTTTCAGTGCCAATCATGTCTAAAGTCGATTTACTAAAGTCAAACCAGTCTGAATTATCATTAGGATCCCAGATTCATATTCCTCATTAAAAGACATTTCATTTAAGTACCATTATGCCTATAGTTCCTGAGAGAACACCCCAGGTCAACAGCTTTTGTTGGTGAATTGCACCCAATGCACACCAAGAAAAGCTGTTCACTCAGTCCAAAATTTGGCACTTAAAGAGTTAACATGTAGCTTTGCACAGAAAGAATTATGGCCTGCATGGGTGCTAACAGCTGAGACCCCATAGCAATAAGGACCAATACATGAAAATAAAACAGCTAATCAAACATTGGCACTTGTGTCAAAGACCCAGCAGTGTAACATAATATATTTGACAAACCATGATAGTGATGATGGATCAGGAGACAAATCTATAGCTGTGAAGGATGAAGTGTAAGAGACAGTAGAGTGTTTGATCTTGTTGACTCAGTGGTGTGGGAAAGGAAGATTGGCTACTGGCCAGCATGGCTGGTATGCAGTGGGTACACCAAGTTCACACTAAAAGGCCTGTATTGGCAGAAGTGGAACTGATTGAAAAAAACACTCACAATTTGATAGACTGGCAAAGATTTGTCACCAAAAACAGTTGAGGTCAGACAGGATTTTCACCATGGTAGTGTGCCAGCCCTAAGTTGGTATTTAGTGCTTGGTATAATTAAATATTGAAATGTGACTAGCACTATGCAGGGACATTTCTTATTGAGGAATTATGAGTCATAACATCTGTCACTGTACAGCACAATAGATTGCAGTGTTCTCATGGGAAGAGATTTCCTGGTTACATGATTCCCCCACCCCCCAAGTTGTAATTTCTTATTGTGGTTAAACACTAAGCCCATGGGACAAAATTCAATCTTTTAGAGATCTTCGTGTGTGACGTAGGTTTTATAGTCATCGTCAGCCTGACGTAAATGCTTGTCCAAGGTCTTAGTTGGCTTGCCAGCTTATTTTGAACCATAACATTGGCTTCAGATCGTGAAAGGGCATTGCATGTTCCTCACTGCCTGCACTGCTTGAATGTATGAGTTGCTGCACGTACAGCCGTCATTGACTACTGACCTGTATCGATTATACTGACTCCTTCCTCAAGTTCATATATAGACAAGAATGCAGCGAGAGTCTCAACCCACCATCAGTTACTTATTGATTTTTTACTAGTCAGGCACTGCACTTGATAGATAAAAAATAGAGAAACAAAAATTATTTTGGTACAAGATTCCACCATTAATGTGTGGATGCCAAAGACATGTTACACAGCTTCTTGTCCTTCATGCCACGTGTCTGTTAATAAGCGCTGTTTGATATTAAAAGATAGCTACACTTTTTTTGTCTCCTTTATGTGATGTGCCCATTAAGTGAGCCATCAGATATTAAAGATATGTTGCACTTTTTCATGTCCTTTTTGTGATGTGCCCATTAATGAGCTACACTGTATCTGATATATATATATATATATATATATATATATATATATATATATATATATATATATATATATATATATATATATATTTATATATATATATATATATATATATATATATATATATATATATATATATATATATATATATATATATATATATACAATGAACTGGGCCATATAGATTATGGCATTCACGAGTACCGGCCTCCATTGAACCATTCTTTTTAAGAATGGGTATTTGGTGCAGTTGGGATGTGCATTTCCCATTTTCAGCTAGATGATTGGTGCCAACGGTTGCTGGTTCGAGACCCGGCTGTTCCGTGGTCACAAAACGCAATATATTTTCGGTGCTTCTTTGATGCTGGAGGACTTACATATGTGCAGTCCCCAATCTGGGACAACTCCGAATGCAGTACTTGTACTGGATAAATTACAATGAGCTGGGCCCGTGTCGATTACGGCATTCCTGCATACAGGTCTCCATTGAACCATTCTTTTTCAGAATGGGGATTTGGTGCAGTTGGCATGTTCATTTCCCATTTTTTGGCTAGGTGATTGGTGCAGAAGGTTGCTGGTTCGAGACCCGGCTATTCCATGGTCACAAAAACATATATATATATATATATATATAAAACTTATTTATTGAGGGTGGCCAGTTAGCATTTTTGCGAATCTCCACTGCAGTGCTCAAGGAAAATCTTTACAATATATTTCATGCACTTGTGTAATGAGAACAATCTGACAATCAATGCTAGGGTTACACCAATTTAAGCCAAATTATCTAACAGACAGCATTGAAGTAAGCAGCACAGTTCTTTTTAAAAGCATCCAGTGTCTTTGCATGTATGTGTTACACTTTTACTTGCTGCATATGCCAGTTATGAGGTGCACAGTATTTGTACAGAATAAATGGCATGTAAAACATGCAATGCTCATGTATGCTATGTACAAAATACTACATTTTACATACGTGCATGCAGGCACATACACACACACACACACACACACACATATGTAAAAGATGAAAATTACAACACATACATGAGTGTTACCTGCTCTAAAGACCACCTCTGTAGACACCACATTAGTTTTTAAGTTCATCGTTTCTAGACAAAGGACTTTTGGTTCTTTGTTAATTTACCTGCAATCAAAGACTGCCTGCCATGTGACCCCTTTTGGCTGGCATTAAGGATGGTCTTAAATAACAGGTACCTCTCTGTATGTATATATGTATGTATATATATAGACAAAATTTTGTGGAGTATTAATGTAAAGTGCAGTTTGAGGGGGAGGTGTTGACTCACCAGGTCTATGTTTTGCATACATATAGTTTTCTGCTCTTCCGCTGCAGTTGCTAATTCTGCTTTATTTCCCCTACATGAGCATGTGACAGTTGTGTCTTGACCCCATGTACATACAGGTAGAAATCCTATGTTGGTAGCACACACCCAGAACATGACACTGCAAACACACTTGATGCAGAGGATGTGTCAGTCACATTTAATCTGTCAAGCAATCAGATCACTACAGACAAAACTTGTCAATATGGCATGTTGGCAGCTCTCTAGATCTAAAAAGACAAAAAAAGTTGTCATTTGAGTTGGCAAACTCTTGACAATGCTGGACAGCTATGTGACCCTGTAGATTAAGGCAGTGTTAAATAGAGGCTGATGAGAGGAGTGCTGTCAATCCACCGCCCTTCCACATTGTCTTTGAAGGTTGCTTTCTTGTTATTGATTATTGGAAAGGCAGCCAGCAAACATTGAGGCAATTCAACTCTCCTACTTTTCATAAAGACTCTAGACTTCTTATAAACTCTGTTGTTTTGTGTCAGTTCAATTAAAAACAAAAACAAAAAACAAACTAGGTCTAATATTTTGCAGATAATAATTGTTTTGGAGAGTCATCCAAATATCATTACCTTATATTTTTTAATGTGTTACCATCTTCTCGTTTTCAAATACTTAAAACACTTATAACTTGAAATTTATTGAGAAAAATGAAATGTATCAGCTGGTATTCAACCAGGGATTATTCAAGTGCAGCCACTTTTACTAAAGTGACTCAAGTGTATTGGCCAGACTTGTGTTCTTGAGCCTAACCAATTCTAAACTTTTCAATCAGTAGACTAGTGGTTAAATGTTTAATCAAAACAAAAGAAATTGAACTTTTCTAAAGCAGCCAATTTTGCTGTCTCTCAAGACAGGGACTACTATAGTACAAGGGACTAGATAAATGTGGTCTGAACTCCTCCAGTGCCAACTGTGGCTCAAGTTGAATGACTTAAAAAGAACTGCTTGCTATTATGAGAACGATACCAGATTCATATACCTCGTGAAATGACTTTTCATTCAAGTACAGTGAAACCTGTAATAGACCCTTTTAGGACCCCAGAGGGCAGTACTTGAAGATGATCATTTGCATAGTTTTACTTATTTGCATAACAACAAATCCCTTTGATTTTTGATTGGCAAACAGCCAAATTTATGCAAAATGAACACCATCAACTGCTGCCATCTGGCGGGCCTAAATTCCTCTTTTCCCTAATACCCCAGGTACCAAAACAAAATATTCGGGGATGGGGGGGGACTGTAAGAGACTGCCATGACTGGATGTTACATATATCTATGTTTGCTATCTGTAAAAAGAATCCTCAAGTCCATGTACAAGCTCATACAATCCTTTTTATTTACATTCAATTCTATACCCACTAAATTGGTACTGAGTAAATCTTTCATGAGTTAATATTTCGCTTCTAATATCAACTCATGGTTTTTTTATGCAGGGGCCCATGAGGGCCCTGCATATTTATATGGCGGAAATCCAGCCTGTTTGTTTACATGTTACATAACCTATACACCACAGTACGTTGGATTATGTGTGAAATGATACAATTTTAAGTCTGCACCATGTGAGAAGATCCGATAAAATGTTCATTCAGCATGTTTTGTTTTTGTTTTTAAGTTGTGTCGTGTCTTTTTTAAAAAAGGGTTATTTTGCTGTTGAAGGGGTGGATCAAGAGTCATGAGTTTTGTAAAGGACCGCTACACAAATGGTAAAGTTGCCCTAGTTTGTGTTGATGGTTTAAATCAATTTTGTGCCATGTGGGGAGGTTTATAGTCAACCAGACAGAGCTAGAATTTAGTGTCAATTAGTGTTCTTGATAATTATCCCTGATAAAAAAACGGGACAAAATATTAAAGTTACTGTAAAAATTTATAAAGTTTGAGGTGCATTGTGAGGAGCCATTTTGTATGAAACGGAGCTGTATTCCTGTGACTGCGGTTTCCATGAGGCTATCACATGTCAACATGGGCAAGGTCAACCATTAAACAAAGGAAAAACTGGACTCTCACGTGTTGACCAGCGTTTATGTTAAGACGCATTACTGGGTGTACGAAAGAAAAAAGTTGACTGGTGATAACAATGAGTGGATTTTAATTACAAGGTTGTGATACAAAGTATGGAGTGGTAATTTTGTTTGACAAAAGCTTAATTAGTGTACAAGTGTTACAAACTGGCAGAATACTTCACTGCAACGATGCTACGTTTGTTCATCATGACACACAATGGCGGGAAAGACTGATTGATTTTGGAACATTCGTCACTAGTTTTTCCAGGTCTTTTTGATTATAATTTTCAGCATATAAATAGATTATGGCCACTGAGTATAGGCTGTTTCAAGAAGTAAACGAGATGAAGGAGTTAATCTGTTGTGTTATGCTGGTGCACTGGGACTGTGAGGCTGAGGGAAGGGATGTGGTGAGGCACTGAGGGAAACCACGCTTCCACCGTCTGTGCGGTGAAGAAAGTGCACAAATCAGAGTAGCACCGAAGCCAGGAATCTAATAGTTCACAATGTATGTTTGTGTGATAATTAGATATGTATTTCCTCTTTCATACTTGGCTGAATTGCTGCGGATCGGATGCGTATCGACGCCATCATTTGCATACTAGAATACCAGTATACCATGCCATCGCATGGGCCATGGTAACTCGTACAATATCAGTCTCTCATATGGCTGAAGGCTGCAAGACCTATATGGATTTGTCCCAAAACCCATCGCAAAATATTGGGTCACAGTAGGTGTGGCATCTCGTCTGAAAATCACATATATCATCAGGTATTGCCTTACTTTGTTAATAAAGGATATAAACTTGAAATTTGTACCCTGACCTTGATGTGCCAAAATGTTTTTTTTTTAGTCTGTCTGTGGAACTGAAACGATATACTTGTGTATTTAAGCTGATAATTACAGCTCTGTGTTCATAAATATTATACTTCGTTTATTTTTTGATTAACATGATATATTTCGTAGCACAATTGTTTTATTTAAAAAAAACTCACATTGATACAGAACCCTAACCAGCAAGGGTATTATTCTGTTTCCCATATTACATGGCAACTTTCTCCATTATTCTAGTTCAAAATTCTACCACCAGGTGTAAAATGTCAATTGATTCCAGGCACGATCAACTTCAAACCTTTTCGCAAGTGATTTAGCTAAAATAAAGAAGCATCCATCAATGTGAGTACTAGTTACCAAAGATAATGCCCCTAGCTTACGAAATGTGTCAATATCTGACACCTCTCGTGTGTTTTTTGGTAAAAAAACAACCTCAAGCTTTTGCATCAAAATCAATGTGGAACTTTGCGATGGGTTTTGGGACAAATCCTAAAAGGTCTCCCAGCCTTTTGGCGCTCAAGAGACTAGTATTATATTATGGGTTAGGGCCATGGATGCTATGGCTCACTTTCAGTCAATTTGCGTATACAGTGTTGGCAAATTCAGCACAAGGAACGGTGTTCTAAATTCAAATTCAAATGAAAAATAAATTTCAAATTAGAAATTTGTCTCCTTGTTATCATAGATCATCGAGGCCTCAATTTTTTTCTAATTTTTTAATGATTTTTTGTGTGTTTTTGCTATTTTTGACTTCTTCTCAAGAACCGTCACTCAGATTAGGCTGAAACTTGGTGGATATGTTCCTTGTGGAAGGGTCAAACAAAGTTGTTCACTAGATGGCACTGCTGTGGATTCCTGATTTTTAATAATTTTCTCAATTTAGGTATTTATTGTTCAGTGCAGCTTTCCTGTTGATTACTATCACTAGTAACTTAATTGTTTTGGCATTAGTAGGTGCATTTCAGTGTTTTAGGGCAGTTCCCGGCATTACACAGCATTTGCCAGCATAACAAATGCTAGGAAAAAGCCCACTAATGCTAGGAAATGACAAAATCCAATTAAGTCTTTTGGACCTCAGTATTAGCCAGCGTTAGTTGGTGTTAGTCAGTGTTTCCCATCGTTAGATGGCATTTGCCAGCGTTTGACACCCTTTCTGAGTTTCAATGCTGGCAATCGCTTTGAAACGCTGATTAACACTGGCTGCCGCTGGCAAACGCTCTATTGTCCTCTTAGCAAAATCACTAGGATACATGTAAAATTTGAAATCAGTTGAACTGGGATGTGAAGGATCCATGGAAATCTGTGTCTTGTACTTGTACTAATCATCAATGTACTTTTATTTTTTATACTCATGGGCAATATTACATAATTATCTTGAATATTATGTTGATGATTTATCCATTGAGGTGTATGTGTAGTGAATGACTTTGCTCATGATCACTGATATTTTGGTCACTTCAATCTTGGCTACAAAGTAAAGACAAACAAACAACCCTGTTTTCAATTTTTGTTTAAACACAGCACAGCAATTATGTCTCCCGGTGGAAGCCGGGGGACATATTGGTTTAGTGCCCGTTTCTTCTTCTTCTTCTTCTTCTTCTTCTTCTTCTTCTTCTTCTTCTTCTTCTTCTTCTTCTTCTTCCTCCTCCTCCTCCTCCTCCTCCTCCTCCTCCTCCTCCTCCTCCTCCTCCTCCTCCTCCTCCTCCTCCTTCAACACTTGGTTTCCGTGCGATAAGTCTTGAAGGACTGGACAGAATTTGATGAAACTTGGTAGGATTATGTATCTAGGCAAGACCTAGGTTGGGATTGTATTTGGGTGACCTTGACCTAATTTTCAAGTTCACAGGGTCATTTATGTGAAATTGGTTTCCGTTCGATAAGTCATGAAGAACTTGATGGAATTTGATGCAACTTGGTAGGATTATGTATCTAGTCAAGACCTAGGTTGGGATTGTATTTGGGTGATCTTGAGCGAATTCTCAAGGTCACAGGGTCACTTATGGGAAATTGGTTTCCGTTCGATAAGTCATGAAGAACTTGATGGAATTAGATGAAACTTGGTAGGATTATGTATCAAGGTAAGACCAAGGTTGGGATTGTATTTGGGTGACCTTGACCTAATTTTCAAGGTCACAGGGTCATTTATGTGAAATTGGTTTCTCTGCAATAAGTCTTGAAGAACTTGATGAAAATTGCTGGAGTAATGTATCTAGGTGAGAGCTAAAATAGGATTGTAATTTTCAAGCCAACTTGGTCATTTGTAATTTGTTATCACCTGTAGCTTATTCAGAGACGTAAGTGTTCCACCGGGAGACATTTGATTTTCTGTTGGAAAATCAGTCTGTTCTAGTTTTTTATTGTATGTACAGCAAAAGTCAACAATGTATAGCTTTTGGGTAGCATAGATGTGAATCTGGGTGAATATAATACATGGAATTTATTATTAAATTCCATGTATTATATTCAAGTCAGCAATGTATAGCTTTGGGCTGGCATACCTGTCAAGTCTTCCTCATAAGGTGGGAGTCTCCCACTTTTCACCCAAATTTTTTTTTTTTTTTCGTGCAAAATTTGGCAGAATCTCCCCATGAAAACTTAGGATTTTCTATTATATTCTTTGTTAAAATACCAGTTGTCCCCCCCCCCCCATGGATTTTTCAAATTAACAAAAATCTCCCTATTTTGAGGTGTGGAATGTTGACAGGTATGGGCTAGCATAGATGTGAATCCCAGTGAATATGATACATGGAATTTATTATATTCACCTGGATTCACATGTGTTAATCCTGTAACACCTATAACAATTTGCTACTGTCAATGAATTCACATTGTGTTTGTAACCTCAGAGGTGGTTAATCCTGAAACAATTTAATGCTCCTTTCAGACTCTTGCAAAGATAAATGTAAGAGAGCAGTATGTGGCACACTGAGTGGGGTCCGTGTATAAGGCAGCACAGGGCGCACTTTTCTTTACACTGGGCATGATCTCCAGCTGCTACTTTAGTATTGGATTACTGTTGCTTTGTCAAGGATATGCTGAAAGATCCCTACATACACCACGGGTGACATTCCAAGAAACCCTTATTTCCCTAAGTGGTGTGTAATGTTTAAGTATTGTTAGATGAAAAAGCAATATAGTACAATAAATTTACTGCAGAGCCTCCAGATTAGTCTCTGCATACTATTAGGCAATCCAGAGAAAATAAATATGTTTATAATAATAAAAGCATGAGAACAATTCATTTTGCAGCATTTTGCTCTTTATGTAAAATGGTTGTGACCGAAAAAAAAAAAGTGTTTGGAGATTACAGGTGTTCAAGCTTTAGAGGTGTTCTGCTGGCCACTGTAGCAGCTTGCCTATAGTTCCAGAGAATGTAATGGCCTGGGTCAACATCTTCCCTTACCATGCTTTGGGTGCAATGTACCCAAGGCATACTGAGGAAAGCTGTTGACTCCGTCCAAAATGTGGTAATCAAAAGGTTAAAAGGTATATGGCCTTAATGAAGTGATCTCCTGAGGGAAAGACGACTGTATTTGAAATGGAATATGTCATGTGGAGACCTGCTATGATGACTGGCAAGTTGTCCTGGGAAGGTGGTGGAGCCATAATGATGTGATCAGAGGACCACATGGCAGACTAGTGCATGCCTGGCAACCCATTGTAATGTTGTGGTTTCAGATATATATATATGTAAAGCCATCGCAACATGAAATACTAGATGGAGGCAATATTTTGAACATCAAAGGGAAGCTAACTACCTGGCTGTCATGTGACGTGTTGGAGTCAGCAATAGACAGCGGTAGATGTAAGTGTCATATCAAACCATTTACCTAAGCAGGATGTTAACTCTTTCAGTGCCACATTTTGCACTGAGTCAACAGCTTTCCTCGGTGTACTTTGGGTGCAATGAACCCAAAGCACACCAAGACAACCTGTTGACCTGGACTAATGTTATCTATGTATCTTCAGGCATGCTAGTACAGAGAAAACTCCTTATAATGACACCATCTGTTCCCTAAAAAAGTGTCAGATAACTGAATATGCTGGATAAATGAATCAAATAACCAAGAAAATGAACTTTTTGCCATGAAAATTTGTGTCATTATATTGACTATGTGGGATATCTAAGTGTTGTTATAATGAGGTTTCACTGTACTTGAATGAAAGGCCCTTTTACAAGGAATACAAACTAGCACCCTTATTATTCAGGGCAGTTCATTTCAAGTGGTTTGACTTTAGTCACAGTTGGCGCTGACAGAGTAAAAGGTGGATGCCAACCACTTTTACTCAATAATTATGAAAAATGAAATGGTCCATTGTTAGGTACAGTCAGAGACATTCTTTCATGGTGTGCAATTGGGAGGGGCCGTGGCATTGCTATCTACAGTTATGTGTGGCGTGTCTGTTTGCGGCCACAGTGTGTTTTATGTTGCAGTGACTTCTCATTAAGTATAACATAAATTTCATGGCTCTTATTGTCACAGGTCACCATGGATTTGCCTCCATTGTTACGATCTTCATACAAGAGCATAAAAACTTGCCATGTGGCAATACACACGTGTTGCTGATGAAAAGAAGTGTCCATCAGTAACGGTCTCTGCTAAACATTTCGTCCATTTAAAGGAGAAACCCTGCAAAATCTGTTAGATTTCTAACACTGCTCCCCCCCCCTCTTGCCAGATTAACTCTTTCAGTGCCAATGACGACTAAAGTCGACCCACTTAAGTCAGACTAGTCTCAATTATCATCAGGATCCCAGATTCCTATTCCTCTTAAAAAGACCTTTCATTCAAGTACCAGTATGCCTATAGTTCCTGAGAGAATATCCCAGGTCAACAGCTTTTCTCGGCAAGCATTGGGTGCATTGCACCCAATGTGTGCTGAGAAAAGCTGTTGACTCAGTCCAAAATTTGGCACTTAAAGAGTTAATACTGTCAGTTTTTTTGGGGTTTTTTTTTTTTTTTTTTTTTTTTGGTTAACAACAGGTAGCAAAAAGCCTAGGGGTAATATAGAATTCTGCTTTTTACATAAGATATGACATATTCAGTGTTTGCGAGGCCATGGCTGTGGTGAACAGATAATGACAGCTGTTACCGTAATGTCTAACTGCTGCCAAGAATCACATGGTGAAGGATGCCAATTTTTCACGTATTATATGATGAAATAATGTTAAGAAGCTGCTTGTACATGGAAGATCTGGTTGCAAGACAAAATAAGGACTTGACCCGAAGGGCTTCAGTCTGGGCAAGACCTAGAGTGGGGTAAAGGGGGTTTCCTTGCTGAGCATTTTTACTTGCTATATTTGTGTACTTGAAGCTCTTTATTTCAGAACTTCATACCAGCCATTTGTAAATTACAAACTGAAGCAGCCATAGATGCGTAGCATGGAGACAGAATTGAGGCTCCGAGTCAGACATAAGAATGGTAATCTGGGTGATTCACTGATAGTCCCAGTTACCATAGTAACCCAGGGCAGCAACTCAGGTCTCATTAAGTAGGTCTTGTATAATTGTGTGGGGGATCAGTTATACTGTAGGTGTATCATTTTTAATCAAGCATAATTTATGCTCTGCATGTGGAATGTGGAAATTGTTTTATAAAGAGCATACCATGCAGGCAACTCTATGGTTATACATTGTTCCTAGCTTTTAAAGCAGTTGATACTGTCAAAAACATTTATTGGTCTTAAACATTGTATTATCAGCAAAAGTTGCAAGTTAGGGCCAGGGGTGTTAGCCCCAGACCTGTCCTGAGGGCTTGTCCTTAGTGACAGGCAGACAGGATAATAGGACGGTAAAAGTAAACCTGTGCAGAGTGGTGGTGTTTGCATCAAAGGGTCTATTGATTTACCCTGAGATGAAAGTTTTTGTGAAACTGTATACGTGTATGATCAATGAACAGAGAGCTGGGCAGGATCTAAGTCTTGTCTTTTGTATTCCATGAATTACATGGTTTGAAATGTAACTACCAGTACAATAATAGACCTGACATGCCCAGGCACTTAATTTTGTAACCATAGCAATGAACAAAAATGTTTCCTATTAACATGAAATATATAAAGTAAAAAAAACATTAACCCTAAAAGTGCTGATTTAAGACTGAGGTAACAGCTTTCCTTGGGGCACTTTGCACACAATGCGGGCAAACTGTTGTAAGGAAAGCTGTTGACCAAGACTACTTTTTGCTTTAGACTAGGCTCACTGGTATTCAAATGAAAGGTATCTTCATGAGGAATTTGAATCTTTCAACCATTATATGTTTAGTGGTAGTGAGACATGACAATAGCAGTGATTATTACTTTAAGAGTTAAAGCAGATGGCAATTTACATCTGGGTGTTTTGGGGGGCACTCTAAGCAGGAAAGAAGCTGTTGGTCACCATGATACACAAACCATGCTTTGTGGGGTCTGAGGGCATGTCCTGGGGGAGGGGGGGAGGGAAACAAAAACAAAAACAAAAACAATTTACACTTCGTTAACTAATCTGAGCCACTTCGGTTGTCTTTGGATGGGAAAATAAACAGCAAATAAACATTCTAATAGCAAAAGTATATTCACAAATACAGTGGAATCTCCCTGTGAAGACCAGCTAAGAGACTGAAAATGTGGTCTTTATGGGAATATTTTTTAAGCATAAAAAAGCAAGGACTGAATTGGTGGTCCTAACATAGAGATCATCTCGTTATAGAGGCAGTCTTACTCATGTTGATTGGAAATTCTACTATATGCATTCATTTGCAGTGTTATTGAAATAATCAGGAAACTGCATCAGCAAGTCCTTTGGGATAAACCAGAAACATCAGTCCACTTAACAGCATGGCCCTCAAGATCATGTAAGCAAGAAAGTCCTTTGTTACCAACTGGTCAGATGATTATCATTCACTTTAACTTGCTCAAGAAAATGTAAATCACAAAATCCCAATTAACATTCTTTCAACCACAAGTATCCAGTTTTTAGCTCTGCTGACCATAGATCACAGAGCTAATGTGCTCATGCATGTCTGTCTGTCCATCCACTAGTCTGTAACAGTCTGTAAACTGTGAATTTGGGATTTTTTTGTGAATTTTTCCGTTCTTTTCGGGGGTAAATCTTAAAAAATGTTCTAAACCACTCAACCAATTGCTTTGATATCACAAAGAAACACACCTATGGACTTTTAATTCTTAATTTGTTCAGCAGTTAGCACTGCAATTGTGTCACCCCGTGCAACGGGGGGACATATTGTTTTTGTGTCCGTTTCTTCCGCTTGTTCTTGTTCTTGTTCTTCTTCAACACATTGGTTTCGTGCATTGTGGACGTGATAACTCGAGAAAGATTTAGCTTGGGAAGTTGAAATTTTTTGTGAAGATGTTCCTATATAAAACCTTGCTTAAGATTGCAGATGGGTGACCTTGACATATTTTTCAAGGTCACATGGGCATGTCATCTAAAATTGAAACGGATGCAATAACTCTGCAAGGATTTGACTTAGGAGGTTGAAATTTTGCATGTTTATATACCATAATACCAACTAGGTTAGGATTGTAGATGGGTGACCTTGACCTATTTTCAAGGTCACATAGCCACTTTTAAAAAATCATTGCAAATGCATTCGAGAAAGATTTGTCTTAAAGAGGTTCACATTTTGTGTGATTATTTTTCTATGTAAGACTTTTGTAAAACCTTGCTTGTGACTGCATATGTATGACCTTGACCTATTTTTCAAGGTCACGTGGGCATTTTGTCAGAAATCAACTTGGGTGTGATAACTCCAGAAAGATTTGACTCGGGAAGTTGAAATTTATATAAGACCTTGCTTGAGATTGCAGATGGGTGACCTTGACCTATTTTTCAATGTCACATGGGCATGTCATGTAAAATCGATAATTCAAGAAAGATTTGACTTGGGAAGTTGAAATTTGTGAAGATGCTCCTATATAAGACCTTTGCTTAAGATTGTAGATGAGTGACCTTGACCTTTTTCAAGGTCACATGGCCACTTTTTCCAATTCATTGCAGAAACACTAGTGAAAGATTTGACTTACAGAGATTGAAATTTTGTGTGATTATGTTTCTATGAAAGACTTGTAAGACCTTGATTTTGACTGCAGATGTTTGACCTTGGCCTATTTTTTAAGGACACATAGGCATTTCATCTGAAATGCATGCAGGCATGATAACTCTACAAGGATTTTACTTAGGAGGCAGAAATTCTGCATGATTATGTACCATAATGCGAACTAGGTTGGAAGTATAAGGCGACAATAGTAAGGGCGCACGGGGAGACATTTGATTTTCTGTCGGAAAATCAGCCTGTTCTATTTTTTTTTTGTTTTTGCTTTTTTTGTTCATGACTTTTTTTGTGTTTTTGCTATTTCTGACTCCTCCAGAACGGTCACTCTGACTAAGGACAGGTAAGACACCAAAAACCTTTGCGTGGCTGATTTTGAGATTTTAACGTTTTTTACAAGATCAATGTCCTTTCTATAAGTTGTCAAAATTTAAAGCTTTTAACTAAAGTAGAAATATGAGAAAACCACTAAAAGCCACACAGGCATGTTGACATCAGAACGTCCATGTGTTATTCTTTTGGTTTTCAGGTGCCAAACAGAACAATGCCACCAGTCAATCATACTCAGCAGCCTGTCACGTGGCTGCAGGTAGCAACGGCACATGGCAAAAAGAGAGTGGTATCAAGGCGGCACCGCGAATTCAGGCGGCATGCCAAAAGTATGTTTGTAGGCAGGGAAAAGATGCAAACATGCTAACACATCATAGCCTTAGTGGTTTATTTTATAGTTATCTTGCTTGTTTTGCGTTCTAATGAAGGGAGATGTTCAAGAGGAGCGGGAATCATCAGACGATGTCCCTTCAAACTTCAAAGGCCACGCCGCGATGGATTAGCCCAGTGGTCCGGCACACAATAAAGACAGCCGGGAAAAAAACTGGCACTTTAACCAACAGTACCCACATACATAATAATAATTTATCCAAACCCAGGGATGAGGAAATAAAGTACAAATAAACACATCGAAATAAGTATAAATGAGAACAGAAGCGAAAAACACGAAATATCATTACAAAACTCAGGTTTGAAAGAGAAATGAAACTCCTGGAGAAAACATTACAAAATAATGACAAGCTAACTACATAAAGTATACAGATAGGAGTAAATTCAATAAAACACTATCCCTAAAAACAGGATGAAGATGTAGGGGGCAGTAGACAAAACCCGCCAATCGTCCACTGACCACGAGCGGCCATAGGCCGCCCCACCGAAGCAAGGCAACACAACTTTCATTGCCAGGCTTGAGGTCATGGGGACTGAAGGGCGGCCTCCATGACATCAGGCTTTGAAACCAGCTTGTCGCTGTCGCCGTTTGACAGATGGCAGAATAATGTTTTCCATACTTCAGAGGCTCTTTAATTCATGTGAATGGCCAATAATGATTGACCTCACCAAATGTTAAGGGACGATGTTTACTACATTTTTTACAAATATCAGCTCAAGTTGAGCAAACAGTATTGTTTCAGAGGCAAACGTCAAAGGCCTTCGAAGCTTGTTTTCTCAGAAAGGATAATAGGACGAGAACCCCACCTAAGAATGGTTATTCCAAGAAAACGGCTGGGCGAAATTTAATCTGGTTAAAGGCTTTTGATTCTGTAATGTCTGAACTGCAAGAACTTTCAGCGATTTTCTAAATTTTGCTTTGTTCTTTTTCTATGAATTGAAGAAAATGAACATCCTGGAAATCAAAGGGGAAATTGAAATGTCAAAATTTGAGGATGGATAACGGAAAAACTAAACCAAACATAAAAAATTGCAGGATTTTTTTGTTGCCAATATGTGAGGACTAAGATGCAAGTGTAATTATGATTTTATCACAAATAATTAATGACTTATATCGACATTTATGAGGTGGATGCTTTGCAGTCAACTTTCAATTGTTTATTCAACAATTAATATCACAGACACCCAAATATGGGACATATAAGTTCTTCAGAGTATGACGATTACCCACATATATGATATATTATCCTAACATAAATACATTTTGAGCTATGATTAATTAAAGTGGGAATTATTTTCGGTGTCTTACCTGTCCTTAAGCTGAAACTTGGGTATGTTCCTGGTGAAAGGGTCAAACAAAGTTATTCACTAGGTGGCACTGCTATCCATTCCTGGTTTTTAACGATTTTGTTCAATTCAGGTACTTTTCGTTAATACAACTTTCCTATTGACTAATATGTAAGTCAACCAGCTTTCTAATGCTAATCACCTTTTCGACTTATTCTCTGAAACCATCAACAAGATTCACTTCAAACTTGATGGCAAAGTACCTGGGGTGGGTTTCTAATAAGTTTGTTCAAATGGTCACACTCCAGTGATTTTTTTATTTTTATGCCCCCCTTCGAAGAAGGTGGGGCATATAGCTGTGCACATGTGGGTCGGTTGGTTGGTAGACTGTGGTTTCAGCACAATAACTCAAGAAGCTTTTGAGCTAGGACTTTGATACTGTTCAGGTGTATCATTCTAGTCAAAAGCTAGGTAAACTTTTGAAGATGGCTGACCTTGACCTAATTTCCAAGGTCACAGTGGTACCTGAGTTAACTTTGGTTTCCGCACAATAACTGAAGAGGTTTTTAAGCTAGGACTTTTATATTGCACAGGATTATACTCCATATTTGGGGCTAGGCGAAGTTTGAAAATGGATGACCTTGACTTCATTTTAAAGGTCACAGAGCCACTTTACTGAATATGGTTTCATGCTCTCTGCATGATTACTTATACCTTGGAGCTAGAACTTTTATATTGCACAGCTTTATGGTTCTCTGTAAGGGCTAGGTTGAGTTTGAAGATGGGAGACCTTGACCCAGTTTCAGGGTCACAGAGGGATTGTAGAATTCCTGTGGTTTCTGAACAATAACTCAAGAAGTTTTTAAGTTAGGACTGGGATACTTTACAGGTCTATAGTTCTTGCTAAGGGCTAGAAGAAGTTTAAAGTTTTGTGACCTTGATTTATTTCTAAGGTCACGTTGCTACCTGGTTAACTTTGGTTTCCACATGATAACTGAAGAAGTTTTAAAACTAGGACTTTAATATTGCACTGGATAATTGTCCATATTCGGGCCTAGGTCAAGTTTGAAGATGGGTGACCTTGACGTAATTTCAAAGGTCACAGAGCCATTTGATTGAATACTGAACATTTGTGCATAATAACTTGCATTTTAGAGGTAGCACTTTTATATTGCACAGCTTTATGGTGGCCTATAAGGGCTAGTGTGAGTTTGTAGATGGGTGACCTTGACCCAGTTTTGAGGGTCACACACAGACAGTAGACTTCCTCTGGTTTTTGCACAATAACTGAAGAAGGTCAAGTGAAAATGAGAGACCTTGCCCTAATTTCCAAGGTCACTTTGCTGAATATGGTTTCTAATGATGACTAATTTTTCAGCTATAGCTTTTATATTGTCCATGTTTTTAGTCGTTTTTACCTCAGCTGACTTGTCATTTAGCTGAGGTTTTTTGAGGGTCCGTCGTCCGTCGTCCGTCCGTCGTCCACAATTCACATTTTCGACTTCTTCTCAAAAACCGTCTGCCAGATTCACTTCAAACTTGGTGGAGATATGCCTTGGGTGGGTCTCTACCAAGTTTGTTCAAATGGTCACTGTCCAGTGATTTTTGGATTTTTAATTGATTTTTTTCGTCTTTTTTGGGTAAATCTTAAAAAATCTTCTTCTCCGAAACCACTCACCCAATTGCTTTGATATCACACAGGAACACTCCCTGGGACTCCTAGTTCTTAATTTGTTCACCAGGTGGCGCTGCAATTTTTTCCTATTTTTTTATGAATTTTTGTGTGTTATAGCTATTTTCGACTTCTTGTCCAGAACCATCACTCAGATTAAGCTGAAACTTGGTGGATATGTTCCTTGTAGAAGGGTCAAACAAAGTTGTTCACTATGTGGGAATGCTGCGGATTCCTGATTTTTAGCGATTTTTTCAATTCGGGTACTTATCGGTCAATGCAGCTTTCCTATTGATTACTATGGAAGTCAATGGGCATTCTAATGCTAATTCACATTTTTGACTTCTTCTCCAAAACCGTCATCCAGATCAACTTCAAACTTGGTGGCAAAGTACCTTGGATGGGTTTCTACCAATTTTGTTCACGTGGTCATGCTCCAGTGATTTTTGGATTTTTAATGAATTTTTGTTGTTGTTTTTTTTGGACAAATCTTAAAAAATCTTCTTCTCCAAAACTGCTTACCCAAATGCTTTGATATCACACAGGAAGACATCTAGGGACTCTTTGTTGTTAATTTGTTCACCAGGTGGCGCTGCAGTTTTTTTCTAATTTTTTTTTTTGAATTTTTGTGTGTTATAGATATTTTCGACTTCTTCTCCAGAACCGTCACTCAGATTAAGCTTACACATGGTGGATATGTTCCTAATGGAAGGGCCAAACAAAGTTGTTCACTATGTGGGAATGCTGCAGATTCCTGATTTTAGCTCAGCTGACTTGTCAGTTTATAGAGCTGTGGGGTCACAGTGCAACATACATGAATTTATACTCTTCATTATAACTTGAGAACTACTTGAACTTTGATGTTGCACTTGTAAGTGTTCTTCTATAAAGGTCAGACTTACTCAGAACATGGTGTCCTTGATCCTTTCCCAAGTTCATAGAGCTGCTGCAAGTGTGATGAATGTCCAGATCAGCTGAGGCTCGGGCTGTTCACACAGCCCTCTTGTTTAAGGGCTAGGTTATATTTTAAAGATATGTGACATTGATGTATGATCAACCTTTACTAGTTCTGTGAGGTCACAAGTGCCCCATCTACCACTATTAATAGGGTAGCGAGGGCAAGGGTAATGAGGGCGGGGCGCATCTATGTTTTACAAACATATCTTGTTTTGTTCTTTTTTTTGGAAGGGGGGGGGGGGGCAAATATTAAAAAATCTTCTGCGAAACATTATGGCCAGTTGCTTTGAAATTGCATAGGGACACTATTTTTTGAATTATTGTATATTTTTGCTATTTTTGACATGTACTCAAAAAGCGTCATTCAGATCATGCTAAAATTTTGTTGGAAATGTTCCTTGTTTAAGTGTCAAAGAAAGCTGTACATTAAGTGGCATTCCTGTGGAGTCCTGACTTTTATTATGAATTTTTCAGTGTGGGTACTTATTGGTATATGTGCACATTCCTGTTGATTACTATGTAAGTCAATGGGGCTTGCAATATTAAGTATGCTTTTTGACATTTCTCTAAAGCAATGGCTGGATCTTCTTCAAACTTCATGGGGCAATATCTTGGGTGAATCTCGAGATCTACAAATCTTAATCAAATGGTCATGCTAGAGTGATTTTTGGATATATGATGAATTTTTCGGTGCAGGTTTTGGCGGATCAATTGCATAGGAACCCTTGAGGGCAAGGCAGCGGGAGTTACACATTACATGGGTGACCTTGACCTCATTCTCAAGGTCACTGGGGTGTATTTAACTGTACAGATGATAACTTGAGAACTATTTCAGCCTGGACTTTGATATTATACATGGTTATGATTCTCTTTGAGGGCCACACTCAGACAGTATGTGAGTGAGGTTTACCTCATTCCCAAGGTCACTGGACAACTGACATGAAATTTACCGTTCACTTGATAAGGTAAATTCTATTTTGAGTTCTGACTTTGATGTTGTACATGTTGATGCTTCTCTATGAAGGTCATGCTTAAACAGTACTTGAGTGACCCTGACCTTATTTCTGAGGTCACAGTGCGACATACATAAAATTTACACTTCACTGTAACTTGAGAACTACTTGAACTGGGACCTTGATGTTGCACATGTTAGTGTTCTTCCATATAGAGGTCAGACTTACTCAGTACATGGGTGACCTAGAGCCTATCCCAAGTTCACAGAGCTGCGTGATGAATCTCTAGGTCAGCTGAGCATGGACTGTTCACACAGGCCTAACTAACGTGTGTGACACACACTTTTGTGTTTTTCTTTCCTTCCTTCCTTCCTTCCTTCCTTCCTTCCTTCCTTCCTTCCTTCCTTCCTTCCTTCTTCTTTACCAGCAAATTTGTCCAACACTTTTCTCTGACACTATTATACATAGAAACTCCAAACATGGCATGATTGTACCTCCATACAAGGAGTTTGACCATTTTATACAGAGGAATTAAGATGTTTAAAATGATGCAAATTAGGGGCATTTGAAATTTTAAATCGTGAATATCTTCAAAA
Source organism: Hermodice carunculata (assembly GCA_964020975.1). Classification (NCBI taxonomy): domain Eukaryota; kingdom Metazoa; phylum Annelida; class Polychaeta; order Eunicida; family Amphinomidae; genus Hermodice; species Hermodice carunculata. The sequence goes on along the minus strand of OZ026612.1, from coordinate 16,078,346 downwards.
GTATAATAGATAGAGATGTCATTCCAACTTCTACTAGGGGGTTATTGACCAGTTCGCATCTAATGAATTTAAAACAAAAGTTCTAGCAATTTAATCAACAATTTTCATGTTTACATGACCAGAATAAACACATCCAACTTTTGAAAGTACCAGGCAATTACCCTTCATGCATGCCCATTTGTTGCCATGTTGTGCATATGTATATTCAGGCTGTAAAAAGGCAAGAACTGGTGTAACCTTATTAAAAAGTACAGCAAACTTAGCAGCGGTCAAAAGTGTGAAAGGCTCACAACCGGTTTACTATGTACTTGCAGTGTGTACTAGTACAGTGTATCCTCTGCTTTCCGCTGTTCATAGCATACATGACATGCAAGGCTAACTGCATACTGTTGACAAAACAGATTGCTACTTTGTTTTTAGATCCAGTGGTTTTCCTGAAGTTTTATGACCACTGTAAAGCTTTCACAAAACTATTAACCTTCCATCATGACCTTAGAGCTTGAAACGCTTCCCACAAAGATATTTTATGTCTGAGTAGCATGGTACAAAATGTGCTTTTAATGCCCACTTGGCCTTGGACGAGTTGGATACATCTCTATCTCCAAACAAACACAAAAAAGAAAGCTTTATTGCTTTTTTCTATTGCAAACCATATGAGAAATGAGCTGTTTTGAGAAACCACTTGCACCTTATAAGTGACCCTGCAGGGTGTGCCCTGGGGTGGTCTCTAAGAGGGGCCATTGTATGTGTCTACACCTACATCCATATTATCTTCAGAATCACTGTATACTTATAAAAAGTTGTTGATATCTGTATTACAGAAACAAACTCTGCCAACACAATCGCGTAAATATATCATCCACGGGACAATTTGGAACACATCAGCAACATGCTTTATGTGACTCAGCATTGCAGCATAATGGAGTTGCTTCATGAGTAGCCTCTATACACACCAGACTGCTACATAATACAACCTTTCCTATCCCTCCAATTTATTACCCTAAACTTCATTTAGAAACCATTACCCAGAAGCCAATCTAGAATAGCTCTTAATGCTGCTTTGCCCACCAAATCTGCTTGTTGGCTTCACCTGTTGTTTTTATAAACATGTTTTATATGCTTGTGGTTTCACTTGATTTATATTAAAAATAGCTCAATAAAATGTACTGGGGTTATCTCCCAGTTGAAGTCCAAATGACCCTCTATCACCATCAATCTATTAGAGAATAGCTCAACCTTATCACTGGGGGTCAGCAAGCATTCTTCCTCTGTGAATAAAGAACCATACTCTGCAGACAGTACCATGCAACTACACGCATAAATGTCCATTTGAAGGATCAAATATACTTGTGAGCCCAGACAATAAATTGTGTATTAATTTCTTTTCTGGTCTGAATGTAATTGTAATCCTGCATGATGCTATAGTGATTATGTATCTCATTCTCATAATGTTTGTCTGACTCTGGTCAGGTTGTGTTGTGGGACCTACTTGTACATGCACATTTCCACTGTCATTGTCAAAAATGATATTTGTTTATTTACAATTTACATTAATTTTTGGACACCGAGGCTGTCAACCGATGGGCATAACACATTATAGCCTTCATAAATATGGCATGTCAAAGCAGGAATTGTAACAACTAAGGGGGTGTTTTGGAGCAAGGGGAGGGCAAGGAGTCCCCCACCCCCACAAATTAAGGCCTTGGGGTTCCCAGTAGTATCCCTATGCATGTTGTATGCTCAGCTGACTGAAATGGTAGCTTAATTAGTACATGTATTTTTAAATACAGTGATCCCCCTCTTATAAGGCCACCCCAAATGAGCGAGAAAAGTGGCTTTATAAGAGGGGTGGCCTCTCTTGAGGGGTAAAATACAATGAAAATGCCATACTTACTGCATGGAAAACTGGCCTTTGTTGAGGGGGTAGCCTCTCTACCGGGCGGCCTTAAAAGAGGAGGACCACTGTATTATCAAATGATCAGAGTGGCACATGAAATTATTCAGCTGGGGAATTTTCTGGGAGGTTTGGATTTATTTACTGCAGTCAGACATGCACTCTGCATGATCTATATGCAAGCAATTCAAAATCCATATCTCAACATTTGGTACAATCAACCATCTTTCCTGAGTCCATAAAACACCTGCTACATGTTTACAGATTTCAAGTTTTGAAGCATAACAATCACACCAAGTACTGTACTCTGGCTCTTCCACAAACCAAATGCTTTGACAAGTTGCCCATGGCTCTGAAGCACTGCAGGAATCACAGATTGTGCACACATTAGTATACATGCAAGTGCCATACATGAGCTTTTTCACTCAAGTACTCTAACGTGAAGCATCATTGGATTCCAGTCGCCACTTAAGCTGTGAACATTTGCCCTTTTTGGTGTTGGATTCTTGTGGCAGACTTTGTATTTTTATTTTTTCATGTACAAAAAACTTCCTTATGATAACACTCAGAAATCCCAAATATCACTAAACAGCACAACTTTTGAGGTACTTGTGGCAAAATTCCTTTGTAATTTGACCCATTCATCTGACATATTCAAACATGTATCTGACAAATGTTTCCATGGTATTGGTGAAACATCTTCGCTCTTAAACTTACTTTCTTTGCTCAGAAAGCTGTCAAATTAACCCTATGAGTGCTTGTGGTCCATGACAATATTGCAGTTTTCTAAATTATGTGTTAAGTGCTGTATTGATTGAGTCTAGAATTTAACGCTACAAGAGTTAATATGCCTGCAGCCAATGGCATTATTTAGACAGTGCACACCAATCGGTCAAAAATCATTGTTCAAGTTCAGGTCAAACATATCTAGCCTTAAGTTGGTATGTACTCCTCCAAGCATATATATGAGCTTACCAGTGAATCCACCTTGACTTCATCTGGGGTTATTATAATAAGGGTCCACTGTGACCTCAATCTGTACCTCAGTAGTGAAGGTGTTCTCCAAACTGAGCTGGGCATAATAAAAAAGACTTAACTCTAACCTAATCTGTGCTTAATAAGGGTCTACTCCAAACTTTTTTATCTAGGCGTAACTAATAAGGGTCCACTCTAAACACATCTGAACTTAATGAATCAGGGCTCCACTGTACATTAATAATGGTCCACTCCAAAAACGACTAAGGATGTATGTGGAAGTCTGGACATCTGGCTTTTGAAACTCAAGTACAAGAGAACTGAAACCTTACAAACTGTCCTGAAAAGTGTATGCGGGGACCATGCCATTTAAAAAAAAATCCACATATGCACTATCGGGGGACGGGACAGATTGGTTCAGCAGTTTGGTGATTTACAGTTGTACCAGTCACCAATAACTGAAAGTCGGAAAACTTATGGTTAGCATTACTTCCTTCAAAGGCACCCATCCATCACAGGGTGCGTGGAACTGAGCAGACATTTCACTGGGCATTCTGCTCCATTTTACACACACTTAGGTCATATTATCATCCTAAAAGTGCCATTTTTTGGTCCTTTTTTTCCCAGTTGCTTGACACCTTGAAAATATTGCTTTTATGTTACATGTTTTCAAACAAATATCATGACTAAACAAGGCTATGGGATCTCTTGCTATGGGAAAAGAAAGATGAAAAAAGTTCAGGAAATGAATGCCTTTGAAATGATACCTTTTGATCCAAGTTGATCGTGGTGAAAGCATAAAAATCAATTTTTACTACGTACTTAAGCCCTCAGGAAATGGGCTCCTTCAATTGTATGAAGAAAGCTTATATAAATGATTATAAAAGCAACACTCCATCACGTTCACGTGTGAACATCAAATCATTGGTCTTTTCACAGGGAAGGGAAAGGAAGTACTGGCATGTCATTTATTTACATGTTTCTATGGTGCAAAATATCTTTAATGCATGAAATCCTCTAACACAGTGTTTTGTTCTCCTCATCAGATGGGAATAAATTTTTTAAAACACGTACTGTTCACTTAATAGAACTTTGCTTCTGACACTCCCTTGGTTTTCACGTTAATTTAAATGAACATTACTGAATGGAAAGTGGACTTTCTGAATAGACAGGGAAATTACATGCATGGAAAGTGAAAGTTAAAGTGTGACACAGGCTTGATGCAGATACAGTATAACTGAATGGCAACTGAAGCAAACTTTTGCAGACGATGTTCTGTTTTGGAAAGCACGCACTCAATACAGTCTGTCCAATTTTATTTCCTGGCAAATGCTTGCAAGTACATGTATTGCAGACCACGAGATAACCTCACCTTGGAACACTGTGCAGTGGAAAGCTACACTTTGCCCAGCCTAGCTAGCTTTACCATTTCAAAAGCCTTTCATGGCATCATAGCTGTTTCCATAATTACCCAGTATACAATGTTAGTTAGCCCTTGTTGATAAAGCTCTCAACTTTGAAGGTTGCAAGTCAGGAAGTCTTCATTTAAGGTTGACCTAAAATTGACCACTCCGCAGCTGCACCCCTCATGGCTTTCATTTTGACACAAAGCGCATTCACTTTTGCAGGGCCAATTTGTAGCAATCAATAACTAGGTGCATCTTAATGGTCACCCTGCTGAAAATACCTTTGACCTTGCTCAAGGACCAGACTGCTCACAAGGCATCACTGGCTTGGCCTCTCCTTCAGCAATGACATCTCTCAGGATTTTGCTGTCCTTGAAAATCTCCGGAAAAAGTTGCTGTGCAGGATTAAAAGTGCATAAAAGAATCTCTCTCTCTCTCTCTCTCTCTCTCTCATCTCCTCTCTCTCTCTCTCTCTCTCTCTCTCTCTCTCTCTCTCTCTCTCTCTCTCTCTCTCTCTCTCTCTCTCTCTCTCTCTCTCTCTCTCTCTCTCTCTCTCTCTCTCTCTCTCTCTCTCTCTCTCTCTCTCTCTCTCTCCTCTCTCTCTCTCTCTCTCTCTCTCTCTCCTTTACCAGCAATTGTCCATCCATACAAGGACTTTGACCACTTTATACAGAGAGAGAGAGGGAGAGGGAGAGGGAGAGGGAGAGAGAGAGAGAGAGAGAGAGAGAGACAGAGAGAGAGAGAGAGAGAGAGAGAGAGAGAGAGAGAGAGAGAGAAGTGTGTTGGCACACACACTTTAAATAGGTCACTAGAAGGCTCCACTTGCAGGAGCTCCAGTTTCAAGTGGTGCCACCTGTACTTAACCTAACAGATACTTTGAACTGGATAACCATTAAAAGCAGAATTGTGTTTAAAAAGGCAACAGTGGTGTACAAGTCACTGAACAATATGCTACCTGACTATATGCTTGATAGGTTTAAACCTGTAAAAAATGTTCATGGCTTAAAACTGCGATCAGTTAAGCACAATCTCGATTTGCCTAAACCTAAAACCTCATATATTTAAAGAAGTACTAGTTCAAGTGCAATCACATGGAACAGCTTACCAGTGATATTGATGACTCTCCAAGCTTAGGGACATTGAAACAAAGATGCACAGCCTTCATTATGTCACTGCCTGACCAATAATGAACCTGCCTGTTACTTGCACCAATATGCTATATAAGCACATGTATAGATGCAGTTACCATGGTTATCATGCAGTAAAACTGCTTCATGTAAATATTGTGACCTGTACCCATTAGAAGGCCCCAGGGGAGATTAGTGTCTCTGACACTAACTGGGTTACCCTCTGTAAGTTTATATACATATATTCGAACTGCTGTGTGTTCAACATGGCCCATCTTTTAGTTACGAAAGCATGCTTGACAAGTACTGTAAACATACTATAAACATTATGATATGTTAATCTTGTCTTGATCTTTGGTAGATCCAGTTTAATCATACATATATGGTTTGAAACTTGCATCATTGTTTATAAAATGCGACATTTTAGATGTCAAAATGTAACTTAGATAGACAGCAGACATGGCACCATTGAAGAAGTGACTTGTCATGCAGGTCATCATTACTATATTGTTACCTGACTATTACGGTGTAGGATTTTATAGTGTCTACCAGTGATACAGGCTTAATGTGGTTACCATGCACAGCCAATAGGACAAAATCTTCAGGTAATAAATATTATTTTGCTGGTGACTCGGTCATGGCTATGCGCAGCTCCAAGTAATTTGCATTCAAATTTCTTTCTGAGTTAACGGAAATCTTGGATCAAGCTATGTGCAGAGAGTGCATTAGTACAGAGTACAAAATTGCTAAAAAATGTTCCAGTATAGGTCTTTTCTTTTTTTCAGCTGGAAATTACATTGAATTTTGTTACGAGGTTCTCATTAACAGGTAGGTTCAATACCTGTGTAAGACAGGTAATCCCGTGATTAAATGCCTCAGTGTACCTTGCACATAATGACCAGTGATAGCAGTGAGGGAACCATTTCTGTGGCAACTTAAGTCAGTACTCTTAGCAGGTAACTACGTGCCCTGTGTTAGTGGTCACACAAGGCTAAGCATCTTTGGATACTTGAGAAAATGTTTGCATGCATATGCACTGTCAAGTGTTGGGTTGCTTACAGAGATCATGAATAAATATATATACATGTATAAATATATTGACCATGACATTTATTTGATAAAAGTCCATGATTAGGGGCACGGCACTTGGGGAAGTACATGGGAAATTACGCTGAAGAAAGCCCTTGGGAAGAGTTAGGTTGCATTAAACCACAACCCTTGCATGGTGACCATGCAGCTAAAAAGACAAAACAGCCAATAGACTTATCATGCCTTATGCATTCTGTCAGTGCTAAATTGTTACAGTGATGTGAAAGTATGCGAAACCAAAACACTCGCTCTCTGCTGTTTCACTTCATATTGATTCTCGGCTGCAGCGTGGGGTTGTGTGTGGGAGCAGTCAGACACCATCTGTCAGGGAGTTAGCGGTAATTGTCCCACCTGACCTGGGCCTGTGGTTCCTTAAATAAAACTCTTTGTGGCTTGATCCAGGGCCAGTGCCATGCTGTGGTGCAGAGCGCCACCACATATGCCATCAAATACATTGGGCAGCCACCTACTGCTGCGGTTTGATCCACCTTTTTGCGCCCACAAAATTGATTTTGGTTGCAAGGTGTTGCAATGGACTGCTTTATATACATACCATCAAGAGCAGACCCTTGTCTGGAACCTTGCACTGGTTAAAAAGTTGTCAACATTCAACAACTTTCCACAGCATGGAGCACAATGTGCTAAATTCCTGCAAAGGAAAACTATTCCCTGCTCAGGTATAGTATCCTGGGAGGGCTGTGGTATAATATTTGTTCCGAACATGTTCTGACAGCAGGAAAGGTGAGTAAAAACATTAAAGCTAGTGGCAGAAATGGTGAAGAAGTTTATGACTGATAGAAAGATTTAAATGATATTTTACCAGTTTGAGTGGAGATTGATTTTGGGTTGAGATTAAATGGTATTAACACTCTTTCTGAGAGATTTCAAGGAATAGTTCAAAATCCATGTTGACTTTCCAGAGGGAACATTTTTACCCCTCAGCCCTTACATGCTTGGGGGTATTGCAGAAGCCAGCGTCTGCGTGCATAGTGTGTCTGTCTACTATATGGTGCACCATGAAAACTTCTTGCATGCAATATCTCAAGAATTGGGTAGGCTAGGATCAGAAAACTTTCAAAGTTGGTCACCCTTGTCAAGTTTGAAGGACAATGACTTTGACCTAATTTCAAAGTCACCAGGGTCAATTATCTTTGAATTTCTTGAGCGTAATATCTCAAGAACAAGATAAGTTAGGATCATGAAACTTTTACAGTTGATTACCCTTGTTTTATAGTCTGCCAAGTGTGAGGGACAATGACCTTGACCCAATTTCAAGGTAACTGAGTCAATTCTCTTAATAATATCTTTGTGTGGGATATCTTGAGAACCAGATAAGCTTGTATCACTGAACTTTTACAGTTGATTACCTAATAAAAATGTTTTATCCATATATGCGCTTCCATCGGTTTAAATTTCTTGCGTGCTATGTCTCCAGAAGGGGGTGGGCTAGGATCATGAAACTTGAACAGTTGATCACCCTACGTTCATTTGGAAGAACAATGACCCTGAGTCCATTTCAAAGTCACCAGGGTCAATTATCTCTGAATTTCTTGTGTGCGATATCTCGAGAGCCAGATAAGCTTGGATCATGAAACTTTTACAGTTGATCATCCATGCTAGGGTTCATGTCAAGTTTGAAGGACACTGATCTAAGCCAATTCCAAGGTCACTGAGTCAATTCTCTTATTTATTTGTGTGCGATATCTTGAGAACCAGATAAGGTAGTGTCACAAAATTTTTACAGTTGGTTGTCCTTGAAAATAAAAGGCTGCAGCCATGTTTTCATCAATGCACCTAGTCTCCGCCTCCAGTGCCAGTAGCCAATGCCTATGATCACCGGTCTATCAACATCATCATTGACACCTACCTACTGCCATAACAGCTACACAGAGGGCCAGATCCTTGCCACATGTGTATTCAGTCAGTTCTCTGGCACCAGCAAGAGCTCCAACTACAGTTCCGGCAGGCCCCAGTATGGATGAAGACTCACTTCAAAAGTTTGTGGGCCTTTTTGAACCAGCAGATTCCCTTGATGTTCTGGTTCCAGGCTTTGCTGCAGGATTGGTCACAGGCCCTGGTGCAGCCCACAACTTCTCAGTCTGTCTCCATCACAGAGGGCTCCGGCTTTGCACATTCTATGCATGCCTTCTTGCAAAGAAAACTGAACCAGGGAGAAGGTACAGAGGAGGGAGCATGAGCACTGAAGCAAGTATAGGAAGAGGAAGAAGTGGGGAAGGTCATCTTCCTGGTTCCTGGGTCTTGCACCCCATCTTCACCAATTTCATCCTCATTGTCAGGTTCCTCCAGGCCTCCAGTTATGGAGCAAAATTTTACACTGTAGGCATAGAGGACTTCACTAGACCAGTCGCCACGTTGCCTGGTGCATATATAGAGCAAGGACCCCTTCTCTGGCCATACGTACCGTACACTCTCTGGTACCTTCCACATCGCCTCACCATCATTCTCTGAGCCCTTCACCACATCCTTGGTCTCCATTACCTGCAGGTAATTTGCGGCACTGGCTGTTGAGCAAGGTGGCTTGCTGTCCCATCTGGTTTCCCTCACTGCCCAAGGACACCCTACATGAAGCAGGACATTATGTGCTGTCTGCCTCCGTTGTCTGTAAACTGACATATTGACTTATATCTTGGTAATGACAGATTCTAAGACCATGGTTACAGGTGAACATTAATACAAAAGCCACCCATGGGTTTTCTTCTGATGTTGTTAAATTTGACCTTGAGTGACCTTGAAAAGTCAAATTGACATATTGGCTTATGAGTTGGTAATGGTTGATCCTGAGCCCATGGTGGTTACCCATAAAAACACTAATAAAAAAGTGTCTGGATGTTTTCTGTTGATTGCTTTCATTTTGACCTTGAGTGACTTTGAAAGGTTGGAGTACTTAAGGGCATATCGTAAACACCAGTACTATCCATATGTCCCTCGTTTTGTCCATCCATTATACATTTGTGCCTCAGCTATAACTCGATTGTCCTGTAACTAAGATTCACGAAACTTGTGTATTAGTACACAAGAGGGTGTCATGCCACAAAACTTGGTCACTAGGTCAAGTATCTACATGTAGGTCATACTCATGCATTTAATAGTGATGGAAGTAAGGAAAACACTTCACTTGTCCACAAATGGGCAGCTGAGGTAAAACAAGTCTAATTGTCCTTCTTGATACGCATGACAAATTTGGACAAATGCAGTGGCTTGTCACATTTTCCACTTGTCTCATACAAGGAAAAAGGCCTGACTTTACACACTGGTTATGAACACCAGAATACATCAAACAGACATGTTGGCTGACATATCTTGGCAATATGTCAGATCCTAGACCCATGGTTTACTATTGAAAAGTACCCATGGGATTTCTGTGGGTGTTGCTAACTTTGACCTTGAGTGACCTTGAAAGTTCAAATTGACATATTGGCTTATATTGATAATGGGGGATCCCAGGTCAATAGTTACTTTTCAACATTAAAGGAATGCTTCTTTTGGTTTTATACATTTTGACTTTGAGTGACCTTGATGTACTATACTAACAACTACATGTAGGTCAGATTAAGGTGAGTGACCTTAACCTATTTCTCAAAGGGTCACATGAAATGAAATTGTTAAGAATATAGAAGAAGTTGAGGGTAAGCTGTTCCTTGAATGCCTAAAGTGGTGACATTCCTTGCCTCTGATGCTAGTGACAGACTTTCACTGTATGTGTAAAACAGTCGGACAGGCTACCACAGTCTTCTTCAGTATGAGTTAATATCAAAATGTTTTGAATCGGGAGATGCTGGTAAAAGGTGTATGAAGACAAAAAAATGGGCCGTTTTTACTAAAAATCATCTCATTTTAACAACCCTTGGAGTCTTCAAATCATGAGACCCCCATTAAATATCTGGAGAGTTGACAGGTATGGGGGTTTGCATGCTTTGCCTGTAAAGCTAGGGACAGACTTTCTCCAAGAAAACAGTCTATGAAATATTGTATTCAGTGGTAAAACTTTTCATGTCTTCCATGAGGCACTTGTCTTTGCATCACATCACAACACCTGGCAAAATGCTATGATTTATAAGCACACAACAGTGAGGGAAACCTATGTCTAGGAAACTATGGTTTCACTTTAATTTTCACCAAAAAGATTTATCTTTAAAGTTTGGGGTAGATTTCTGTTGCTTAAAAAATTTAGCAATGATATTTGCAAATGTGGTTAAGTCATTGTGCCACTAATTGAAGGAGATGACATTTTACATGCAGGCATGTCTTGGCAGTTTGAGCAGGAAAAGGCCAGGCCATACTACTAACAGGATCAGTGTCATCGTCAGGTGCACCGACTTGTCCAAATATTCAGTGATCTAAGATGCAGGGATGGAATTATGTCTCCTGGTGGAAGCCGGGGGACATATTGGTTTAGTGCCCGTTTCTTCCGCTTCTTCTTCTTCATCTTGTTCAGGTTCTTCAACACTTGGTTTCCGTGCGATAAGTCTTGAAGGACTTGACAGAATTTGATGAAACTTGGTAGGATTATGTATCTAGGCAAGACCTAGGTTGGGATTGTATTTGGATGACCTTGAGCGAATTCTCAGGGTCCCAGGGTCACTTATGTGAAATTGGTTTCCGTGCGATAAGTCTTGAAGAACATGATGGAATTTGATGAAACTTGGTAGGATTATGTATCTTGGCAAAACCTAGGTTGGGATTGTATTTGGGTGACCGTGACCTAATTTTCAAGGTCACAGGGTCACTTATGTGAAATTGGTTTCCGTGCAATAAGTTATGAAGAACATGATAGAATTTGATGAAACTTGGTAGGATTATGTATCTAGGCAAGACCTAGTTTGGGATTGTATTTGGGTGACCTTGACCTAATTTTCAAGGTCACAGGGTCAGTTATGTGAAACTGGTTTCCGTTCAATAAGTCATGAAGAACTTGATGGAATTTGATGAAACTTGGTAGGATTATGTTTCTAGGCAAGACCTAGGTTGCGGTTGTATTTGGATGACCTTGAGCGAATTCTTAAGGTCACAGGGTCACTTATGTGAAATTGGTTTCCGTTCGATAAGTCATGAAGAACAGGATGGAATGTGATGAAGCTTAGTAGCATTATGTATCTAGGCAAGACCTAGGTTGGAATTGTATTTGGGTGACCTTGACTTAATTTTCAAGGTCACAGGGTCACTTATGTGAAATTGGTTTCAGTTCGATAAGTCATGAAGAACTTGATGGAATTTGATGAAACTTGGCAGGATCATGTATCTAGGCAAGACCTAGTTTGGGATTGTATTTGGATGACCTTGAGCAAATTCTCAAGGTCACAGGGTCAATTTTGTGAAATTGGTTTCCATTCGATAAGTCATGAAGAACTTGATGGAATTTGATGAAACTTGGTAGGATTATGTATCAAGGTAAGACCAAGGTTGGGATTGTATTTAAGTGACCTTGACCTAATTTTCAAGGTCACAGGGTCATTTATGTGAAATTGGTTTCTCTGCAATAAGTCATGAAGAACTTGATGAAAATTGCTAGAGTAATGTATCTAGGTGAGAGCTAAAATAGGATTGTAATTTTCAAGCCAACTTGGTCATTTGTAATTTGTTATCACGTGTAGCTTATTCAGAGACGTAAGTGTTCCACCGGGAGACATTTGATTTTCTGTTGGAAAATCAGTCTGTTCTAGTTTTAACATTATAACCAGGGGTCACATTAAGGATTTTTCAGTATGGGTCCGTTGGACCCATCTTTCTCCATTTTCAGGAAAAATAGTGGGTCCATGAACTGAATCCATGGGTCCAGTCTGAAATTGTGCCAACTGGACTTCATTTGATGTAATTTGATTAATTGATTTTATTTGGTATAATTAACATATCTCTCACCATGATAAATAAATAAAACATGCAGGTAACTTAAGCCTAGTAATGAACATAACATAGGGTCTGTATACTCACTTAGGTAACTCATTATTATAAAATTTAAAATTGAATAAAAAGTTACCAATATGCCAACTTGATGTAAAAGGGTTTAAAAGTTGTTGACGGTACCAAGGATGGATTCAATCTGCCCAGGAACCTGCTATTAAGACTAAGTCTGTAACACATCCCTGGTCTACCAAAAAATGGTTGTGAATGGGGCTTAACCCCTAGCACGCTGCCACTGTGCCAGTATGTGGTGACAGTGGTGTTGTGCACCATGTGCCACCGTACAGTCAAGCGGCATGCGTGATTGAACATGCCTGGGCTCAGTTATTTTTGCGATTGATTCCACGTGATGAAATTGTCAGAAATTATATGATTTATATTTCTGTGCACTTTATATTTCAATATACCTGAAAAATTTGATACCGTAGGCGGTGTTAAGAGTCTGATCTTAAATTAATTGCGGTCACTTTTTTCACCAAGCAACAATGGTACTAAGCCTGCAAGTCGTGCAACACACAAGCTAGTGTACACAGCCTGTCACGGGCATGCACCTAGGCATGGTTTTCGCTATATATTTTTCCGGCCTTCGATCATAAATTTTTTTAATTCCTATCTTGCTCTGTCATACAGATTTGTTCCATTCAAACATTTCAATGAAATAAAAAAAACTAAATTTTGTTTAAAAAACACCAATAACCACATGAACCAACGGGGACAGTGATGAACAACATCGTGTTACACTGTCAGGCGGGCTAGTGCAAAATTTCGCTTCGTCCACGTGTAACCTTGCGATGACTAAGCTGCGTATTTTCCTTGCCGTCCGTAATGAATTTTCACTCGTGCCTTAATCTGGGTCTAGATTTTTTCGATGGAAGTCTTCTAGGTGAAAATATGATTTGAAAATTTAACATCTTAGTCCAGTAATCTTTGCGTAATACGACTTGTACCTTCCCAACATTGCGGACATGAGACAAGCACATGGGGAACAACAAATTTGATTGGACAGTGAGCGGCACGTGATCAAATCCACCCAATGAGGAGCCTGGAAGTGATCTCAGCATTTATAATGAGGTGAAGTGATGTCCACCCATTCCCATTCTGGCAAATTTTTGGAGGGATAGCCCAGGAATATTTTTTCATTAGCAAATAAGAGAGCTTGTTACATAGAAAGACGAACATGCGAGGATTCCATCAGTATTATAAATAATCATGAGATTCATAATGGCATTAATGGTCGATACAAAACACTGTAACCGCTTGGGGTAATTTTTGCAGTTGTATCTTTCAAAAATGCATCGTGTTTTTGTGCGTGCGTCCACAGAGACGCAAAATGACAATGTTTTATTAATTTCCAGGCATCATTTCGTCTATGACGCAGGATGCAAGCTTAATGTGACCCCTGCATAACAATCTGGACCCTCCCCCCCCCCCCAAAAAAAGTCTATACACAATAAAGCTGTTTTTGTAAATTTTATTTTGAAGCTTGTAAAACTGATAAGTTATTTTTGCTGGAAGAATAATTATAATTGCTACATGCAACAATTGCCTTACTCATTTTATTAATGGATAAAAATTCCTGGGATTTCCTTCCTGCACATGTACATATAGCCTCTATGGATGGCAGATGCAACTGTTCATACCCCAATGAAAATTCTTCTATCAAGCGGAATCTTTCAGTACCATTTTGCAAAGGCACCAAGAGGTGCAGAGGGTGTAATTATGTCAAATGAAATCACCATACAGACATCGTGATCTCAACAACGTCTTCTTTTTCTTCTGTTAGAACCCTTTTTCTTGACTGCAGAAGACTCACAAAGTATTCTCATGTAAGTTTTGAGAAGAGAAATTCCATCGAAATAGTAACAGCAAATAAGACTGACTGATATTCAATTTCTATAAAGAGGGAATTCCGTTTCATCAGCTTAAAAATTTCCAAATTCAGTTTTACAGATGTATGTGTGCATGTATGCATGTACATACATATGTATGTGTAAAATTCATGCAAGAAAAAAGATCAGATTCCGTTTCAAAAAGTGGAAAAAATACATGACTGCTTTGGTTTCAGAAAAAATGGAGAAGTTGCAAGCCATAGTGAACATATCCTTGCCCCATTGATAGGAATGTTATTGTGTGTTAACGTCACGATGATCAGGCAAAAAAAAAAAAAAAAAAGTGTGTTTCCCCGTACAGATCAAAATTTTATTTGGGGGGGGGGGGGGGGGGGGGGTAGGTAAGGCATGATTTTTTTGTTTGTTTTAGTCTGACAATTTGGGTGGATTGGGGTGTTTGTTTCTTTGTTAAATGTTCCACAATTTTGGGTAGGTAGGTGTTTTTATTTTTAGCTGAGCTGACTTGTCGGTCAGCTGTGCTTATGTTATGGCTAGCCATCTGTCATCCGTCCCTCTTCCACAATTCACATTTTCGACTTCTTCTCCAAAACCTTCCGCCAGATTCACTTCAAACTTGGTGGGGATATGCCTTGGGTTGGTCTCTACCAAGTGTGTTCAAATGGTCACACCCAATTGATTTTTGGATTTTTTAATCATTTGTTTGGTTGTTTTTTGGGGGCAAATCTTAAAAAATCTTCTTCTCTGAAACCGCTCGCACAATTACTTTGATATGGCACAGGGACACTCGTAGGGACTCTGACTTCTGAATTTGTTCACCAGGTGGCACTGATTTTTTTTTTTATTTTTTATGATTTTTTGTGTGTTTTTGCTATTTTTGACTTCTCCTCTAGAACCGTCACTCAGATTAAGCTAAAACTCAGTGGATATGTTCCTTTTGGAGGGTCAAACAAAGTTGTTCACTAGGTGGCCCTGCTGTGTATTCCTGATTTTTATTTTTTTTTATCAATTCGAGTACTTATCAGCAAATGCACCTTTTCTATTGCTTACTATGCAAGTCAATGGGTTAAGACAAGTTTGTATTGCCAAAGTTTTGATGGATTGAAAAAAAAAGGAAAAGGAAACTTAAACTTTACAAATCAGATGGAAATTATGGTGAATTAACAGTTAAATGCTGACTCAGTACATATACTGCATAACAGTGTTGATGTGGCACTCGCACATAACTACCTCCATTGAACCATTGTTTTTAAGAATGGGGATTTGGTCGAGTGGATATGTGCATTTCCCATTTCAAGGGACTGGTGCCAAAGGTTGCAGGTTCGAGTTGCACTCGTTCCGAACATGTAATTTATAAGCAGTGTGGATATTGCAATATACCTCGCTTTGTCTAACAGCATCTGGGAAAAATGTTTTCATTTCTGTTGTGTCATCAAATATGAGTATGTGCACTTGACACTGTGTCTGCATTGCACATCAACTGTGCAGCTTATTGCCTGCTAAACCCATAGTGCAGATAGTTCAACATTAAGCTCGTGTGGCGTAGAACTACAGGCCAAGGAACTGAAGGTTTGTAAAACTGCTGTAAAGCTTCGCCTGTTAGTTATCTAACATTTTGACACTTTCTACGCTGCTGGATGTCTGGGAGCGATGTAATAGACTGACCTAGCTTGCAGAATTTGCTGGGATACATTTAGCCAGTGGCAGCCTCAATTAGCTCTTTTGCTGTGTTATCATTACATTTTGAATTTCCTCATCTTGTTCCTAATGCAATCAAGTGAGCTGCCTTAAATGTACTCTCACCGTGACAGGACTATTAGTTGAGCTACAGGCAACTCTTCCATTGTTAGGCTCTGTTTAATGAGTGCATTATAAATCTGCATGCAGTCGTTCTGCATCAAAAAACTATTAATGCCACCCATTCAAGTTTTGCTGACTACATTTCCCACCAATCCTTCCCTATCTTATAGCTCATTCCTTTCATGCAACTTCCATTTTTCCGATGTGACCAAAATCGAAACTGCCGCGTGTGGCACATTGCAAAGGTCACTGCATTCGTACAGTCCAAGTGTTCCTTAGCTCATGGACACAAACACATGAACCTCATAGAATACACGTGGGAGTTTTTAATCATTGAGTAGGTCGTATCTGAATGGTATTCAGAATTACTTACATTTTGTTGCTTGCTGGTTCTATCACCAGAGGTCCAATGCTTGCAGAGCCTCTCAGTGCCAGCAAAGTTGGACAGGGACTTACCGAGACAGGCAGTTTCCACATTTATCACAAGTGGGTTAATGTCATCATAAAGGGTCATTCAGTCACTTGATATAGTTTGCCTCAGACCTAATGAGCAAATTCAAATAAATGATTTATGCACAAGCCAGAGGTTGATCCTTTTGAAGATGATATGTAAGGAGTGGATCAGGTCTGGTCTGATTGCAGTTTGTGTCATTTGTTTTATGGAAATGATGAAGTAAAGACATAGATTGGTGAGAATTGACAATCGGCATCTGGACTGAGGTCCTGGCTCTCAGATTAATACGAGGCTATTGGTAGAATTATGTCTCCCCATGCAACAGGGGGACATATTGTTTTTGCGTCCATTTCTTCCGCTTCTTCTTCTTCTTCTTCTTCTTCTTCTTCTTCTTCTTCTTCTTCTTCTTCTTCTTCTTCTTCTTCAACACATTGTTGCATGCGTTGCGGACGCGATAACTCAAGAAAGATTTGACTTGGGAAATTGATTTTTTTGGTGAAGATGTTCCTATATAAAACCTCACTCTGAATTGCAGATGGGTGACCTTGACATATTTTTCAAGGTCACATGGGCATATCATGTAAAATTGATGCGGACGCAATAACTCTGCAAGGATGTGACATAGGAGGTTGAAATTTTGCATGATTATGTACCATAATATGAACTAGGCTGGGATTGTAGATGGGTGACCTTGACCTTTTTTAAACGTCACAGCCACTTTTAAAAAATCATTGCAGATGCACTCGAGAAAGATTTGTCTTAAAGAGGTTGACATTTTGTGTGATTGTTTCTATGTAAGACTTTTGTAAGACCTTGCTTGTGACTGCAGGTGTATGACCTTGAGCTATTTTCAAGGTCACGTGGACATTTCATCTAAAATAAAAAACTCAAGAAAGATTTGACATGGGAACTTGAAATTTTATGTGAAGATATTCCTATATATGATCTTGCTTGGATTGCTGATGGGTGACCTTGATATATTTTTCAAGGTCACATGGGCATGTCATCTAAAATTGATGCAGACGCAACAACTCTGCAAAGATATGACTTGGGAGGTTGAAATTTTGCATGATTATGTACCATAATGCCAACTAGGTTAGGATTGTAGATGGGTGACCTAGCCTTATTTTCAAGTCACATAGCCACTTTTTAAAAATCATATCAGATGCACTCGAGAAAGATTTGTCTTAAAGAGGTTGACATTTTGTGTGATTGTTTCTATGTAAGACTTTTGTAAGACCTTGCTTGTGACTGCAGATATATGACCTTGACTTATTTTTCAAGGTCACATGGGCATTTTGTCTAAAATCAATGTGGACGTGATAGATAACTCAAGAAAGATTTGACTTGGGAAGTTGAAATTTTATGTGAAGATATTCCTATATATGTTCTTGCTTGGGATTGCAGACGGGTGACCGTGATATATTTTTCAAGGTCACATGGGCATGTCATGTAAAATTGACACAGATGCAACAACTCTGCAAAGATGTGACTCAGGAGGTTGAAATTTTGCATGATTATGTACCATAATTTACCAACTAGGTTGGGATTGTAGATGGGAGACCTAGCCTTATTTTTAAGGTCACATAGCCACTTTTTAAAAATCATTGCAGATGCACTCGAGAAAGATTTGACTTAAAGAGGTTGACATTTTGTGTGATTATGTTTCTATATGAGACTTTTGTAAAACCTTGCTTGTGACTGCAGATGTATGACCTTGACCTATTTTTCAAGGTCACATGGGCTTCAATTAGAGCATGCTTGTTCTTCTACATGGGTAATCTTTGCTTAGATTTTGAAATGCCAATAAACAGTGTACCCTTCACCATATCTGTAGATCATTTGAATCGGTGTACCTATTTATAAAAATAAAGGTGAGAATATTAAGGGAGCACAGGGAGACATTTGATTTTCTGTCTGAAAATCAGCCTGTTGTAGTTATATTTACTCTTGAATATGTACAGATGTACATTCAAGACAAACCTATGAACAAGTTTACTAGGCCATTCCACCCTTAAACAAGCCAAAATCAGCTGTATGTAAAATGTCTCCTGCATCAATGATTTTTAGCTCAGCTGACTTGTCAGTCAGCTGGGCTTTTAGAATGAGCCATTTTCCATGGTTTTTCAGTCTATCTACAATTCACATTTTCAACTTCTCCAAAACCGTTAGCCAGATCCACTTTATATTTGGTAGCAATATACTTTGGTTGGGCTGCTGCCAAATTTGCTCAAATGGTCATCATACTGCAATGATTTTTGAAATTATTTGCATGAATACCCTGCAAGTCAATGGGGACTGTGATTGTAAGTCACAATTTTTCACTTCTCCAAAACTGTCAACCAGATTCTCTTCAAACTTGGTTGAGGTGTACCTTGGGTAAGTTTCTACAAAAATTGTTCAAATGGTAACACTCTAATAATTTTTTGATTTTTCATGATTTTTTTGGGTTCATTTTTGTCAATAACTTAAAAAATCTTGTCCGAACTTGAAACCACTGGGTCAACTGCTTTGAAATTGCATAGGGACACTTCTGGAAACCCCAAGACCTTAATTGGTTCACCAGGTGTCACTGCATTTTTTTTTCTTAAAATTTTTGTGTTTTTGTTCATTATTTTTGAAGTTCTTGCCAAAGCAAGACTCAAATTGTTCTGAAACTTTGTGAAAATGTAGCATGTGGGAGGGTTAAACAAAATTATGCAGTAGGTGCATGGTGATATTGTGAATCAGTGACTGTTAAGAAATTTTTGAATATTGGTACCTGTTGGTTAATGCACACATCCTATTGATATCTATATAAATCCATGGGGATTGCAATGGTAACTCACATTATTTAATTTTTCTCCAAACCCCTATTCATTTCATGGCATCATTTCACTTACGAGACTAGGTAGGGCTTTTATATGCTTGGGTCATGTGCTACAGTTGTACAAAGGCTTTTGCTTGGGTGGATGATTGATAGTAATCATTACTGGCATTATTTCAAAAACTAGACTTGGAAGGGCCTTCATGCTTGGGTCAAGAACCCTACAACAGACTTTGTTTAGGCAGATGACCATTGTAATCATCAGTGGAGATACGTGCCATCACTGTCACACTGCATTGATCATGCGCTTGAATAAATATTGGAGAAAAACTTTGAAGTGTTATCATCTCATAAACTAGACTAGGGTATAGGGCTTTGATATTTGGGTGGATGATTTGTAGTTATCATTACTAGTAGAGATACATTCCATCAATGTCACACTTTGTCATTCATGTCATGGTTGAAGGAACATTTAAAATGCTTGGAGTGGCAGGATCTCCCCAAACAGCCCAGGAGGGCTTCCAAATTTGGGTAATCTGGTAATACTATATGGATTATAGCAAACATCACTGGCAATATGTACCTTTAGCATCACTTTCGTAATTCATTGATTATGCTAGCTTGATTGAGCATCAGGAAAAAAAGTTTGGAAGGGCAACATCTCCCCCAGCTAGACTGGATACACAGGAAACAAAATTATGTACACCTTTTAGTCCTTGTTGTTGTGAAGAATGGCTTCTATGAGAGGGGGCCTGACCTTCAATGTTGGTCAAGTAGTGTACAGTCGGGATGAGAGAGTCCCCTCTGTTCTCATGTAAGGGTGCTTCCTGCTCTTAAGAAAATTGGGACAGCTGTTGAAGACCAAGTGCCACTGTCTGACGCTCCATGTGTGAAGGCAAATATTCATCCATCTGTCAACAAAGAATGTCCCAAGTGGCATTATTTCACTAACTAGACAAGGCAGGGTCTTATCATACTTGGTGGGTGATTGGTAGAGGTATGTGGTTAAAATTAAATACATTCTCTGTAAATATATTGGTTGATTTTTCAGTTTCATTAATTACATACCATTGTAATGTTTAGGTATTAATAATATTACACATAAATGTAGCCTGGTGAGACGTTCATGCCCCTGGGCATGGTTCTGGTTTGTGAAGTTCTTTCATTTCTTAAATATTTCCTCCCTGTGTGATTTTTACCATTTTTGCGATCTGCTACAAATGGCACACAATGGTTGAAGGAACAGGGGATAACTTTGGGGTTAACAATTGACAAAATGCTGCACCTTGTGATTTTGTCGCATATAATATACCACAACACTTCAAAGTACTTTGTTTGCAGTTAGTCATTGATAGAGAGAAATGATAGTAACACCATCAGTGCATTGGGTAATTAATCTTATTTATATAAAACAATATATTTTAAGTTTTTGAGTTAAATTTTAAAAGTCCTTTAATTTGTTTCCATTTAGAATTTAAAAACTTCTAAGATATTTGATGAACAAGATTGTATGAAAATCTAGGCCGAGTTCAATATTGTTGCGCCACGTACATTATTATGTAATATAGGGGTCAAAATGTGAAAATTTTGTGAACACTCTAGCATGTTTAATTTTTGGCGGATCTTCACCAAATGTGGTGTGATTGTGAGGGAGGTCAAAGTCTAAGTTGGTAATGATACCAGTGGTGCCACATATAATTTGACAAAAATTATGAGCCAAATTGTGTTTTAAGATGTAAAATTCCATACTTGGTAAAGGGATTGGACTAGACTTGCCAATTTATATGATATATAGACCATGGCAAAAAGTAGAATTTTATATAATATCAGTGACCTTGACCAATTTTTGTGAAGTCACCAAGCCTGTAAAGTTGAAAAGGTGATATTTTAAAGGCCGGGTGTAGCTTGGACATCAATGGCAAAGAGAATTGAGCCTCCAGATCAAAATTGCACTTGATTAAATAATATGTAAAACTATACTTGGTCACCTGCTATTTGGGTCACTGTCACCCAGTAATTGTTGAGTTTGTCACTTGTCGAAGATTATTCTTTTTCTTCAATAACTGGATAAGTTATTACCCGATTTGAACAAACAGACTATACATGGAAAGCTCGGTGTTGGGCACGTTTTGAACACTAACAATTTTTTAATGGGAGTTGAAGGTCAAGGTCAAACTGCCAGTTTGAATATTGGGGTCATCCCGTGAATGCTCTGCACCCTTCAGTTCATGAGATAGGCCCATATAAGGTTCAGCAGTTACAAAGTGTATAAAAATCTTTGTCGAAATCAATGTTGGTGGCACCACCTGTAGTATTACATGTATATAATTACGTTAAATATACAGGTCAAAATGTGAAAATCTTGTGACCGCAGTGCTGTCCACAGCTTTCAAGTTAGCCCAATATAACTTTCAGGACTTATAGGGGGTATACAAATCTAGGTTCTTTTCTATATTGGTGACGCCACCTACAACATTATGTAGTATAGGGGGTCAAAATATGCAAATCCTGTGAACACTCTAGCATCTTTAATTTTATGCAAATTTTCACCAAATTTGGTGGGATTGTGAAGGAGGTCAAAGTCTAAGTTGGTAATGATACTAGTGGCGCCACCTATAATTTAATGGAAATTATGAGCCAAAATGTGTTTTAAGATATAAAATTCCATATCTTGAAAAGTAATTGAATTAGACTTGCCAAAATTATAGGATACATTTGTATATAGACAATGTCCACAGCTAGAATTGCATATAATATCAGTGAGCTTGATTTATTTTTGTGAGGTCATCATGCCTGTAAAGTTGAAAGGGGTGATTTTTAATGGCAGGGTGTAGCTTGGGACTTCATTGGCAATGTCAGCACACCACCACGCAGGCCTGTGGGCCCCTTGTATTATATAATCTGGGTGTCCTTGATTTTTCTCCCAAGGTCACTGAGGACATAATGTTAAGGACTCACTCATTGTTGTCTTGGCACATGCAACAATATTCATCACATGAGTTGCACCAATAAGCTATGATTACATGTGGAGCAAAGTGCCATCTGGTGAACAATTTTTACATTCAGATTTATATGTTCAGAAGCCACTTATGGACTGACAGCTTTGAAATGAACAGGTGCAATATAGCTACGATGCCAGCAAAGCTATTAAACCCATGGGCCTCTTGTTTTTTTGTTTTTTGTCCCCCGCCACCGAAGGTGGCATAGGGGGACATAGAGTTAGTGAGGATAGGGGGCCTGCCGTCCGTGCATCCGTCCGTCCGTGCGTCCGTCCGTGCGTCCGTCCGGGAGCATATCTTTAGAACCCTAAGATATAGAATAATGAAATTTATACCAGAGATGCATCATACCATGGGCATGTGCACTGTGTATTGTTTTTGACCTTGACATATTTTCAAGGTCACAGAGCCCAAGAACATATCCATTTTTGTGTATTATAACTATTTTCGACTTCTTCTCCAGAACCGTCACTCAGATTAAGCTGAAACATGGTGGATATGCCCTTGTAGAAGGGTCAAACAAAGTTGTTCACTATGTGGGAATGCTGCAGATTCCTGATTTTTAGCGATTTTTTCAATTCTGGTGCTTACCAGTCAATGCAGCTTTCCCATTGATTACTATGGAAGTCAATGAGCATTCTAATGCTAATTCATATTTTCGAGTTCTTCTCCAAAACGTTATCCAGATTAACTTCAAACTTGGTGACAATGTACCTTGGGTGGGTTTCTACCAGTTTTGTTCAAATGTTCATGCTCCAGTGATTTTTGGATTTTTAATGAATTTTTTTGTTCTTTTTTTTTTGGACAAATCTTAAAAAATCTTCTTCTCCGAAACTGCTTACCCAATTGCTGTGATATCACACAGGACAACACCTAGGGACTCCTTGTTGTTAAATGGTTCACCAGGTGGCACTGCAGTTTTTTTCTAATTTTTTTATGAATTTTTGTGTGTTATAGCTATTTTCGACTTCTTCTCCAGAACCATCACTCAGATTAAGCTTATACGTGGTGGATATGTTCCTTATGGAAGGGCCAAACAAAGTTGTTCACTGTGTGGGAATGCTGCAGATTCCTGATTTTTAATGATTTTTTCAATTCGGCCACTTTGGGGTAAATGCACCTTTCCTATTGATTACCATGTAAGTCAATGGGCATTCTAGTGCTAATTTACATTTTCAAGTTCTTCTCCAAAACCGTTCACCCAATTGCTTTGATATCGTACATAGACACTCCCGGGGACACCTAGTTCCCAATTTGTTCACCAGATGGCGCTGCAATTTTTTTATGAATTTTTTGTATGGTTTTGCTATTTTTCACTTGTTCTCAGAACCATTCCTCAGATTAAGCTGAAATGTGATGGATATGTTGTTGTGGAAGGGTCAAACAATTGTTTACTAGGTGGCACTGCTTTGGATTCCTGATTTTTAAGGATTTTCAATTCAGGTACTTATCGTTCAATGCAGCTTTCCTATTGATTACTATGCAAGTCAATGGGCATTCTAATGCTCATTCACAGGACAACTGACACAAAATTTACTGTTTACTTGATAACTTGAGATCTGTTTTGAGTTAGCTACACATGTTAATTATCTGTATGAAGGTGATGCTGAGACAGTACATGAATGACCTTGACCTTGTTTGTGGGGTCACAGTGCAACATACATGAATTTTACTCTTCATTATAACTTGAGAACTACTTGAACCTTGATGTTGCACATGTAAGTGTTCTTCTATAAAGGTCAGACTTACTGAGAACATGGTGTCCTTGATCCTTTCCCAAGTTCATAGATCTGCAAGTGTGATAAATGTCAAGATCAGCTGAGGCACGGGCTGTTCACACAGCCCTCTTGTTTCTGTCTATTGTGGGGGGGGGGGGGGGGACATAGATCCTTTGGATCACTGTGCACTAGTTTTAATTTTATCGGTTGAATAAACCCTGCAGTTCCCCTGGAGAAAAATAATAGGCTGCGTGTTTATCCATTACTAATTTGTCCATGCCAGGTACACATATGAGTGGAATTTAAGTTAACCTGTGTTTGCTTGCAAGCACCACACTCACACAAACACAAACACACACGAACGAGATTTCAGGAAGTAATGAGTTTGGTTATCATTTCATGACAAGATATATGTCTATATCTGCTCTGTCCAAGGGACTATCATGGGGGAAAATTAGTGTTAACAAAAAAGACTGAGAATTGTAGTTAAGCCCTATTACAATAGCACATCCTGCCAACTGTGTTCCATGGGGCAGGTTGGGCACTTTGTGCCCAACCTGCCCGATGAAAATCTGTTGACTGAAGTCTGAATTCATAGGGAAAAGGGTTCTAACTGAGTATAGGTATGAATGACATGTTTTTAACTATGTTGGGACATTTATATGTGCAGTCAGCTCTAAGAAATATGTGTGGTTGATTTTTACATTTTTTTTTTTTACCCCATGGCCCATAGGCCGGAGGGGTATTGTAGTCACCTACGCGTCTATCCGTAATTTTTATCACAGAGGGCCATTGAGTTGCTTCAGGTGCCTATCCAAAAGTAGGTCACTAGGTCACAGTGCTACATTGAAGAAAAAAAATGCCCTTAACGGAATATCTAAAAAAAATATTGAATGTAGTTTCATCAATTATTTATGACAGTTGGTCCTAAGGATGCCTCAGGTGCCTATTGAAAACTAGCTCACTGGGTCACATATTTAGGTCACATTGCTGCATTCAAGAGAAATGGCCTTGCCATAATATCTCTGCTCATTGCACTTTCACCAAAGCTTTGTCATCAGGTTAAACAGAAGTAACCTTGACCTTCTGGAGGGGTATTGTCATCACCTATGCGTCTGTCCGTCTGTCTGTCCATCTGTACTGTCTGAGGGGTTTCCGATCACTGATCGGCTTCTAGTCTTGTGTGGTGATGGAATGTTTCACGTAAGTTTATATAAGAGTACCTGGGAGTGGGGGTGAGTGAGGGTGGGTTCAACTAAAATCTGGCCATTCAGGTAGATACCATTACAATGTACATACCTTGAGAAGGAGGCAGATGTACCTGTAATGAGAAGAAAATGAATCTGACTGACTGGTATCACCTTTTTACGGCTTTCAGTGCCAACCACGACTAAAGTTGATCTACTTAAGTCAAACTAGTTTGAGTTATCATCAGGATATCCCAGATTCGTATTTCTCATAAAAAGACCTTTCATTCAAGCACCAGCATGTCTATAGTTCCAGAGAGAATATCCCAGGTCAACAGCTTTTCTTGGCATGTAATTGGGTGCAAAAATCTGTAGATTGAGTCCAAAATTTGACACTGAAAGAGTTAATGGGGCTTATAACAGACTGAAAATCAACAGATTCTGTTATATCAGGTTTGTATGGCAGGGTTACATTGGTAGTATCAGTGTTTCCATTAGGAATTTTTTCAGATGCTCCTAATCTGAAAGAGAGCCAAATTCTATATATTTTGCAGAATTTACAAAGGAAATATAGGAAGTTGGGACCCGTTGAATTTTGCTGAGGGGGTATTTCATGATTTGAAAGGGTAATATACCCCCATTTTGGGGGTTAGCAGAAACCATGAGTATCCATGTCAAGTATGTTATATAGAGTCATGATATAAAAATACTATTTTGCATGATACATACATGTAATTAACTGTTCACTTTTGTATGCTTGGTATGTGAGAAATTGGCTTGAGTAAGTTAAAGAATAACCAGAGCAACATCACGTGGCTCAAGTGTCGACTTGTGTGAGCACCTCAAGTGAAGGTACAATGATGTCCTAATTGCTGTATTAGACACAGTGCTCTTTCTGTCGGTGGCCTTCCCAAAGTCTGCTCCCAGCCACAAAGCTGCACATGGTAGGCAATTTTCTCGCCATCTTGGCCTTTACCCAGTCTTCACATTCCTTAAATGTCAGGCAGACAAATATGTGATAGCATGATAGAGTTAAGTTTTTGTCTTTAGGTGAGGTGATTTTGTCAGAGATATGGACGGGGAAATGCGTGGCAGCAAATTAAGGCAAGAGAGATGGAGGCCAGAAGCTGTGTCACAAGACACATTATGCAATTACATCTTAATGCAAAATACAGAGAGCTCAATTTTGCTAAACTTAATCATGTCAGCCTGCACTGACTTGGGAAGATTTGGTTATGGGGCTTGAGCTGTAGTGGATGGTGATGACTCCATGTCCCAATGGAAGTATTGTTTGCGACGAGGAATCGGAGCACCTCAGCCCCTGGTAATGAGGGAAGCCACCACTGGCGTAACCCAGATCAATGATCATTGATTGCATTGTCCCAGTCACAGTTTCTCCGGCAAGCATTCCTTTCTTCCAGTGCCCAGGGGTAACATTGGCAACATCTTGTGTTAATTTTACATTTTTGTCTATCAGTTTTATCATGACCTCTGGCATTAATTCAGGCTTTGCTATCAACAAAATTCAATAGTTCCAGGTATGTCTGTGTTCCATCAAGGAATTACATGAATTTAAACTTCCTTATGTTCAATAGTGCCGTTAATTTACATTCTTTCATTCATAGTTAAATAAAAAAAAATTGTGAATGGAAAGGAAAAGTCATTGTCAAGAAAGTGAATTGTGTTGTTATTTCAGAGCAGTGGAAAATTGCTGGCGAGTCAGGCCCACCAAGACACATGTTCAAAGGAATAAGCAATGTACTTTGCTGAGTGTTCACTTTTGTACTTTTGTGTGGCAATGAAATCATTGGATATAATTGTGCTTCTCCCCACATTCTGGTGTCCATAAAATGTTTTCACACATCTCAATGAACAAAAAAAAATATATATATATATAAAAAAATACCTTGTAAGTTGGCAAGCTTTGTCAAATCATGTTATTAGGTTGATTTATTGTGGAGAAAATCCCATTTGAACAGGGCTCAGTATCTGCCAGGCTTGAGTCATCAATTAAGTTTGTATGTTGAGATTAATTGTAGCAATAACTTGCATAATCTCACTGGGTATGCTGCCAGCTCTGGGCCACACAGAAGCTGCCTTGTATATGGCTTCCATGATGGGTTGAAAATGTAAACCTGAACCACCGCCAACCCGATGGTGTCCCAGTTTGGCTTGCATTGCAACTAATCCAAGAAAATTGAATTTTTTTCCTTTGCTCCCATTCTCAAATTGCTAAATGTAATTTAGTTGTAAAATATTGATACAATCGGGGAGCCAAGCAGTTACAAATGGGCGATAGTCTGAAGCTGGCAGTTGCCATGTGAGTGTTGAGCTCTTTACATCCTACTGCAGCCACTGTGCACATGTTGCTTTCAATTTGTATCAAACCATTCTGAATACAAAGTTTGCTTCCAGTGACAGAACCAAATAAAAAAGTTGAGGAGGGGAATTTTTTTTTAAAGGTTGACATCAAATATTAAGGTTGTAATAACAAATTGATAAGTGAACCCCTGGGCTGCATGGTCATCCATGATTTATAGTTAAAAGAATTTAGGCACTGAGTATTCAGCCAGTTGGCATGCAATCACTAAGTTCAAGAACACTGTATACACTGGATGTGCTGTGGGGGTGTGGTGCATGACAGCAGAACTCCACAGGGTTGTGTTCACAGATGCTGCTTAATATTAAACAAAGTTCAACTCAAATTAATGTATTTGCTTTGAAAATTGGTTGGATAGACATGTAAGATTAACATTATCATTTTCCCAATTAATTATTGTATTTGTTGAACAGTTTGTTGAAAATCACACACTAAAGTCATCACGGCAATGTAAATTGAAAATGAGTACTGCTTCTATAGTGGCCCACCTCTTATAAGACCCACCTCTTGACCTCTTCTGCCAATGAAAATTGTCCACAGTAGTGGGGTGGCCTTTCTTGAAGCACCATACAATATAGGAATGGACACACTATGCTAGAAGCCCATGGCCTTGTAGAAGGGATGGCCTTTTGTGCCAAGGGTCATATTAGATGGGAACCACTGGAAAGTTTTGCCAGAAGGAAAGATGGAAGGACAAGTTGCAAATCTATACATGTACAGTGTCCTGGTTGGGCAACTAATTAACAGAAATGGCAATCTTAACACTTAAAGTGCTAATCACAGCTATAGTCATTTTCTCATTACTGTTAAAAATACAATGGTTAAAAGATTAAACTTCCTCATGAAGATACCTTTCATTCAAATACCAGCAAGCTTAGTCTAAAGCAAAAAGCAGTCTTAGTCAACAACTTTCCTTGGGACACTTTGTGCACATTGTGCACCGAGAAAAGCTTTTGACTCAATCTTAAATCCTTCCTCTAAGGGTTAATAACTGCTGATATTGTCACTTGTCAGGGAGGACTTAGATATCATCGATGTGGCAGTGAATCATATAACGTAACTATGCACATACACACCCAAAACAAAGTGTTTTCAAGGTCAAACTTGAAAGTGTACGTGCCAGGCTACAGAGATAACATTAAGACGGTTGGCCTCTACATACTGGCTGCCTTGGAATGCCATGTCACCTGATCATAGATATTAGCCAACTCAGCCTGTTCATACAATCTCATAACTGGGTCTTTGTGTGATCCTGTCAGGCCAGTAATTAGTGTCTGGTACACAAAAACATTTAGTGTCAAGAGGCCATAGACGCCTTGATGATGTTATTGTTTGGGGCTGTCAACTTTGGCAAATACATAAGCACTATAATAGAATACTGTTATTATTAGAGAAATATGGAATTAATAGGGAACTTAAACTATACCAGTCTGTTCTAGAAGGGTCAGAGATTAATCTACAATAGAGACAGGGGATGGATACAGGCCTCATTTTCCAAATGCTGGCGCCTTTTTGTTTTTCCAGTTGGGGAGTGGAGGTGGGAGGGATGCCTGATATATCCCTGCAACTTGGCTTCTTGCCATTTGCGCTCCTCAGGGAAATTTTCCCAAACTAAGCATGTAGGAATGCTGGATTCCAATAAATTTAAGGTAGCAGGAAACTCAAATTGGTGTTTTTTCAGCTCATGTTCGGGTGGCATTTGTTAGCTTGATATATCATCTATCCATTATTAAAAAATGTGGAACAGTTATCTAAGTTTTAAAGTACTGAAAAGGAAGAAAATATAAGAAAAATTCACCAACTCTACAGTCATGGATATAAATGGTGCTTGATCAGCAAAGCCTGCTAATCAGTTAGTCCGGTAATTTAATTAGGGCATGCATCCCGTGCTGCTGGCTGTCTAGCACAGATCTGTTGTGACCAGTGTCACTTCTGATGATAAGCAGTCAACTAAAT
The DNA here is from genome assembly GCA_964020975.1 of Hermodice carunculata. Lineage (NCBI taxonomy): Eukaryota > Metazoa > Annelida > Polychaeta > Eunicida > Amphinomidae > Hermodice > Hermodice carunculata. The sequence continues at coordinate 16,048,789 of OZ026612.1, read as the reverse complement.
TATAATAGGGCAGTATGATGTTAAGATAAGTCTTCTTTGCAATGTTGTCACAGAACTTGGACCCCTGCAGTGAATCGACCATACTTTGTTATGCATATCTGCTCAGTGGTATCAGCAGTCAAGCCCTGCAGACGCTGAGTGACAGTTTCCCTGAACAATGGTTTTCAATGCCCTGGCACTGAATCTTGATGAATATTTTCCTCATATATGTTTGGTATGGACATTTGAAGTTGAACTAAAACAAAGTGATGCCTTTACAATTAAGCAGGCTAGATTAATGAAATAATAATAATAAAACCTATCAGTACCACTGTGACTCCGGGCATTACCAAATCGGGAAAAGCATTTTTGTAGGTTGGTCAAGTTACATGTACAGATGTGAAGAGGGGCTGACAATGACCATGACCTGCTCTGTCCCACAAATGCATCATTGGTATGTATTAACTGCCATCATTCACTACTACTGAAATCATCATCATCCTATGCTTTATTTTCCCTTTGAAAGATGACCAGACAGTGTTGTTATAATTACTGGTGCATACAGTGTTGAATCATTGAAGGCCTACAGCCCAGATTTGGTAGATTTCAGAGCACGGGGTTTTTCTCATGGATGTGATGGGCAGAGTTTAAGTTAATATTTAAATCAAGGAAATGAAAAACCAGCAAGAGACCAGCCACTGCGGGATTATTGACAGTGTGGATGGCCGTTCCAGGCAGCACCCACCAGCAGCTGATTCTGACATCAACCTCAAGGAGATCAATGTCACAAATAGCATTTGATGAGACTTTTCCCAAACTTTCACAATTTGCACTATATATAAATACATCAAGGACTCGCCACCTGGCCAGAAATAATGCTGCTAAGTCCAGCCAAACAAATTCTGTTGTGAAATAAACTTAGTCAAAGGGCTTTGAGGTTCTTTGAACTTCAGTTCTCCAGAATGCACTTGGGTGAGGAAATCAACTTGCCTAGGCTATTCTCCAAGTTCTGTTTTTCAGATTTTCTGCAAAGAGTCCAACATTAAAAACTTGACAACTGAAACATACCAACAATTCTATTTAAATGATTTCCTGCTGAAGATACTGGCATGGGAGAAAAGCAGCAGTCACTTTCTCATAGTGCTTAGCAACATCAAAACATGTGCCAATCTACAGCTTTTAGTCCCCTGTCACAGGTGAACAGTAGCATTAAATAACAAGGACTGCGACAGTCCTGTACTGAGCTGACCTTATATGCATAGACTGAAGTATCGAGTCATGATGATGCCCCTGGTGGTATTCAGTGAAACTAGCTTCATAGGTATTTGAGGTACATTAAATTCATTTTTTGTTTTTAAATTGAGATGAAACTTCTGAATGTACAGGCAGTGATCAAATTTTGTAAACTTTTGTGTGACCTTGACCTATTTTTCAAAGTTGTTAAGGACATACATGTAGTAAAGGGCACTAAATTGTACATGTTGAGAAATCAGAAGGCTAACAGTACCATATATGCATCATATATAAGTTTGATATTGCAAAATAAAGGGCACTAAATTTTACATGTTGAGAAATCAGAAGGCTAACAGTACCATATACATGTATGCATCATATATAAGTTTGATATTGCAAAATAAAGGGCACTAAATTTTACATGTTGAGAAATCAGAAAGCTAACAGTACCAAATATGCATCATATATAAGTTTGATATTGCAAAGTATGGGTATGTATGGCACATCAGTGTAATATATTAAATAAATGTGCCAATTTTCAGTTGTGAGAATGCAGTGCATAAGGGCTGGGCTTTCAGGTTAGATTTTTTGTTTTAAGTTGGAGAAACTACTAAAAAAAAAAAAAAAAAAAAAAACCTGATCAGGAGATTGGGACAGGTACGTAAAATCGAGAGACTACTACCAAAATCTGAAGAGTAAATACCTATGGAATGTTTGTGTAACAGTAATGCCATGGTATAGAAATAGAGGAATATGGTTTTAGAATATTATCATGAGAAATCATTGCCCTCCATGCCTAGGACTGATCACATCAGTCAGAATATGTGCAAAGTGAGTTCAGAAACTATGGCTTTGATATTTATATATGAATAACTGTGACTTCTTTTATTTGATCTACTGTTAAATCAGGCACACTGTGATTTGGTATTTTTTTCCTGTCAGAACAATGTACAGTAGAGCATTCATGATGCAACCAAAAAACAAAAAAAATTACAAGTTTGCAACTTTTGTAGAATTTTGACAGGAAACAAACAATTACTGGCTGACTACAGATGGAGATCATCAGTGGATAAAAAGCACGTATGTACAATGTACTTTGAGGTGCTTCCATTCCCATGCAACTAGACAGCCAGATAGAAACCATGTCAAAGGTCGCTACCTGGGTGACAGAATTTTCCCCTAATTTGATTGGCCTCCACAGAAGAAGTGTGGGGAGGATGGCAGCCTGTCACTAGTCATAACATTCCTATCAATTTGTGGCAGACCCATCTTCAGGTCAACACAAATGGATGCAGAAGCAGTAAGCAGACAACGGGCAAAAAAAAAGAAAAAGAAAAAGAACCAAAACAAAAAAACAAAAATAACAACAAAAAAAAACCCCACAGCAATAGTGTACTTACAAGCCATTAATGTAGAAGCATTTAGTGGTAGAGTTGGTGAAAACGAAGTTATGTAATGGTGACCTCGCAGCAACTCCAGGCCCAATGATTCACTTTGAATGTCAGAGACCGAAGAGAGTGTGTATCAAAATGGATGTGATGCTGACAGCTTGGGTGGACAGAGGCATTACTAATGTGACTCCCTCATTTCACACAGCTGTTTACTTGCATGTGGCTGTGCCGTCATACTTGTATCTCGGTACTGGGGCTGTCTGTGACTGGACCACCAGTGGGAACCCACGCACCGTGTACTTATTAAAGTGTGTGTGTCAACACACACTTTTTTGTTTTTCCTGAAATTCTTTCTTTCTTTTTTTCTTCTTTACCAGCAAATTTGTCCGACACTTTTCTCGAACACTATTATACATAGAAACTCCAAACTTGGCATGGTTGTACCTCCATACAAGGAGTTTGACCGTTTTATACAAAGGAATGAAAATGTTTAAAATTATGCAAATTAGGCGCATTTGAAATTTTAAATCTTGGATATCTTCAAAAGTATAATAGATAGAGATGTCATTCCAACTTCTACTAGGGGGTTATTGACCAGTTCGCATCTAATGAATTTAAAACAAAAGTTGTAGCAATTTAAATTATGCTAATTAGCAGCATTTGTATCTTCAAAACTATTATAGATTGAGACGTCATTTTAACTTCTACTAGGGGGTTATTGACCATTGCGCATGTAATGAATCTAAAGCAAAAGTTGTAGCAATTCAAATTATGCTAATTAGCAGCATTTAAAAATTTTAAACTTGAATATCTTCAAAACTATTATAGATAGAGATGTCATTTCAACTTCTACGAGGGGGTTGTTGACCATTACGCATCTAATGAATCAAAAACAAAAGTTGTAGCAATTTAAATTATGCTAATTAGCAGCATTTGAAATTTTAAAACTTGAATATCTTCAAAAGTATTATAGATAGAGACGTCATTTTAACTTCTACTAGGGGGTTATTGACCATTGCGCATGTAATGAATCTAAAGCAAAAGTTGTAGCAATTCAAATTATGCTAATTAGCAGTATTCGAAATTTTAAATCTTGGATATCTTCAAAAGCTATAATAGATAGAGATGTCATTCCAACTTCTACTAGGGGGTTATTGACCATTGCGCATCTAATGAATTTAAAACAAGAGTTGTAGCAATTTAAATTATGCTAATTAGCAGCATTTGTATCTTCAAAACTATTATAGATAGAGACGTCATTTTAACTGCTACTAGGGGGTTATTGACCATGCGCATGTAATGAATCTAAAGCAAAAGTTGTAGCAATTCAAATTATGCTAATTAGCAGCATTTAAAAATTTTAAACTTGAATATCTTCAAAACTATTATAGATAGAGATGTCATTTCAACTTCTACGAGGGGGTTGTTGACCATTGCGCATCTAATGAATCAAAAACAAAAGTTGTAGCAATTTAAATTATGCTTATTAGCAGCATTTGAAATTTTAAAACTTGAATATCTTCAAAAGTACTATAGATAGAGACGTTATTTTAACTTCTACTAGGGGGTTATTGACCATTGCGCATGTAATGAATCTAAAGCAAAAGTTGTAGCAATTCAAATTATGTTAATTAGCAGTATTCTAAATTTTAAATCTTGGATATCTTCAAAAGCTACAATAGATAGAGATGTCATTCCAACTTCTACTAGGGGGTTATTGACCATTGTGCATCTAATGAATTTAAAACAAGAGTTGTAGCAATTTAAATTATGCTAATTAGCAGCATTTGAAATTTTAAAACTTGAATATCTTCAAAGCTATTATAGATAGAGATGCCATTCCAACTTCTACTCCTGTGTTATGGAATAGTTGTACATTATCACACCAATATGCTTTGAAGACACACACACTGATTTGCTATGCAGCAAATCATCTTTCCTAGTTTACTTTGTGTTTTAATTTTCATGGTTTATGCATTTCAGGCACTTACTTAACTGAAGTTTTAAGTTCAGTATTTGAGACATATTTCCCAGCAATCCTAGCTGTGTTAAAATACGGTTTCGTTGGAATTTTATTTTTCAAGGTTTTGATCCGTTACCAAAAGCAAAATTGATAACACGGATCTATTGCAAGAAATTTGATGTGCATGTACCCAAGGGCCCCATTCAACTGTATGTCCTACATTTGCAACCCTCGGCTGCATATAAGAAGACGGGGTGTTGTGTTCATTCATGGCTGTGAATATTGGCAACTGTACACCTGTAGCTAGATCTACTTCATGCTTGGTGTGCATCAGATCCACCTCAAAACTTGGTGTGCACTAGATCCACTTCAAAGTTGGTGTGCATCTACCGTGGATGGGTCTCTACCAAGTTTGTTTATATGGTAATGCTCCAGTGATTTTGAAATTTTTAGCTCAGCTGACTTGTGAGTCAGCTGAGCTTATGTTATGACTAGCCATCTTTCGTACGTTTGTCCGTCCGTCCATTGTCCACAATTCACATTTTCGACCTCTTCTCCAAAACCATCATCCAGACTCACTTCAAACTTGGTGCGGATGGCCTTGGGTGGGTCTCTACCAAGTTTGTTCAAATGGTCATGCTCCATTGGTTTTTTATTTTTAATGGATTTTTCAGTTCTTTTGGAGGGAAAATCTTAAAAAATCTTCTTCTCCAAAACTGCTCACCCAATTACTTTGATATCGCACACTGACACTCCCGGGGACTACTTGTTCTGAATTTGTTCACTAGGTGGTGTGGTGATTTTTTTTTCCTAATTTTTTATGATTTTTTTGTGTATTTTTGCTACTTTTGACTTCTTCTCAAGAACAGTCACACTCAGATTAAGCTGAAACCTTGTGAATATGTTCCTTGTGGAACGGTCAAACAAGTTATTCACTAGGTGGCACTGCTATGGATTCCTGATTTTTAAAGATTTTTTTCAGTTGGGGTACTTACTGGTCAATGCAGCTTACCTATTGATTACTATGTACGTTGTAAGTCAAAGGGCATTCTAATGCTAATTCACATTTTCAACTTCTTTTCCAAAACCTTCATCCAGATTGACAACTTGGTGGCAATGTTCCTTGGTTGGGTTTCTACCAGGTTTGTTTGAATGGTCATGCTCCAGGAATTTTTGGATTTTTAATGAATTTTTTTTTTGGTTCTTTTTTTGGACAAATCTTACAAAATCTTCTTCTCCACAACCAGTTGCTTTGATATTACATAAGTACACTTCTAAGGACTCCTAGTTCTTAATTTGTTCACAAGGTGGTGCTGCAATTTTTTAGTTCTGCTAACCAAAGGTAGCAGAGCTTATGGGACTGCTCATGTCTGTCCGTCCATCCATCCATCTGGAAACTTTTGCTCGTTAGCATGATACCGTCCACAGTTTTCAAGTTAGCGCAATATCAGGACTTATAGGGTGTATGAAAATTTAGGCCCCTTTTTGATATTGGTGGTGCCACCAACATTATTATGTAATTTTTGGCGGATCTTCACCAAATTTGATGGGATTGTGAGGAAGGTCAAAGTCTAAGTTGCTAATGATACTAGTGGCGCCACCGATAATTTGATGGAAATTATGAGTCAAAATGTGGTTTAAGATATAAAATTGCATATTTGGAAAAGTAATATAAAGTGTAGGAGTTACAAAGTGTATAAAAATCTTTGTCGACATCAATGCTGGTGGCGCCACCAATAGTATTATGTAATATACAGGTCAAAATGTGAAAATCCTGTGAGCGCAATACTGTCCATAGTTTTCAAGTTAGCCCAATATAAGTCTCAGGACTTATAGGGGATTTGAAAATCTAGGTTCTTTTTTATATTGATGGCACCACCTGCAATATTATGCAATATTGGGGTGAAATATGAAAATCTTTTTAACACTCTAGCATCTTTAATTTTATGCAGATCTTCACCGAATTTGGTGGGATTGTGGGGGAGGTCAAAGTCTAAGTTGGTAATGATACTGGTGGCGCCGCCTATAATTTGATGGAATTATAAGCCAAAATGTGTTTTAAGGTATAAAATTCCATATCTTGAAAAGTAATTGGATTAGACTTGCCAAGTTTATAGGATGTATATAGACAATGTCCAAAGCTAGAATGGTATGTAATATCAGTAACTGTGACCTTTTTTTGTGAGGTCAGCATGTGTGGTTTCGTTACTTGTCACTTCTCCAAAACTGTCTCGAAGAGTAAGTTGAAACTTTGTGGATGTGTTCCTTGTGAAAGGGTCAAGTAAAGATGTTTACTAGGTAGCAGTGCTGTGGATTCCTGATTTTAAACAATGGGCATTCTAATGCATTTTCATGGTAATTCACATTTTGGACTTCTCTGAAGAAATTGTCAGTCAGATTTACTTCAAACTTGGTGGCAATATTCCTTGGGTGGGTCTCTACCAAGTTTGTTCAAATGGTCATGCTCCTTTAAAAAATCAAAGGCATAAATGTATTTGTGGTCAAGATCCCAGCACTCAAATAAAGGTTTAGCAATGCAACGTTGACCTCGGTGATGGCTTTATATTTGACCTACCTTTTGAGGTCAAAGGTCAAGTGCACAATGGTGATATTGGTATAAGTAAGGAAGTTTTTAAGTCAGTTACATGAAATTTTATACACACATGTATCATAACCAAAAATGTGTAATGAATCAAAAGTAGGTCACTAGGTCAAGTATCTGGGTCACAGTGACCTACTCATTGAAATTTTGTTTACCACTATAACTTCAGAAGCTTTTGAGACAGTACTTTCAAATTGCATATGATGGTACACCACTGCAAGCATAATTGACCTTGACCTAATTTTCAAGGTCACACATGGGTCACAAGTTTGCTGAGTGACATTGTGCATCTAGAAATCTAAATTTTAAAACAAAAGAAGCAACATAGGGTGATCTAGAGGGCTATTGAAAGTCAAGGTTATACCTCTATATTTGACCTAATGTTTTTGAGGTCAAAGGTCAAGTGTACAATAGTAGTATTTGGGTAGGTAACTATACCTGATACTATGGGACACTATTCCTGTCCACTTACAGCAAAAGAGATTGCTGTTTTCTGGACCTTCAATTGTAGGCCACTATGATCCTCACCAGCAAAGTGTCTGCCAAGAGGCTGTTTTCTATCACTTCTATTTATGTAATAGAAGTATTCACGAAGTCGGTCCATAAGACGTCAGGATGTTTGTCCAACATACTGCTTGTCGCATGTTTGGCATGTGAGCAGATAAAGCAGATTGTTGTGTGTGCAAAAGCCACGTAGTGGGGTACTGCATTTACGCCTTGTTTGTGTGCTTCCTCCTACACCTGATGTGTCCATTTTGGAGCAGTGTCTGCAATTTCTGGTATAACAGGCGTTCCTGTCTACTACCCCTGAAATTGGGGGTATAAAGTTGGTAGGGGGATATCTGATCCATGACTTGACCAGCATATCCTTGAGGTTATTGGGTCAGCAGAATCCCAAGGTGACCTATTTATCTTTGAAGGTGGGACCAAAAAAAACCCAAAATAAATTGGGTCCAATATTTGGAATTTTGCCCCAAATCCCCAGACTTGAGCCAATGAAATAACCCAGACTGGAAAGTGTTAATGGGTACTAACATAATATAGGGTTTCGTTTGATATTGATGATTATGACCTTAAGTGAGCTGAAAAGTTCAAACTGACTTCTTGACTTATTTCTGAGTGTTGGTGGATCCTTGGCCCTTGGTTTCTATTTAACAATAATAAGAAATTACCAGTAGGGTTTCTTGTGGTGTTGTTAATTTTGACCTAGAGTGACCTTGAAAAGTCAAACAACCGTATTGGCTAATATCTATTTGATGGTGTATCCTATCACTTTCAATTTAAAAGATAATGAATGCAACACTGTGAACGAGTTAAAACTTTGATAATGCAAACAGTGATGTCAGTCTTACAGAAAGTGACCGTCATATTATTTCAAAGGTCACAGGATGTGACATCAGCCTCTGTATCTAAGGTGATCTCATCACAGAACTGTCACAGTCTTCTAGTTTTTGTACATTTCTTTGGTATGATAGTAGATAATCTTCATCTGCAAAACTGCCTTACTAATTGCTTTGAAACTGCAAGGACACTTCTGGGGACCCCTACACCTTAATTTGTTCAATTTGGTGGGGCATTTTTTTTCTCTTTTTTTTTTTAAAACAAATTTTTGTGTTTTTCTCATGTTTGACCTCTTTTCCCAAACTGTAAGTTGGGTCCTTTTCAAAATTAGTGGGAATGTACATGTACCTGTACTTAATTTCCACAAAATTTATTCACTACATGGTGGTGCTGTAATTTTTGGGTTTTAACACATTATCAAAATTAGGAAAAGCTGGTAAGGGTGAAGTGTCTATTGTTGCTGTGCAATAGGGATGGCAGCACATATGATATATTGGCTGTTAGGTCTGTAATATTGTTGATGCTGGGCCCATGGTTCTGTTAAACACTAATAGGAAAGTACTTCTTGGGTTTCCTTAGGCATTGTAAATTTTGACCTTGGGTGATACTGAATGATCAACTGATGTAGTGGCTAATATCTCAGTAATGATGGATCATAGGGCCATGGTTACTATTAAACACTGATAGGAAAGTAATTGGGATTTTCTTATGTTAATTTTGACCTTGAGTTACGTTGACAGATCAAATAGACAGATTGACAGATATCGTGGTAAAAGTGGATTCATAAAGTTTTTCATTTGGAAAAAATGTCTCATGAACTGTATGACTGGAGACTGATATTACAAACAGTGATGATGGTCTTAAACAAAGGTGACCTTGATATTATTCTTAATTTCGTACGACCACTTCAGTCTGTGCATGCAATGTCAGCTGAGCACAGGACTTTCACAGTCCTATTGTTGACATGCATTCTCTGCTGAGTTCCTTTTCTGTTGATGTACTTTTCATGTTTGGCACACAGAGGAAAAACATGCCAACCAAAACAGGGTACAACTTGTGCCTATATAAAAAAATGTTGCAGAATTTCTTGCTTGACACCCCACTGTCACGTAAAATATTAAATTTGATTAGAGTAAGTTGGAATTTACCTTGCATGATGTATTTTTAGAACTTTTGCTGTTGATAACTGGCAAAACAATGCAAAAACAGTGGTAAAATTGCACACATTTGCACCCTCCACAAGACTTAATCTCTTCTGATAAACACCGCATTGATATCATTGAAAAATTCAGAACTTAATCTACATAACTAGGAAGATTTCTTATTGGTTAGATTTAACTACAGTGTCTTTGTCAAGCATCAATGTTTCAAGGGTCACATCTTTTGTTCAAATGTTGACTAACACTGATGGGTGCACGGTTGGCCAAGCCTTTCACCTCTGCGGCCCGGGTTCGATTCATGGCCGGGGAAGCATGTGGAAAGAGTTCCTACCACTCTGACTGTGCATGGTGGTTTCCTCCAAGTCCTTCGGTTTCCTCCACCAAACATGTAGGTAGGAAGTATACGCCACGATCTGAGCCATGGAGAGTGATTAATATAGGCTTGGCCTGTTTCGCAATCCATGTAAAAGATACGGGTCTATACTAACAGTGATGTAGTTGGATCTCCATGTGACCTGCATGACTAATAAACTGATGATAAACTATTTAGACAGATCAGAGGAGCATGTAGAACACTCAGATTGTCACTTCCTCCCTGGAATTCTGCCCTGGTCTCAGCAGGTTGTTTGTTTTATCACATGGATGCTGGTCAGGATAACAGTGCAGTGGTAAATCTGGTCTTTTGATGCCAAAAAAGTGTCAAAACTTTGACACTTTTATCAGATTAGGACTTGAAAAATTCTGACAAAGCATTTTGTTATGATTGATTTAAAAAGCATAAATTCACTGCCCATTTGGTTCCATTGAGGGCAAAGTTTGCTACCTGGACTCTATTATTGTTTTTGTGTCCGTTTCTTCCGCTTCTTTTTCTTCTTCAACACATTGTTGCGTGTGTTGCGGACGCAATAACTCAAGAAAGATTTGACTTGGGAATTTGATCTTTTTGTGAAGATGTTCCTTTATATGATCTTTCTTGGCATTGGAGATGGGTGACCTTGACATATTTTTCAAGGTCACATGGGCATGTCATCTAAAATTGACACGGATGCAACAACTGTGCAAGGATTTGACTTGGGATGTTGAAATTTTGCATGATTATGTACCATAATACAAACTGGGTTGGGATTGTAGATGGGTGACCTTGACCTTTTTTCAAGGTCACATAGCCACTTTTTAAAAATCATATCAGATGCACTCCAGAAAGATCTGACTTAAAGAGGTTGACATTTTGTCTGATTATGTTTCTATGTAAGACTTTTGTAAGACCTTGCTTGTAACTGCAGATGTATGACCTTGACCTGTCTTTCAAGGTCACTTGGGCATTTCGTCTAAAATCAACGATTTGACTTAAAAAGGTTGACATTTTGTGTGATTATGTTTCTTTGTAAGACCTTGCTTGTGACTGCAGATGTATGACCTTGACCTATTTTTCAAAGTCCCGTGGGCACTGCATCTAAAATCAATGTGGAAGGGATAACTCAGAAAGATTTGACTAGGGAAGTTGAAATTTTATGTGAAGATGTTTGCATATATGATCTTGCTTGGGATTGCAGATGGGTGACCTTGACATATTTTCAAGGTCACATGGGCATATTATCTAAAATTGACGCGGACACAACAACTCTGCTAGTATTTGACTTAAGAGGTTGAAATTTTGCATGTTTATATACCATAATACAAGTTAGGTTTAGATTGTAGATGGATGACCTTGACCTATTTTCAAGGTCACATGTTCCTTGTTTGTTTCTTTGCTTCCATTCTAATTGTGAAAAAAAATTATGCTAAATAACACAATTTTAAGTATTTGTCCTCCTCGTCAGACATGTAAACCAAGCGGAATCTTCAGTCCCTGATATAGCCCTGAGACCCCAAAATGGTCAGCACAACATCAGCCATGATTATGCCCCCCCCCCCACCACAGGAGGAGCATATACTAATTGCTTTTTCCGTGCATCTGTCCATCCATCCATCCGCTTTTCATGTCCAGGCTACAATTCGTCTTTCCTCAACTTTGATTCATGAAACTTTACACATAGGTCATCTGGACATAAGGGTGTGTCATGTACCAAAAGTAGGTCACTAGGTCAAGGATCTGGGTCACTGACATATTCTTGTAAAATCATGTCCGGGCTATAATTCCTTTACTATATGACTTAGTTTCATGAAACTTCACACACACATATATATCTTGAACTAAAGGTGTGTCATGAAACAAAAGTAGGTCATTAGGTCAAGAATCTTGGTCACGGTGACACATTCATGTGAAACTATATTACACTTTATGCCCAGGTTGTAATTCTGATGTCCTTCAAGTTAGATTAATGAAACTTTACACAGGTGCATCTAGACATAAGGATGTGTCATGTACCAAAAGTAGGTCACTAGGTGTAGGTCAAGTATCTGGTTCACAGTGACATATTCTTATATGTCGGGGCTATAATTCCTTTGCTATCTAACTTAGTTTTATGAAACCTCACACAGGTACACATATATCTTGACCTGAAGGTGTATCATCGAACAAAAGTAGGTCACTAGGTCAAGTATCTGGGTCATGGTGAAATATTCATGTAAAACTACATTTTTTACCTGGGCTGTAATTATGTTTATATTTTGACTTAGAATCATGAAACTTTACACACCTGTGTGTCTAGACACAAGAGTGTCATGCATAAAAGTAGGTCACTAGGTCAAATATCTGGGTCATGGTGATCACCTATTTTCATTAACTACAGTCATTCCCAAATGAGACCTGTGATTAGCAAGGTTATAAATGAGGCGGGGGGGGGGGGGGGGGGGGGAGGGGAGAGAGAGCATGGATCCAGCAATCTCTGATTGCCTTTAAATTGGCTTTTTAAGAGTTCAGGTCATTCTGACCTCTATATTATAGGTTTTATTGTATATGGGTAAAGCAACCTTTGTGGTACATGTATACAGATGGATAGAGAGATTTAATTGTTACTGCAGAGCAGTTTAAAACTTGAATTATTCTTTTTAAGATGCCACACATACATGTCCTTCACATCCTGCCCATCAACGTTGATGTCCTATGTCTTGCTCCATGTTACATCAAAAGGTTATTTTTAAAAATGATTTATGTGACCTAAAACTATTTTTGCCAGTGCAGCATGTAACTATATCCCTTCTGCTGAAACAGTTAGTTTGGCGAAATGTACCACATGTCCCCAGAGTTAAAACAAGATGATTTATTTTTATGGTGTGTAGGTACAAAAAGTCCAATGACAAGGAACGGCAGGGACATTACCGTACATCAAATGTGAACAAACCCGTGCTCAAAAGAGTCGTAAATGTGTCCTTGAGGCCAGCATTTGTTTGCATGACTCGGCTAAGCTACATGAGCACCACCACCCCACCTCCTAATTATGTATGATATATCTCTGTAAGTGCCCAATTTCGTACCTAAATGTGACAAGGTGGATTTAGCAGCCTTGAAAATTGACGGTTTGATGGAAGTGCATATGTGTTGAATGACCGCACCGAAACACTGAACATGTCACTTGGTAAGAAGTCATAAGTTCGCCAGTGCCAATTTGACATTGACTCTGTATTTCCAGTTACATTCATTGATTGCACACACATAATTATTGCTGGCCCTGTGTGTCAGTCCCATACATTTGCATTGGGTCTCCTTGCAACTCAAGATGAATTCTGTGACCAGGACGGGCTTGTTTTGTAACACTGGCTTAAATTCGTTGGCCAAGGAAATGCCAAGATCTAGTATGAGCTTAATTGATAACACATTATTCCCCCTGCCTTGCCCAAGGCCCACACTGAGAAATATCCATAGCTCATATGTGTCAGGTAAATTGATAAAAAATCAATAAAGGAAGAAAATAGAAGGGTTGGTGACTTGAGCGATGAAGTATCCCTGAAACCTGTGGCAGGTCAGTCAATTTGGCATTTTGATTCAATATCATGTGGCTATGGTCATATATCATGTTGATTGTGTGAAAACAGCAAAAAGAGGGCACAAGAAAGTCATGTGCTTCAGCTACATGACAGGTCAACAAATCGCAGAGTTATGAGGCGTTGAAGAACAGATTATTCCAGATTTAATTGGTTCCATCCTCAACTTGTGCCTGTTAAAGTGTGGTTATATAGGGACTGTAGTGCCAGCACTTGGATGAATTATTTGCGAGTGCAGAAGCATCAAAACTAGTCGTACGTGAAAAACTGTTACCCTCTTCCATCTATGGCTCTCCTCCTGTCAGATTGCTTGCAGGGTGAACTAGTTTCAGTTGGTAAAGGTCACCATAGACTGAGAGACACTGAGGACTCCTATAACCGACTGCGTGTTTTGTTTTATAATGGCCAAGTCTACAATGTCAGTGGTCCTATGATAATAATTTCAGCAAAGTAAAACCTATCAAAGTGACTTCAGTTGTGGGGAAATTAAATTACATGAAAACATCGCTGTCAAACTGATACTAGTCAAGCTCAACATACATTAAAAAATGGTACCCTCATTAGATTGTGTTGAACTGGGCTCATTCAGATCGCAGTCTTTACAGATTAGTCCACAGCAAGTGGTCATCATTTTTGCCAGAGACAGGTTGCTTTGGTTTAGCCATCATGAGGTATTGATCCTCCAGTGCACTAATTAAATATATCACGCATACCAAAATAGCAACATCCAGTTCTAAAAATAGAATCCTGCCTGGAATTGACCAGAGGACTTCTGAGTCAGCTGGTCACTGAGGTATTAGCTTTGCCACCAGTCCTGGTTACTAAGCAACGTATAATGCAAAAAGTCATTTTATCAATTACAAATGATAATCACATTCAATGGATTCTTCAACAACATAAGCATGATAGGGGGATGAAGGACTTGGTAATACACTGCACATTCACTTATTTGAATTGTGTATTTTCATTTTTTTCTTTGCTGATGGCACAAAACTGTAAAACTAAAAACACAAAGAAATAGCATGTTAACATAGGTTTAATCAAAATTGTGATCATAGCAGTTGTACTAAAACTTGAGTTAAATGCCTCAAATGCACAAATCATGACAATAAGCACATTGACAGCAGCTTAATATGTAAATTCTTCCGTCATTGTGCCTGGGAGGTGCAACCTTTAAATTTTGTCTTTGAGGAATCAGCTGTAAGCTCAGATGCTTAATTGAGCATATTATATCTAATAGTAATTGGGGTAATAAAATCAAGTAGTTGTGAGGACTGACGTTGTAGTGGGAGGCTGCAAAATGCTGGCATGATGTTCATAGTGTCTAAGCTGGAGAAATCGATGGGAACTTCGAACATTCAGGAAAAATAATAGAAAAAAAAAGTTTGAAAAAGCCAATTGATTGTCAGGTGTGATTGACAATTGTTTCTGTAAGTAAGCCGTGTTACTTCCTGTTTGACCTCCATCAGGAAGAGACAAAACACATTCACCACTGACCTTGTGATCTCCCGGAGGAATCCTAAGGACCACTCATGCTTACACAATGAAGTGACCTCTCACATCAACCCAACAAAGCATCACCCAAACTGCATATTACATTCTAGTAATGCACTGGGTCCCCAGGGCATAAGGAAATAGAAAGATCACAGAAGCTAGGCTTCACAGACCATGTCCTGGCAACAAGGACGTGCCCCCACGGGTTGCCGCCAAACAGGCGTTCCATGGCTTTGGTTTGTGTTCTGTTTCAGTGATCTGACGCGGTGTCGTAATGTTGGATTTTTAACCCTGTGGCTGTTGGGCAGTTTTTTGGTAAACCTCTTCTCAGTAGGTATGTAACCAGTTCACCTGAAAAAAACTAAAACTATTAAATGACATGACCCGAGGAATCAAGATGGCACCCATCACAAAGATGATCTGAAGTTGTGGGAGAATCATATTAACCTATCAATGAATCAAACAACACGAGTATTAACTTGTCATTTTGACTTAATAAAAGACAAGCCTATATATATATATATGTATATATATATTGAACAGATGATGGGACATTGTACATTCAGAAGAAGGACTATTACATATCTGACTTTCTTCCAATTATACAGATAGGACCAACAGTGCCATATCCTCCATGTAGTTCTGAACAGAAAATATATATATATATATATATATATATATATATATATATATATATATATATATATATATATATATAATGCAATCCAGTGTCTCTATGCGCCACAGCCGGCCAATCCAGTTACTGTCTTTGTCTAATTAAGCCTATACCTTAACCCTTAAAGTGCTAATCATAGCTATACATGTAGTTGTTTTCTCATAATGGTTAAACATATAATGATTAAAAGATTCAAATTCCTCTGAAGATACCTTTCATTCAAATACAAGCAAGCCTATTCTAAAGCAAAAAGTAGTCTTAGTCAACAGCTTTCCTTGGGACACTTTGCATACAATGCACACAGTGTCCCAAGGAAAGCTGATGACTCAGTCTGAAATCAGCATGTTGAGGGTTAATTGATCAATATTCCCATGTTTGATATATAAATTTTGAAAATTCAAGGCTTCATCAGCCAAACGTATTTATTAACATGATCAGGTAACCATTCAGCATGTTTCATAGTCTAATGAAATGCCAATAGGCTTTGTTCCATTTTCCAATGTGAATTGATGCAAGTGAATGCAAATATTGAAAACAAACTTGAGAAGGGAAAGAAAGGGCAAGTGACCAAAGATGATTTGATGTCATATTTGTTCTCCAGGTGGAACTGCAAGTGCACATTTGGCTGTAAATATATAAATCAGTGTTACAGACTGGGGAAGAAAGTTTTAACTGTGCATGTACATTTGAAATGCAGGAATAACACTTCAAAACTTGACTCTGCAGAAATTGGTTAACATGTTAATGTTTTGATGCGTTTGCCTGGTGTGGGGCATATCATAAGCCAATTGAAAAAAAAAAAAGAAGTGAAGGAAAAATTTTTTTTGGAACTGGAATCAAAGGTCATGGCACCACAGCATGTGAAAATCCTTGGTTTTCACAGTGGAAATGGAACTCATGTTGCAAGCATTTTAGAAAGCAAGCACACGTCCACAGCACCATGGGTAGTTATACCTGGTTCCATTCTTGGTCCAACAAAAGGTACATCATATTACAGATACAAATAGCCAGTTACAAACGGAAACAGGACTGTTTAACAAGGTGGTACTTATTAGGGGAGTGGTCCCTTTTTAAAGAGATTTTGATAGAGAGACTTGACTGTACATGTAATATTCAGACTTTTTTCCCTGGTCCATGTTTTTCCTCTTTTCTAGTCCTAAACTGGATTGGGGGGGGGGGGGGGGGTGCAGAGGAGACCCATCTGCACAGAAAGTTTGTGCTGATGGGTTTTCCCAAACCTTTTTCACAAGTACAGATTGTGGAGTTAAAATGAGTGTCACAGACAAGATAAGAAGGGGACAGCAATTGGATTTGGCATTATCATGATTGCTTCAGATTGAAATAAGCAACTTTTGATGTGGAGAAGGAGGGCTGTTCTGTCCCGGGGATATTGTAAAGCCCATTTGCCAGCTCCACCATTGGAATATCAAGCCTACAGCAGTGGGCAAAAAGACTAGATTAAGTTAAGAGAGTTTTTTCATGGAATGAGTGAAAGTGGCTCACTGACAGCGTAATACTGAGCTAAGATTGCTACAGGGACTGATTAGATTTATTGACGATGGTTGGAAATTGAAATGGGATGTACATACATGCAGGCTGGCTTCATACACCATATTTCTGTGGCTGGTTGACAAGTCCTTGAGTAGATAGACCTGACAAAGCCAGACGTCGTATAGTCTCCTCTTATATCCAAGTGAAATAGAATTAGGGATGGGTGTTAAATCTTATCTAAACCTATTATACTGTATTACATGGAAGCTGCCGTGCTGCTTTATCTATTCCATGTTTGAGAGTTGGCAGCTTTCCTGGCTGCAGACTGGGCACCAACCATCTAATCCATGGCAACCACAACTGTGTAGCCAGTGCACTGGCTAAATATAATTGTCAACAGTTCTCACTTTTTTTTGTAAGTGAAAAACTAAAACCCAAACCTGCAAACACATGTACATTTGGCCACCAGCCACTTTGGCCTGTTGAAGGATGGAGGGGTTACAAACCATCAGGAAATGTAGGAGCGCAATTGACTTATTGACTTTGAAGCCAGGATTTAAGGATCCGTAATCCTGGCTAATCTGAAGATTACCAAGATAGCCATGTACCAGCATGGGTTATTCTTGTCGTGAAGAGTGAAAGTGTGGTGAAAAGGTAGTGTAATGTGGGAAGGGGTGAGGACTCGGGGGAACACCCGCGTAATGGAAGTTTTGTGTCGTCCTTGTAAAGGGTGATGGGTTAGCACACTGAGAAAGGCCTGTAATGAAAGGAACATCCGAGGAGTATCAGCATGGACAGTGGACTTATTTCCTTCCAGTTGGAATAACATGTATATGTTCTCACTGAGGGCCAATCAATTCTCCTTTTTGCCCCGAGATATTATCCCACTTTATCCAGCTGTCAATTATTGACGGGATTCTCCCCTTTGGATAATAGTTTGTAGTCAATGTCAGCAAACTGACATGCCGGTCACACAGAACCAGTGGTTGACCCAGGTAGAACTCCAATTTGGATATTAAAGCAGGTGGAGAAGAGGCAATGACTCGCAAATCGCTTGAACAGAATTAACATAGAAGAATGCAAAAAAACAAAAAACGAAAAAAAACAACTTAATAATTCTATAGTGTCCACAATTTGGTGCTGTGAAATAATTTCATCTGGCTTAATTTGTATTAAACACTATATAACAGAATGCCCCCCCTCCCCAATTGACTTATCACAATTTGTGGTATAAACATTCAAAATTTACTTAATCTTGTTCAAATCTGCAACGTAAAAAGTCTTTCCCTTTAAATAGTATAAACTCTTTCATTGCCAATCATGTCTAAAGTCCATTTACTGAAGTAAAACTAGTCTGAATTATCATTAGGATCTCAGATTCATGTTCCTCGTAAAAAGACATTTCATTCAAATACCAGCATGCCGGTAGTTCCAGAGAAAAGCTGTTGACTCAATCCAAAATTTGGCACTTAAATAGTTAATCAAGTGAAAAATGTGATTTAACCTTTTTCCCAAACTGGCTGGTGGTTAAATGTCTTTTGCTTCAGTGTTTTCAACTAATTTCAACAATATGGAAGAGCAGTTTGACTGAGAATTGTACATGAGACCTAGAACAATAACACAACCCAGGGCAACAGCTTTTCTTGGCATGGGTTGGGCATTTAGTACTGTTGACTCAGTCTTAATTCAAGGGGGAAGGGTTAAAAGCAATGCGAAGTAATGTGACCAATATTCCAGATGATGAATATTCATTTGGAAATACATGTAATGAGACCTGCATATTTGAGACTAATTGCAGGAGAGCTGTCAGTTGAAATGCCAGCACGACTTGTGTGGCGTCAGAGGGTGTTGTATCATGAGTGCCTGTCAAGTCATACTGCAGCTACTTATGCAGCATCTGGAGGAGAATGACACAATGCAGTGGTCCAGATGCAGTTGGCATATGACCAAAGAAAAATGTCATTTTCAAAAGTTGCAAAAGCTTCACAATTGACACCTTCCCTCACCCATAAAAAGATGTATCTAGAAAAGATTTTGGTCCATTCACTTACCATGTGTACTTTCTTTGCATAAAACAAACATGGTTCTTCAATTTCCTTGCTCATTTTGTACAGTCCATGTGCTTGCCAAATTGATGAAACCGTGTAGAGTGTTCCTTTTCTTGTACAGTGTAGCTGATTCACATTGATTGTGGCATGGGGCTGCTATAATAGCATGTCTCTTGCTTGTTGTATGTTCTTTTGGCTCACAGGCTTTGAGTCTGATTATTTTGGGCTGACATGTCATTTTTTTGTTGTTTTTGTTTATTTTGTTTGCCAGGATTTTTAGCTCTGCTCACCAACCATAGGTCACAGAGCTTATGCAATCACTCTTGTGTGCTCACAGATTTTGAGTTAGCCCCATATATTTTTGGGGTCTTATTAAGTATATTAAAATGTAGGTCAAGTTTGATATTGGTTGCACCATCTACAGCATAAATATACATATGGGTCCAAATATGAAAATCTTGTCACCACTCCAGAATCATTAATTTTAATGGATCTTCATGAGATTTAATGAGATTGTTGAGGTCAAAATATCAGTTGTGTAAGATACTCGTAGTACCACCTATGTTTTCACAGTAATTATGAACCAAAATGTGTTTTTGTTAGGTCATTGGACCAGTAAAGTTAAAAGAGGTGATTTTGTCATGGAAAGGTGTAGATGGGACAACAAAGGCAAAGAGAATTGACCCTTCAGATCAAAATTGCACTTCACTACATTTTGCATAAAACTCTATTTGGTGACAAACTTTTTGGGTCACTATGACCCAACTTTTTTGGAGTTTGGCACTTGTCCTAGTTTATTGTTTTTCTTCAATAAGTGGAATCAATGCTCAAAAAGTTATTAACTGACTTGAGAAAACAGACCATGTATAAAAAGTGGGATGCAAGGTTCAGATTTTGAACAGAGTAAGTTTTTAATATGAGGTGAAGTTGAAGGTCGGTCAATGGCCACTTGGTGTGTGTATGTATATGTATGTGTGTGTATATATATATATATATACATATATACATACATCCATCCATCCATCCATACATACATACATACATACATACATACATACATACATAATATCCACTGCCAGCTATGTGAAGGACTAGATGATGTGATAAGTTTTATGACTCTTTTTCTTTTTTTCAATCTTCAGAACTACTCTACCTATTGCTTTGATATTGCATACAGAGTAACTTGGGATCACGAACTTCACACTTTGGCCACCAAGTAGCACTGCAATTTTTTTCCTTAAAATTTTTTTTTCAGTTTTTCAGTGAAGTTTTGGGTACATGTAGTAAGGCTGTTCCGACTTATTCTCCCGAAGGGTTGAACAAAATTGCATGAAATTTTATCAGAATACATTCTTGCGAAATATATTGCAAGTTTTCAAAAAATGGTGGGTTTGATCAAGATAAGATAAGATAAGATGAACAGCTTTATTTCAGACTAAAAGTCCATATATACACATCACATACATAAAAATTTATACATGTTGGTAAAAGAGTATAAAGGGTAGTAGGATCAACCTCCGGTGAGGATGGCTCGCCACTTACGTGCAAAGGTGGAGGTTTGCATGTCGCTGTTCTTAAGTTTACAAAGTAACTCATTTGTGCTCTTATGCACCCTGCAAAGAAAAATGTACACTATTTTGCGGATCAGCTCTTCGAATGATAAAACGCCTCTCTGTACAAACATATTGCTTGCCGGACATGATTTTTGAAGACCCATAAGCCATCGAAATGAGTTGTTGTAGCACACTGACAACTTTTGGTATACTGATAGCCTGTAGTTAACCCAAAGCTGGGCTGTATACAGCGATGTACAGTAGGATTTAAACAAGCATATTTTAACCTCATCACTGCAACATGAAAACTTTTGCTTAAGCATGTTTGCCCTGGAGCATAATGAACGATATTGCTGACCAATGTCATCATCATCAGAGAGTGATTGAGCAACGATGTGACCAAGATACACAAACCTTTCGACAAAGTTTAACTTTACATTGTTGAGTTTTACGGACGGGTTGATTTCAAACCGTGCATGCGTAGTAAACAGCATACAGGCAGTCTTTGTAGTATTATATACAATATCATGCATTCTCAGTTGCAAACTGCTCACAAATAAGTTTTCTTAACCCCTTAACTGATAGAGATATAATCACCATGTCATCTGCATAACCTAAGTTATTTGAAGACATTCCTCCCATATTGCAACCTACACCACACTCAGCCAGGCGGTAATAAAGTTTGTCAACAT
Organism: Hermodice carunculata; assembly: GCA_964020975.1. Taxonomy (NCBI): domain Eukaryota; kingdom Metazoa; phylum Annelida; class Polychaeta; order Eunicida; family Amphinomidae; genus Hermodice; species Hermodice carunculata. The sequence goes on along the minus strand of OZ026612.1, from coordinate 16,027,242 downwards.
ATACGTTAAACAGCGGGGGGGAGATAGTCCCCCGCCCCTCCCGACGAACACCGTTTGAAACACTGAAGTATTTAGAGAGGGAAGATCCCCACTGTACACTAAAGAGCTGTGTCTGAAACCATATCATAAGAAATTTGACAATAAAAGTAGGGGTGCCTCTGTCAAGTAACTTCTTAAGCAGACCCCAATGATTTACGCGATCGAAGGCTTTTTTGGCATCTAGAAAACATAAATATAGGGCTCCCCTGTGATTTATAATAATAGATAATCTCCTTTAAGGCATAGATACATAGGTCCGTTGCGTGGGTACTCTTAAACCCAAACTGATGCGAGGAAGTATTGAGAAGATTATCACACCTGTCAAGTAAAACATGCTCTAAAACTTAAGAGGCGGACGTGGCAAAAGCAATAGGGCAATTATTGCCATGATCAGTTATATCACCAGCTCTATTTTTATTTAATGGTACAATTATTACCTTCACAAGATCCACTGGTATGAAGCTGTGACATAGCATTGAAGTGAAGAGCAAAGAGAGAATAATACTTAAGTTGTAACCAGCATATTTCAGATTCTCAGCAGTTAAGTCATCTGGGCCAGCAGATTTACCGTTAGACAGCTGTTTTATTATACTAGCAATTTCACCAGGAGAGACATACATATCATTATTGTACTCAAGGGTAGACACTTGTTGTAATACCTTACTTTTGTGTTTGACATCCTTTACTGAGTTGAGTAATTCACAAAAGTGATTGCCCCACAATTGTGCTACATTTGCAGAGCCCGAGACACTATCAGTGCTGGAGCCAACAGGAAGGTTTTTGTTATTAACCACAGCAACCTGTTTCCAGAAGGATTCATAGTCTTTGCCCATCAAGCTTTTGGCCAAAGTATCCGCTCTTTGCATAGACTCATTTTGTTTACATGACCTTAGAGCATATTTAAACCGTGACCGAGTAGTACGCATTATATCGAAGATGGGACCATGCTTGGGTTTCCCATTAGAGCACCATATTTTAAAAGCGTCCCTTGCCTCCTCGTGTACTTCGCTAACTTGCTCATTCCAACTGGGGATCTGTATTATGTTAACCTTAGTATGAATACCAATGGCCGCCTTACCTGCTAGGCATAAGGAATCAGTAATAGAAAGATAAAAAGAGTCCAGAGCACCTGTATGGGTATCATCGTTGCATTCCGTATCTTTACATAATAGCGCATTAACCGGCAATTATATGTTGGACAAATACTTATTGACCAACTCTTTATAACTCTCAATTTTAGAGGGGTCAGCATGAGCCCAGTCTATAACCTGCCTCATGGCTGTGTGTGTGTGTTACTGTACTGTGGCATATTAGACACCAAAAAGCTGACTGAGAGAGGAAAATGGTCAGAATCAACAAACTCATGATACATACATATTGGAAAAACAGTCATGTGCATTTTTAGTTGTTATGCAATGGTCGAGCCATGAGACTGAATTATGAGCCTCACTAAAATTTGTAAAGGTGTCTTCACTCAGGTTCCTTAGGTCACTTAAAACATAGCTGTGGTCATTGCAGAAAGCTACCAGTTCGCGACCAAACAAGGAATCAGGACTAGCAGTCATGTCTCCTAAGACTGCTATGTTCTTGGCCTCAGCTGTTTCAACAATAGAGTACATCTGACCTAAGTAATCAGTAAAATCATCGAAGTTATGGGTACAACAAGTTGGCAAGTGGACATAAAAAATAAAAAACCTTGTTCCCGAAGTATCAATTACAACACCAAGTATACGTGAATCATGGTATGTAATAGGCCTTATGGCATTACCCAAACTTTTGTGCCATAATATGGCTACACCCCAATACGGTCTCCCAGCAAGGAGCGTTTCTTCCGTATTCATAGCAGAAACACCTATGGCAAAAAAATCATTATGTATATTGGAGAAAATATGCAAATCATTGTTAGTGAGCCAATGTTCCTGGATAAGAACAATATCGTGTGTATTGCATAAAGTACGGACTAGCTCCACTGAGCTCTTAATTGACCTACAGTTGTATGAAACAATTCTTAATAAACTGGCCATAATGAAAAGTGTTTTTTCTTGTTTTTCAAGATTCAACTTGGGTATGTTTATCATAGAACTTTCGTAAAAGTGCATTCTCTGGCCAGAGAGAAGAGTCAAGAATACTTGAAAGATGAGCAAAGTCTGTAACAAGTAGGAAAGATGCATATGTATTGTCTGTAACAAGTAGGAAAGATGCATATGTATTGTCTGTAACAAGTAGGAAAGATGCATATGTATTGTCTGTAACAAGTAGGAAAGATGCATGTGTATTGTACTTTGTGTGCAGCTTTTGACAAGTCACCTTGACTTTGATTTTTTCCGCAATGTAATCAACAACACTGTGGCAGTCAGTGTCTGGGGATAGTCTGGAAACAAGTTAGTTCTTTATTTGTTCATTTCTTATTTGTAAACATTTTTTTTTTTAAGTTCATTTGTCTATCTTTTTGTTGACTTGGGTTAAGTTTCACTTGAATATAATTCTGGCCCGTGAGATGCGCTGTCAATCAGTGCCATGTTGAATTGGGCAGGCAAGGTACATGAAGTGCTCTTTGAAGTAGAAAATATTCGGTTGACAAATATGGCCACTGCACCATACTGGTTCATGTGACAGTGCAAACATGTTGCACTTGAAGGTATCCACAGCTATGCCAGTGATCTGTTATGTCCCAGTGACTACGTGGCAGAGCATTTCTCATTGTTAGCTGTTGTTATGCGTAATATCAGCGGGGTCCTGCCCCCCCCTTGTGACCAGGTCATGTGTACCATGCTTAATCTTGCTTTATCATCTATGCCTGATCAAATATTCTTTTCACTTTGTTGGTCAATTGAACAGGTTCCACCATGAGATAGATAGGAGCGACTATATTATGGCATCTATTTGCTTAGTGAGAAATAGAAAATTGGCTGTAGGGTGCTCAGTCAATGTCTGTGTAAAGGTGGATTAAGATTTGTGGTGCTCAGTGGACTGAAATGTTGGCAGTCATCAGTACAGCACATTCACATTGAGCACACCACAGTAATAGTAGAATTTAGGATCCCAGATGGCGGTACTTCACGGTGTTCATTTGCATAAATTGGGCTGTTTGCTGAACAAAAGGTTCAACAGGATTTGTTGTTATCTAAATAAATGAAATTATGTAAATGTTAAGCCTCAAGTGCTGCCCCCTGGTGTCTTAAAAGGGTCCGTTGATGTCAATGAAGAGCCCTGTTCAAGTATGTATATCACTTGGGGCTTCTGTCATTGACGTGAGGTCATTTTATACAGGGAGAAATAAGTTGAGACGGATTGGAAAGTCAGCATTGTTGTTTGAGGATATGGTTGCCTTCGGGTGTTCGTTTTGTACTTAGGTCTAAGACTGTGTTGTTTCTGGCATTAATCATCCACCCAGCTCAGTGGAAACATCTATATGTACATGTATTCTAATAAGCATTGAAACTGTGGAAGTTTGTAGACATATATTTTGATTTTCCGATCACTTTTTGTCCAATTTTTGCCGATCTCAACGTGGTTGTTTACTTTCCGACTAGTATCACAACATCACTAGACTGCACTTGAAAAGTGTTGTCAATCTACATGTTTTCGGTTGATTCAAACTTGATCATGTGAAGAACAGTACCTATATGTATCACAATTATCCAACAAATGTCTCTCCAGTATCCTACTAAACAATGAATATTTCTGATAAATAGTGTTATTTATGAAATAGTCCCAAGTGTAAACGAGCAAAAATGGGGACTTCCCATCGTGTCTCATTGCCTTACTGCAAATGACGATTGGGGATTAACTCTATCAAGTGGAGCAGCGCGTGCCTTGATTGTTGCCACCTTTCTGATCCCTCTCTACTCATACCTGCCTGGTTTATACCATCAGTGTTATTCTGTTAGTGATGCTGGGTCAGTCAGTATATATACCATCACTGTTGTTCTGTGAGCAATTAATGCTAGGCCTGTCAGGCCAGGTGTAGAAGTTACAAGGACTGTTTATGTCCATAGATATACAAAAGTACATTGATATTTGTGTGCACAAAGCAGAAGTACAGAAAATGTGCTTCTTTGATCAGGAATATCAATTGAGGAGCTGTACCATTGCTGTCTCTTGTGTAATTTGTGGCTTTTTTCTGTCTCACTGGTAGGGTACCATCAGCTCCACACTGTGAAGTGGTGCCATCTACTGCCTTAAGGTTCCGTGCAATGAAACCTTTGTAATATGGCAGTTGTTAGCCACCGTGGAGATGCACCAAGATGTCAGGCCAATCCACTGTATCCCCACTGTGTCCATAGGTGACTGGTAGAGCCTGACAGAACATGTATTTTGAAACCAAACCGGGTACTCGGTACTTGGTACACATTACCGATCCTGAACTGGGCAACATTCGGGTTCGGTATATGCAATTCAAACATGTAGGGCCTGTATTTTTCCGTTTCAAAATGAGTGTTTTTCCGTTTTGGAAAACTACAAATTCCGTTTCATTTCCGTTTCACTAATTCTAGGGCACGATTTTAGCACTGGTCAATAAAAAAGGAAAAACAGTTGATCTTATCGCCTCTGGAAAATGTTGATCCATCGACGAACGGCAAAGTGACTCCATATTGTTTACTATGTACGTTGACAGCCTCCACCTACAGATGGCGCTATTATCATTGTACCTCTGTTGCGCGTTATATCTATATGCCATGCAAATGAATGGATATGGTTGCAATGGGGTCTATAGCGCGCAGGTGCCCGGCCTGTCGTTAAATTTGCTCCACGTGGTATCGATAACGCCGCCGACTCGTCAAATTTGGATCCAAGTCCGTGTGTTTTGCTTTATGCGATGACATATGTGGTGATTTTGAATTATTTGAGAGGCAAAATTCACAAATTCCGCTTAATTTCCGTGGCATTTGCCGATTTCCGTTCCAAATCATAAATTCCGTTTGAGATCATAGATTCCGTGAATTCCGTCCGTTTTCCGCGATCGCGGAAAAGTACTGGCCCTAAACATGTCATAAATACACTTAGACATATTAGAATGCTCATTTAAAGCTTTATTTAAACAGGGGTTTGTAGCTCTTACCCTTTTGCACTGGGGCATTACTATTGTTAATGTAATTCAGGCAATTAATGCAACCCATGTGATGCACTTAATTGCAAAGCAGTGTTTGTTGCATTGTTTAAGGTGTATACAAGTACGAAAAGTGACCTCAATGACCTTCTTATTTAACTTTATTGCCAACATTGACAATGATGACTGAACCCGTACGTTTAGTGACTGTAAAGGCTGAACCCGAGCCGGGCTTCAATCCTGAAACCCGGTAAACTCGGGTTCTGTTGTTCGGATTTGGTCAGGCACTGGTCACCGGTCAGTCAGCAATTCTTGTGGTGCTCTTTTTAACCCTTTACCCCTGAAACCAGCGGGTGGTCTAATGTCATCTGCTTGAGTATTTTCAGCTAATTGCAACAGTGATGGAAAACAATTTGATTGAGAATTGTCGACAAGAGCTATCAGGATCGCATAACCCAGATCAACAGCTTTCCTTGGCATGGATTGGACACTATAAGGAAAGCTGTTGGCTCAGTCTTAATTCAAGGAACAAAGGGATAAAAAGGCTCGATGGACGTGTTACATGGCATTGTGCTATGATTGAGTATTGATTTACATCTTTCATCACAGTGCCCAAACCATCAGGACTGATTCTCTGTCAGCCATAAGTTGATTTTAAGTTTCAAATAAGATGAAACTGAATTTACCAGAGGAAGTGTCGTTGAGTGATCAGCACCAGTGACCTCCAGGTAACCAGAGTACACTGTGTTACTCCCCATTGATTGAATGGTAAGTAAATATACCCAGGGAGACAGTGAGGTCTCACAGCGTGTGTGGAGGGGGCACCTAGACATGGTCACTGTGTGCAATTCCATTAAGAGGCTGGTCCCGGGTGGCATCACTTCCACAAGAGCAAGGCATTTGGGGAGAACCAGTGGACAAAAAGATTTTATGCGCTGGCACCCTTTCCTACTTTCTGTATCTTTCACAGAACACTGTTAATCAGTGTCAACTGGCTGAGGCAGTTGCATATAAGACCAGAGCAGCTTTTCCAATTGAAAAAGGGGCCAGATACCACCAGGCTTGCCATAGGTTTATGGAACAATTCCCTGCTCAAGTCAGCCAAAAGCATCCAAATTATGTAAATTATCATCTTTAATGGTGTTTTTACTTAAATTTCATGTTCATGTACATAAATTTTCATAGTTTTATGTTTCAGGAATTTTACTAAACTTTTGGTTCCACCACTTTGGACATAGTTCCAGTTAAACATATGTTAAATGTGTTTTTATTTTCACAGTTTTGTGCCATCAGTGAAACAAATTTAAAATTGAAAGTACATCAATATTTAGTGAACTTACAGTAGTACACATTAACCCTTTTCCCCCTTGAATTAACAACAACTTTCCTTGACCTCAGGTACGTCATCTTGATAGGTTTCATCTGCAATTCTCAGTCAAACTGTTTTTCATTACTGTGGAAATTAGCTGAAAACACTGAAGTAGATGACATTTGAAAAGAAGCCAGTTTTGGCCTGTTTAAGGGGAGGGAGGGTTAAGTGAGTGGTATTTAATTGCCTGGAAAGTTGTGTTTCAGTTACCTCCAGAACAGCACACATCACCTGACAGAAACCTCAAACAAGACCTTTACTGAGCACATTTAGTATGCCAGGGCTTGGGAGACAGATGATATCATACCAAATGACAATTAGTACAGTGCCAGCTTATGAGCTGGGAAAAGGTGGTCATAAAATATAGTTAGCTTGCCCATCTGTCATAAGTAGTGCATATATATATAGTCTTGTTTGCAGTTACAGGTGAGCAGTATTACAGGATGCTTTGCAGATGGTACCACTGGTAACCCAGGTATGACCATGATGACATGCAGCTCCTTGCAAGATGAGCAACCTGGTATAAAACATCCAGCCCCACATGATTGGCTACCATTTGTTCACCAGAAGTGCTGTCATGTTATATATTTCCATAGGAAGTGGTGTCACATGCAATTTACCTCACTGAACAGCCCCTGTTGCATCTATACCAAACAATACATGCATGACTCTGTTCCTTTGAGGATATATCTTTGCGTGCACATTTACCTGTTGAGGTGCAGTTACTTAGATATGTCCTTTTGCAGAATTACTTGTACCAACATGCACTGTGTCAATCAAAAATAGATTTTGTAATTTGGTTTTATTTTCTGTGTTGCAGTGTGTGGTTTGTCTCGTTGCAAAAGCGACAATGCAGACCTACCCGTGTGGCCACAAGGTTGTTTGCCGTAAATGCTTTGTCAAGACCATCCAGACGGCAGTGTCACAGCGATGTTTACCCCTCCGTTGTGTCATCTGCCGTGCACGTATCCTCAAGCTCAAGCAATCCCTCAATCTTCCAACTGGCGCGTCCAGCCAGTCCTTGATGACCCCACCCCAGCAGGAGGCCACTTCTCCACAACGCCAACAGATGGCGCCAAAGACGTTGTCACTGAGGCCAGCACCCAATTTCAAACACCTGAAGCAATCTCCTTTAAGTCCCAGCCAACTGCCACGACAGTCACCAACCACACTCAAGGAGGCCAGAATGTTGCTCCCATCTCCATCAGGGATTCAGCCAACAAGAAAACAGTAACTATGGATACGACCTCTGCCAAACTCTACAAATAGCTATTTTCTTAGCTGCTTCATCAGTTGGAAGGATTGCACAAGAGAAGCATTGTGTACTAGCCCTTTACAAGTTACAGCTGTCAATTGTGGTCATGTGCGGCTCTCCGGGTGTCCACAATTTGACCTGGTGTAGGACTAGATATATTAGAGCAATATTGACATTATTGTATCAGGGCCGGGACACACGCCATATGTTGGCCTGTGGACCACGTTGACAAGTTGCAGTTATTGCAAAATGGTTAGCCGTCCCGTTATTACAAATGAGACATTTCAGGACCTGATGTTGTTTCTTGAACACCAGTGGCTTAGGTGCAACCTTTAAGATTATGCTTACATGGCTTATAAATGCTCTATTTACTTGTGTGGTGAAGTAGGCAGGAGTGGGTAGCCACAATGGTAGCTGCGCCCCAGCAGCTGCTAGATACAGTGCCAAGGCAATTGCAGAGAGTCAGGGACAAAGACTTCTTCCAAAGTCTGTAACACACAAGCCAAAGTCTGAAACAGAGTCACGACACCCAGTGGTGACTCTGATTGTGCCAAGAAGGATGAAGTGGAGATTCAACCCTGAAAAGACTATGGGCTGCCTATACATAGTAAGACAGTGTGTTATCGGGTCACCCTTGGCTAGATGGAGGGTTAGGAGTTGCTCTCAGGAAGCAATTAAGAAAAGAGGGCTGTGAATAGGTCATCTGTTGACAAGGCAGGGGGGCTGAATTGCTCATGTGCAGCAATAGGGAGGGTACTGGGTTATTCATTGGAAATAAAAGAACTGCAAGTAGCTCAATTGTAGCAAGGCGGAGAAGAATGCCTGTTGCAAAACAGGGCTGTTGTAAGACGGAGAGCTGTGAGTAGCTCACCTGTTGTAAGATGCAGAATTGTGAGTAGCTCACCTGTTGTAAGATGGAGGACTGTAAGTAGTTCACCTGTTGTAAGACGGAGGACTGAGTACTTCACCTGTTGTAAGACAGAGGACTGTCAGTAGCTCACCTGTTGTAAGACAGAGGACTGTCAGTAGCTCACCTGTTGTAAGACAGAGGACTGTGAGTAGCTCACCTGTTGTAAGACAGAGGACTGAGTGTTGTTCACCTGTTGTAAGACCGACAACTGTGAGTAGTTCACCTGTTGCAAGACAGAGGACTGTGAGCAGCTCGTGTGGAAAGGGGAAGGGCTGTGAGTTGCTCACCTGTATCCAGACAGCCTGAGAGCACTGTATCTGTGCCAAAAGGCATGCCAGCATGTTACCAAATATAGTCATAAGGTGGGTGACGTGGGGTGCTCTTATGTCACCCTGCTGTGAGCTAGTTACCTCTAGTATGCAGCAGATGATCCTTGCCATGATGATGATGATGATGATGATGATGATGATGATGTGCCACTGGACTCTGTCAATTGACCCATCTGTATGTGAAGGGCAAAACAGCAGAAGAACCCTACAGACCAGCTGTGAAGAGGACATAGCAGTCACTAGCCCAGAAATGATACATTAGTGTGCATGCTGACAAGTGGTACATGTATACATTTGTTGTCATAAAACTTTCTGAAGTTTGGAAATTCATTTTATTGCTGTTGGATTTAAGCTTCAGGGGAAAGTGAAATAGTGCTTATATTTATTAACACATTTGATTGAAATAATTTAAATCTTTTAATTGAGAAAGTTTTGCCAAAGCTGATTGCTAGGATAAGATATGCCATACATTATTGATTTGTTACATTTTACATGTAGTCTTCAATTTTGTGCTTCTGTAGACAAATGGGCTGTGTGTAATTTTGATGTGAGGTGATGACTGCCTTGTTCAAAATATGTGTAGTGCTGTTCAAAATAATGAGCCTATCAATTTTACAGGGATTTTATTTTCAGAGAAGTATTCTTTTCCTGGTGATAGTTGCACTTTTGTAAGAAGCTGTCAGCAGATTGATCAGAACATAAAATACATAGATTGACCAGGAAAGATTACATGTAGTACTGACTGCATTTTGATCAAATAAGAAGTGTGTATTAAACTTGCAACAAAGGTCAGCGAATCAGGGCAGGGCTGCATGAGTTGGCTGATGCATTTGATAGCAGCCAAAAGCATTGATATCTCTGTGATGATGCTCAAGTTTCACAGCCAAAATATTTTCAGAGACGCAATCCAATATGCATACAGTGTACAGTGCTCAATTTTGGTGATGAGATATTACGTATTGAAATGATAACTTGTGCTGTAGTGTACAGCATTGCCAAAGCTTCAGCTGCAGAAGTAAGCGACAGATATCAGCAAGTAATTCTTACACATCTGTATTTCAGTTTATGGACTGAGGATTGAGACATACAAGTAACACTTTTTTCTGGGTATATACTTGCAAATGTTTGAGGCAGCAATTGCTGTTTTCATATCAAAAAGCTCCAATGGGAGTATGTTTGTGTGAGGTCCACCTTTCTCCGGTTGGCTGGGGTTTTTACCCCATTGGCGTCATCCGTCAATCGGGTATAATCACTGTCATGTCTGTGTGTGCGTTTGTGGTGCGTGTGGTCTGTCTGTCTGTCTGTCAGTTACCTTTTCAGATGCAATGACTTTTGAACAAAATGAGCACTATTTTAAAACTTATACTGGAGAAACATGTCATAAGAAGAAGCTTGACTGAGTTCGGCACTCAACTACCATGACCTATTTTCAAGGTCATCAGGGATCATCCAATTTATACCCTGGCCATGGGGGTCAGTTGTTCATAGCATTTAAATTTTTGTAAGTTTTTTGTTTTGTTTTTTTTTTTCTTTTTTATTAGTAACTGCTGGCTACTACTGGAATTTTTTGTCATACTGAGGAATTCTTTCCTTGCCTCCAAAGCAGACCAAGCTCCATATGATAAGTATCTCTGCAACACTTGGCAAGTGAAGTCAAGGAGAACATGAAGATTGGTTTGTTTAGCCGACAAAGTCTCCCTGCAACAGTTGCGAGGGGCTTGGTTAGTGCAGACTTGGCAAACAATATGAAACAAAACAAATTAAAAACAAACAAAACAAGACTAGATGTGTTGGTACATCAATGAAAGCTCAACTCAACAGGCATGAATTTAAGGAAATACAAAAATATACCCATTATAGTCTGACCAAAAAATATGTGGTTAACAAGTCAAACTTTGTATAATTTAGGGGGGGGGGTATCATGCTACTGAGTGGATCCCGTAATGAGATGACAGACTGCTTATCCAAAACCAGTGGAAATTAGGCGGATAATTTCAGCATAAATTTGGCCTGGTTTCAGCGGATTGCCTTAACTCTGCTAATTTTTTGGCCTAATTTCAGTGAAATGCCTAAACTCAACCTGTTTTTAAGCCTAATTTCAGCCCCGATTAGGCCTAGATTAGGCATGCATTCAGTGGAGTTTGTGAATGCCAAAAATGTAAATTAGGCTGAATATTCACTGGCATATAGGCGGACATCCAGCGTACTTTGTACATAGCTGCATACCAGCCTAGATAAGCCGGGCTTCATGCGGAAATCTGCAGGACCTTTGAGCAGAGATTAGGCATGGTTGCAGCCCAGATTGTGCAGCATTCCAGCCTTGATTATGCAGACTTCCAGCAGAGATTAGACAGGGATACAGCAGAAATTATGCAGACTTCCCAGTGGAACTTAGGCAGGATTTAAGCCTAGATTATGTGAGGTTCCAGCCTAGATTATGCAGATTTCCAGTGGAGTTTTAGGCAGGGTTACAATTGAAATCAGAAGGACATTCCAGCGGAGATTAGGCAGGGTTCCAGCCTAGATAATGCGGACTTCAAGTGGAGATTAAGCAAGTTTACAGCAGAAATTATACAGACCTCCTGGTTGAGTTAGTTAGACTTTTAGTGAAGATTAAGCAGACATTCCAGTGGAGATAAGGCTCACGTATGAACAGCAGTTCTGACCCACATGTACACTTGTGTCATCACTTGTGGTTCAGTCATGATGAAAGAATGGACAAAATTCTTTCAAAAATTCAAAGCTACATCTATAGATATAATGTCTACCTTACTTGCATACAACCATAGACATGGTATAGATACCAACAGTATGCAAAATTACAACTTACAGGTGACTACTCTAGCACATACTTTGTTTCTTTTGAACTACGGTCCTATACATTTGTAATAAACTAACTGCCTGTAGCGTATGCATACTGTATACTCACAACTTGGTGCTGGTTGTATTTCTCTCTAAGAAACAGTGGTCCAGACAAGTTCCATTCCAGGACTTTCCCTGGACAGTACTTTGTAAACTTGCCATGGTCAGTATGGTTTGTCAGTCTTCAAGGTGCAAAATTTAACCAAAGTTTGAAGCACTCAGAATTCCAAGACCAAGATTTTCCAATATGTCTGCTTCCCTCCAATTTTCATTGCAATGTGGGTATTTTTATGGACAGCAGTCCTGACAGCATATATGGAAACTAGCTGGTAATCACGCTTAAAGCCTACATTAGGTATTCTGCTGAAAATGGTGTCCAGATTAGGTGGAAGATAAGCATACATTAGGCGTTTCTGCTAAAAATGCGTTGGAGTTTCAGCCTATATTAAGCCTAGATCTAGCCTACATTCAGGGTCCGCTGGAATCTTGGGGGAGTTATTCAGAGTTTCAGCCTAGGCTGGATTTTGGTAAGGGATGCCTGGAAAGTAGTCAAAGCTGGGCATGGTAGCTATGGATCCAACACTACTATGTACATCGCTATTAGCCGCTTCCAGTGTAGTCTAGTGTGGAAGTGGATAGCTTTTATGGTTAAAATGGAATCATGACATCTTATTATATAGTCAATAGTTTAGCGTGGACTACAGCATATAGCTTACACTGAAGGAAGCTGTTAATTCCAAGAGGCAATAGCCGAGTGGACTACAGCTTCCTGAGTGTGAGCTATATGATGTCGTCTGCTCCAAACCATTGACTGATGATTTTACACTATTTTTGGCTTATCTAAAAACAGACAATGAGACAAGCAAACCTGTGTTTTCCAGGCTGTGTCCCAAGATGCACCCCAGCGGCTAGTAAATTCGCCATTTTCTTGTCTTCTGACGGAGGGAGCACACTTTGCATTATGGGAACAGTCATTAACTAGAAAAGAATACTTTTGCTTCACAGCAAATATGTCTGGGTCCTTCAAAATGAGAACAGTTTCAAATGCTACGCTTTGCCGTTGTTCAACATATTTAAATATTTTGTGTACTGGCCTAATTTGCATAAATTAAATGCTACAACTTGGTTCTTGGTTTATTGGGTGTGGCCATGTCACAAGCTTATGAACTGAAGTTTAAAGGACACCACTATCTTTAATAGTCTTGCAGCCATTCAATATCTTAATTTTGTGTATTTGCCTAATTTACATAAATTAAAAGCCTACAACTTTGGTAGGACACCACTGTCCTTAATAGTTTTGCATATATTCAATAATTTTGTGTATTTGCCTAATTTACATAAATTAAAAGTTATTCTAGATTAACGTTTTGTGTATTTGCCTTATTTGCATAAATTAAAAAACCCTACAACTTTGTGTCATGGTTCAGTTCATGCAGATATGTCACAAAGCTGTAAAGTCAAGTTGAAATGACACCTCTATCTATAATAGTTTTGAAGCTATTCAAGATTAAAATTTTGTATATTCACCTAATTTGCATAAATTAAAACTTTACAACTTTGGTTAATGGTTCATAAGATGTGGCTATGTCACATACCTACAAATTGAAGTTGTAATGGCACCTCTATGTATAAAAGTTTTGAGGTTATTCAAGATTTAAATTTTGCATATTCACCTAATTTGAATAAATCAAAATTTTACAATTTTGGTTCATTGGATGCAACTACATCACAAATTGAAGTTGGAGGAATGGCCCCTTATCTAGAATTGTTTTGAAGCTCTTCCAAGATTTAAATCTTGCATATTCACCTAATTTGGTTCATGGTTCATTTGATGTGGCTATGTCACAAACCTATAAAAAATTTTGGAGATACTCAACTTTCTAATTTTTCAATGCCCCTAATTAACATAATTAATAGTTTTACACCTTTCATTTACTGTCCATAATATTGGCAGGTGTCACAAACCTATACATGCACATTGAAATTTTGTGTCTATCTGCTATAGTTTGGAAGATATAGAGCTTTTAAAATTTTAATTGTCCCTGATTTGCAAAATTTTAAACATCATGAATTATTCCAAATGATATGCACATTTTCACTGGTAGGTCTGTCACCTTGGGAAATTTGGTGGTTTTCGGAATAATAGTGTCCAAGAAAAGCTATGGACAAATTTGGTTGTAAAGAAGAAGAAAGGAATTCTTGGAAAAACAAAATGTCTGGGTTGGCACCCAGACATAACTGCAGGTTCTGTCTTCAACAGGGAGCATTGAATACAGCAATGAAAAGTCAAGACCATGAACTGTGATGTATAGTGAATAGATCTCAACCAATCAGAAGTGAAGATCAAAAATAGCATAAAAAGTTATTGAAGGTTGTTTTTAAACCGATAGACACATATCTGCATTGCAGTTCTAGTGGTTTGCCATCGTCTTGACCAAAAGTTCTGTTTATCAAGAAATGTTATTTGTGTGGGGGATATCCCAAATTCGATAAATCTCTCATTAAGTGAAAGCAGTCAGTTCATCAAAGCTATCACTCACCTCCCAGTGCTCTGATACATCCCAGCTCCAAGGGGGGGGGGGGGGGGGGGGGGGAGTTGGGGGTTGAGCTTGGGGTGAAACATGTTTTGGGAAGATATGCTAAAGGATGCTCTCACACGAGCCAGAATGTTGGACAAACATACGCTCCTCAACCCCACTACAAACAGCACCGCAAACGCTGATGAGTAAAAACTTGTCCTTATCATAAGTCCATGCCCCCAGCTCTTCTGTCAAATGTATCATCCAGCACAATTTGGGCATCATTCCAGCCTGAAGATATGCCACAGAACTGGGACAAAAACAGTTGTCCTAGGCTTCAGGAGAACAAAAATCCCGGAAAGACATTCTTATGCATTCCAGACTGAAATTTACCTTGACTACCAGCAGGGCTGCAGTGTCTGGGACACCAGAGCAGAACCCTTGTGACACCAGGGCCTGTCGCTACTGTCTGAGACTAGACACCTCGGGTAAAGTAACTAGCAAGACGACAAGCCATTAGTACACAACAGCTACAGGGGGTACCTGCATGCACAACAACCTTGTTACCTGCTCACTTGTCAATGCTGTGCACCCCAATATGTGGGACAAACCAAATGCACATTGATGAGGAGAATAAGTGAACATTTCCTGTACATCATGCATTAAGATGTTATCCAACCACTGGGCAGACACTTTTGCCTCCCGAATCACTCAGTGACGGATCTCCTGGTGGTCATCCACATTCTGGAACATATCTGCATCCACCCGAGCTGTCGCATACACTGTCAATCAGACTCGGAAGAGAAGTACACTGGATACACCAGTTGAACATCACAGAACCATTAGGCCTCAATGTTATGGGTAGATAGACTTAATTGTCGAGTATTGTGCGTAATTTTTAGTTCTGAGTCTGTCTACCACAACATAACTTCTTTGTCAACCTTTCCTCAAAGTTGACCTTAGGAAACCATAAAGCTTTAGATGCTATCAACCTGATACATCGTTTATTCCCATAAAAATATGAAAAGCCATTCCCTTTCAAAGGCTGAAACATAGGCCTTGTACACGTTCAATCTGACAGTTGACTGGTAGTCTCCATTTGCGTTGTGACATACAATCACTGTGACGGGGATGTCAACTAGCAAGGTCACCCCTGCCTATATAAGCAGCGAGACACTATGATCCTAATTGCCACTGATGAGTATCACTCGATACAAAACTGGTCTGGCTCCTTCTCCAAGTTTTGGTTCCCCGTCCCTGGTCTTGCCAGGTTTTACATTTTAACAAATAAGAATTTTTGTATGACTTGGGAGGTGTCACTAAAATCATATTTTTTTTTTCTTTTTTTTTTTTTTTTGGGGGAGGGGGGTGATTTCTAAAGCTACCATGATTAAGCTAGACAATTTGAGAAGGGAAAGAAAGGTGTTTACATATCCTCACCCCCCTCCCCATTCAACAAACAGGGGTATGACTTTTTTTGGGGGGGGGGGGGGTGGAAGTTAAGATGAACATGGCAAGAAGGGCCTATACAGTCGATTGTCTTTTATGCCATTATAAAGACAGGTGACGGAACAGACCCATAGACTTCTATGAAGTCCTTCCACTAAATCTCTTTGTTTCCTTGAAAAATTGCAAGAGGTCTGACAGCCTCCTGTCATGTACTCAATGTCTGGTGCAGCCATTCAACAGTGAATGAACAGGGATGTGACCCTGGATCGTTGGGCAATAAAGTTAAACTGTTCCTCCTTCATTTAAGACCACACAACAGCCTTTCGTGGCAGGGGTTGGCCACTTAGTGCCTTACTTGCACCATGGAAAGCTGTTGACTTGGGGCATGAGACCTTGATGGGGCTCACCTACAATTCTTGTTCAAATTACTTTTCATTACTGTTAAGAGGAGTTCAACAAATTAAAGCAGATGATATTTTACCACCAGCCAGTTTTGACCAGTTTAAAGGGGAAAAGGTTAATACTATTGAGCATGAAGGTTGCGACACCTTCATAAATGATATGCTCACTGGGGAGCATTTCTGTCCAGTAAATACTGGCTGTTCAACAAAACACAGAATATTTAATTTTGTGTATGACCAGATGCTTTGCAGTTATGCTGTTTATATACAGTCAGTGGCCTAAATTTCACTGTATTCTTATTTTTGCTTATTTCACTGATGGCACAAAACCTGAAAATAGGAAAAAAGTGAAAACAGTATTTTAATATTGTTTGAATAGGATTGATGCTGAAAATAGTGAAATTAAAACTACAGTGAACTGTCAAAAATACTAAAACCATGAAATTATAAACATGTGAAAATAAAGCTATTTACAGGAAATTAGTCACTATCTTGGTTTCAGTCCAGGGCTTTGTAAACACGATACCATTTTCAGACATGAGCCAATTTATCCAGACTTTATGTGGTCAAAGAAAAACCTCAATTTCACATTGGAGCATGGGTGTAAATGCATTGACTTGTAAGAATACACTCTGATACATATCTACAGAGTAAGATTTGAGTTTTGGGTAATGACATGTGCACATATGTGTATCTTAATGTTGTATGTATTTGTTCTCCTTTATTACATGTATAACAAGTTCAAGGTCATCAACTTCGCTATTGCGGACCTGTTCAGTCTCCACCACAGACTTCCACAAGTGTATTGTAACAACCTGAATGTTTGATCAGTAGAACTTGATTTAAAAATTGAAGCCTGGGTTTGTTCGAAATTGAATTGTAAACTGGACAAACTCAATGTTTACATTGTGTTTGATCTAAACAACAGGAAGTTTTGTGGGCCAATGGCAGCGAAATTAAACAATGAAACCCGTGTTTGCAGTGAAACCATCTGTTGTATCAGAAAAGTCTCTCATCATTTGGAACAAAAATATTAGACTTTGATTTGTAACAACAGTATAAAATAGAAAACTGGAAAAGAGACATTTGTAACAGTTGTAACTGAAATATAATCGTAAAGGAAATACACTTGTATATGAATATAAATGTTTATGTGTATATGCTTTTATGGAGAGTTCATTTGTGTAGCTGGGTGTTTTAAGGCTGATAGTAATTGATGCCAGCAAACAGTGGAATAGGTACAAAATGACAAAAAGAAAGGCTTTCTCTTTCAGGCCACTGCTGGCAGAGTACAGATGGTGCCCAGCACCACTTTGTTCTGCCTGTCATAACCAATAGAAGTTTGGCTTCATTTTCATCCTCAGTATCAATTCACATATTTTGGATGGTGGATGTGGGGGGAGGGGGGGGGTGTCGAGGGGCACCTTAGAACAAAAGAATCCAGACCAGAGATTTGATTTCAAAATTATGGAGACTTAATCAATTTTGGAGACTACAAGACTTGCATATTAATTAAATATCCCACCACAAGTGCATACCATGTTGTCTTAGTAATCATAGTCTTGGCTGGCAAGATACGGGAAGCTGCCTGTGTCAGTAAGCCGGATTCTACCAACATTTTGGAAATACATGTAAAGAATACTTAGTACAGGCAGATGCAAATTTTTTCTTATATCCACTTTAGGAAACATCAAATGAATATGACTTTGACACTTGTAAACTTTAATTTCACTGAAAACACTCATTTTGTGAGAAAGGCTGGTTTGTGACAGTAATATGGCCACGTGTCCTCCATGATGGACAGGTCTATGGACCCCTTGCTTTGTTGTGGCAAATTTATATGTGTGTCTTGTATTAGAAATCAAAGCAAAGTTGTTTTCATTTTTTACATTCTGTCAGTCTACACAACTCCATGTCTTCATAGGAGACAAAATTGTTAATCATATCATATATGAGATTAGTGTCTCAGCTTAACTCCATGTCTTCATAGGGTCAGAAAAACCTGACCCACATTCACTAGTTTCAAACCAACACAGAGAGCAAAGTTAAAAATAGCCAAAAGCAGAGATTCAAGAGTTACCAAAACATCAATGTTAATTTTCTAGTACCAATATGAAGAAATAAATTTAATTCCTGATTCGAGACCGGCAGTCCCCCGTAAAAGGCGACTGGTGGGTTTAAACCAGTCCTGTTAACCTGCGAGAGATTCTTCATTGACTGCAGGCTTTAGTTTTTAGCTCTGATGACCATAGGTCACACAGCTCATGCAATCACTCATGTCTGTCCATCTGACCATAAACTTTTGCCTGTGAGTGTGACACAGTCCACAGTTCACAAGCTAGCCCACATAACTTTCAGGACTTATCAAGGGTATAAAAATCTAGGTTGAGTTTGGTATTGGTGGCATTACCTACAGCATTATGTAATATATGAGTCAAAATGTGAAAATCCTGTGACCATTCTAGCATCCTTACTTTATGATAGATCTTTGTGAAACTAAGTCAATAAGTGGGATTATGGAGGTCAAAATCTCAGTTGCATATAATTGTGCCACCACAGATACCTTGACACAAATTATGTTAAAATGTCTCGAAAGATGTAAAATTCCATATGTAAAAAAAAATTGAATTAGACATGCCAACTTTACAGGATCTGTAGATTGTGTCCAATCCTAATATGTTTTGTCAAATCGGTGACCTGTGTTCCTCAGGTTACCAGCCCAGTAAAGTTGAAAGAGGTGATTTTATATTGACAGGGTTTAACGTGGACATCAATGGCAAAGAGAATTGGGCCTCTAGATCAAAATTGCTCTTAGGTACATTGTACATAAAATTCTATTTGGTGACCTACTTTTTGGGTCAGCATGACTCAATTATGGGATTTAGTGCTTGTCCAAGTTTATTGTATCAATTCAATAACTCCATATAGCTGGATGGAAGGTGCATATTTCTAATTGAATAATGTTTCATGTTTGGAACGAGCGGGACTCGAACCTGCAACCTTTGGCACCAGTCGCCTAGCTGAAATGGGAAACGCACATAACCACTGGACCAAATCCCCATTCCTAAAAAGAATGGTTCAATGGAGGTAGTTATGTGCGAATGCCATATCAACACGGTAATGCAGTATATTTACTGAGTCGGCATTTATTTCCAGAATCGGGGACTTAAATCCACCAGCATTAAGGAAATGCCGAAAATATATGTTTCATGTTCGGAACGAGCGGGACTCGAACCTGCAACCTTTGGCACCAGTCGCCTAGCTGAAATGGGAAATGCACATAACCACTGGACCAAATCCCCATTCCTAAAATGAATGGTTCAATGGAGGTAGTTATGTGCGAATGTTTTAATCTGAGTTGAAGGTGAAGGTCATATTAGTATGTGGAATTTAGGGGTCAAAATTGTGACGGAGGACAAAATCTCGATTGATCAAGATACTGGCAGTGTCACCTACAGTTTGGCAGAAATTATGAGCCAAAATGTGTTGAACAAGGTAAAATACAACACCTTGAAAAGTAATTAATCTATACCTTCTGAATTGTTGCGTTACATAAATTATGTCCATCACTATTATATTGTGAAATATGGATGACTGGGAGGTAGGTTTTATTAGTCACCAGGCTTATAAGCTCAGAGAAATAATTTGGTGATGGCGGAGCATCACTTAAACATCAGTGGAGGAGAGAATCTATCCTGCAGATGAAGAGTTTTCTTGAACAGTGTGCTCCCGATCAAACAGTGAATGCATCAGTTCACCCAACCTAGCTTTTTTTTTGTTTTTTTTTTTGAGTCTGTATATTATTGTAATACATTATATGTCAGCAGAGCACAAAGCTTATAGGCCATTTGTTAAGTTTTATGCAATTTTGCTTTGGTTGACTTCTTGATCCTGTTCAAACTTGCTGGGAATGTACCTGGACCAAGTTTTCCACTACATGGCAGTGCTTTTATATTTTCTGATTTCAAACAAGTTCTCAAAATGAGGAAGAATGTGTAACGAATATCTTCATGTTAACAACAGTGATGATGGTTCTAAATAAAGGTAACCTTGATATCAATCTGAAGTTCACAGG
Source organism: Hermodice carunculata (assembly GCA_964020975.1). Classification (NCBI taxonomy): domain Eukaryota; kingdom Metazoa; phylum Annelida; class Polychaeta; order Eunicida; family Amphinomidae; genus Hermodice; species Hermodice carunculata. The sequence goes on along the minus strand of OZ026612.1, from coordinate 16,006,984 downwards.
ACCACTTCAGTTTGTGTGTGTACATGTAAGGTCAGCTGAGCACAGCACTGTCACAGTCCTCTTGTTTATGAATTTTTCTGTTTTCATTGTTTTTTTAGTTCACCCAAACCACCCTAAACATGATTATGCTGAAAGTTGGTGGAAATGTAGCTTGTTGGAGGGTTAAACATTTAGTTCTTCACAGGCGGTGATGCTGTGGATCCCAGATTTTTAATGATTTTTTTCAGTTTGGGAATTTGTCGGTTAATGCGTGTATTTCCATTGATTATTAAGTCAAAGGGGACTGCAGTGGTTATTCACATTTTTAGCCTTTTCACCAAAACTGTTAACCAGATTCACAAAAGACTTGGTGGGTATGTTCCATTGGTGGGTCTTTACCAAAGTTGTTTGAATGGTCAGCCTGCTATTTTTTTTATTTTTATTTTTTTTATGTTTGTAAGATTTTTAAAAAATCTCCAACAAGACCATGAAGGCAATTGCTTTGAAGAGACACTTCCAGGGACCCCTGGTGTTAACTTGTTTAACAGGTGGCGCTGCAATTTTTTCTCATTTTTTGACAAATTTCTGTGCTTTTTTGCTATTTTTGACATCTCCAAAACCATCACTGCCATTGTGCTGAAACTTGGTGGAAATGGAGCTTATGGGAGGGTTAAACAAAGATGTCCAGTAGGTGGCAATACTGTAAATCCCTGATTTGTAACAATTTTTTCAATTCAGGTATGTGTAGGTTAATGCATACATTCCTATTGATTACTTTGCAAGTCAGTGGGGATTGGAATGGAAATTCACATTTTTTACTTCTCCAAAAGTGTCAAGGTCTGCAGCTTAGCAAAATTGTGCGGAGATGATCAAGATGATAATGCAATAATTAAGCATTCTTTGACAGGGGGTGCCTATATATTGTTCAGTAGAAACTTTCTGCTAACTCCGCAAATCTCAAATTGTCACAACAACTTTGCCAATTGCTTTGATATTGCATACAGGGCTACTTGGAGCCACATACATGTAGTACATATGCCATGAGGTTGCAGTGTGGGTTTTTTTCTGTTCTTATTTTTTAAAATTAATTTTTGAGTGTCACCACCATTTCAAGTTCTAGTCCAGAACAGTTGAACAGAAGTTCATGAAATTTAAATGGAATACAATCTTACTAAAGATGATGAAAATTTGTGAAAATAATGGGATTATATTAAGTTTTGAAGAAATTATGGGATATCAAATTTTAGGATTATGTGTCAGTAAGCGCTGCTACTGTTTATGTATACAGCTGCAGTATAGTGCATGTATTGCAATATTGTCAAAGCTGTTGTATGCAGTACATGGCTTTTGCACACAGATTTTTTCCCGAGGTGGACCTTCATCAAAATTGTGAACAAAATGAAACAATAATTATGCATTCTCTGGCAGGGGATGCATACACTGTAGAATTCCAGCTTTTTGCTGACTCAGCAAATCTGACATACTGGCTCATATCTTGGTAATGGTGGGTCATATGCTTGTGGTTACCATTAAACATTAATAGGAAAGTACCAATGGTCAATCCTAGGCTCATGGTTACTATTAAGCATAAATAGGAAATTATCTACATGTATGGGGTTTCATTTGGCACAGTTAACTTTGACTTTGAATGAACTTGAAATGGCAGACTGACATGTTGGCTTTTATTCCTGGCATTGTTCCATATTCCCTTAAAAAGGCCTAAACACAAACCATGGTATATTGATAATCATATACCCTTAGTTTGCACTACTTTTCTGTATACCCTTATGCCATGCTGTTACATATATTGAGAACAGTGCAGCTGTGTGGCAGGTGTAAGTTCTCTTTGACCTATTCTGTTGTGTATGGTAACCAGTAACATTTTCTTGTGTACATACAGGAAAAATAGTGAGCAATGGTACATTCCAGTATGTTACAATACACTACCAATGTTACTACAATATGTTGATATGCCAAGATTAACTCTTTTGTGAAAAACTCCAAAGAATAGGAGAGGTCACAATTACCAATTATCTGAGTATGTATTCAGCTGAACACATAATCCAACACAAAGAATTCTTCAGGACCAGAGATTTGTATTACCATTGAATTCCATGAGAAATAAACCTCATATTAAAAGACTACTGTTAAAGCTGCAAGAATAAAATTTATGTAAACATTTCAGCTATGTACATAATTTTAGCATACAAATTTTGCTGTTTCTGCAATGAGTGGTTTTCTAAGTTATTAAGCTGTAAATTTCAATGAAAAGTAATGGGAATACACAACTCAAGCCAAGAATGACTAAAATGCCATCTACAGGAGAACAGTAGAAGCTTCTGTTCTTGCTCTCCCCTATTGCAGATTGATACGATCTCCAGCCGTGTAGGTCCCAACCTGCACATCATGTGGCAGTAGGCCATGACATGAATCACATTTACCACAATTCCAGCTTTTTTCTCGAGAACACCCGTAAGTGACTAAGATAATCAGAAGTGGGATAGCCTGGGTGGGCTATGGTGTGGTAAGATAGGTAGATAACCTAGTGTGTAAGGGAATTACTTGATGTTCCTTATGTTTAGTACACAGTGACAGCTGTGGTATTCTGTATATGAGTGTAGAGTTGGAAAAGTTAAAAGAAAGTCGATTTGTAACAATGTCTAGAAGCTATCTGGACCCCAAACCTGTGTGTTTAAACTACACACACTGCCGCGTGGCATGGTACATGGTTCCCCTGGTTCACAGCAGGTTTTCCCTTTCACTGTTTCTGATCCCAGCTAAATCACCGCAACGAAAGTTAATGAGTTTTTTGATCAAGTGCCAATATACTAAGATCTGCTTCTGCTTTCTTTGAAACGTACATTTTGCAAAGCTGTTTGTGACATGTTTATAGTGCAGAAGATGAATTTTATGGCAAGTGATAGAGGTCAACCATCAATGGAATGTGATCCATGGTACCAGTGAGCTTAAGGTATCATTGAACCCAGGGCACCGGTGAACACATGTGCTAGTGAACCAGGGTACCATTGAACCCAGGTGCCGGCAAACCTGGGTACCAATGAACCCAGATGGCAGTGAACCTGGGTACCAGTGAACCCAGGTGCTGGCAAACCTGGGTACCAATGAACCCAGGTGCCAGTGAACCCAGTGTACCATTGACTGTGTTTTGTATGTTGTGGGTAGTGGGTGCATGTGGTGGCAATTCCATGTGGAATTAATGGGGTCAACAGCACCATTCAGTAACACAGTAGACAGAATTATTAACACTTAACTTATGTATTAAGTCGAAACTATACCTTTTACTGAGCAAGTCTGTACAATGAGAAAATGAAGGCTTCTAATGCTCTAATCCTGCTTAGTTGCTACTAAAGTGTTTCATTTGAGAGTACATGTGCAATACTTTTAGCTGACCGCAGATCAACCTTTTAAAAGGAGGGAAAGAGAGGCACTAGAAACAAATTTTAACAGTCTAGAGTGCAGAGTGCTGTGTCATGATATTCATTTTGTCTAGATCACCATTTTGTTAGTTTAGATGTACTGTACAAGTGTTAGTGTTTATTGTAAAATATCACATGTAGTCAAATTGCTACATGTTGCAATGACTATACAAAAGGCAAAGTCAAATTTGCTAGGAAGAATGAACGAGAGCATGAGTGTGTAGACCACTGTGGACCTAATGTCTGCACTTAAAAAAACTGGAGTAGCCCAGATACTCATTTAGTACATGTAATAGCCCAGATACTTGTGGCTGGTACTTAAATGGACTGGCTCAGCTACTAAGATTTTGTCTGATGTTTAATTATATCAAATCATGATGGAGGGTGTGAGCTGTAATGGCCCTTCATGTTGTAAGTCTGTAAATTATGGGTACAGCATGTACATACTTAGTATGATGAAGTGTTTGACAATAAAGGCAAAATTTCTAGGATATTGAAACAATACATGATGCCAAATCTGTTTCTACATCACATGGTCACTTCAAGGGAAACTTGGAATTGTACTTAATGTCCGTGGAGAAATGTACAAGGATGTAACTGTGAATATGCTCAAAGCATGTGGCTTATCTTTTCTGTATGGCCAATGGATGTGATGGAGTGTAAGATAGAAATGCTTCCTAATCTCTAAAGCCACTTTATCAACAGTTATTTGTAATGTGGGAGCTGAGAAATCTTTCATTAGACTTGTAATATTATCTTGGGTCCATTCTAGTGATGATAGGTCTCACTGCATCGGCTGGAAAAATGGCTTACTTTTATTGGCTAAGAGAGGGCTTAGAAGCAATCTGATTGGATGATGACATTTCTGATTCCTATGGCTGCCATATTAAATCCAGTTTGGTGATTTATCTTAGTCCTTGTGTTCTGACCGCCCACTAATGACTGGGTGAATGTGAAATGACTGTGTCTGACAAGAACATGCAGGTGTGATTTGTAATAATTTTTTGGTCTGTTCAAAAGATCTGTTTTGCATGGCAGATGTAAGGCAGAGCTTTTACAGTGACTATCTTCATAACAAAGCCAAGTGCCATTCCCTTGGATCTATGCCAGCATTGTGTCATGGATTTTCACGTTCCATCCACTTTGTCTGATACGATTTTGATTTGTATGGCACGTAGTGGTGTCACAAATTGTTACTTTTGCCTAACATCCACATAAATTCCAAGGTAATCCATGAAATGCTCATGGTGCATCAGAATCTGATGCTGTATAATCCATGAAATGCTTATGGTGTGTCATCATACAAATGTATATAATATATGAAAGAGTAATGATGTGCATTTTGTGACACTGTATAATCCATGAAATGCTCATGGTGTATCATTAAGTGAAGCTGTGTTATCCACCACAGGGAAATGTTCATGGTATATCAATCAACATCAGATGCTGTGTAATCCATGACTGCTCATGGTGTGTCAGTATTAGATGCTGTGTACATGAAATGCTCATGGTGTGTCAATATCACATACTGTATATCCATGAAATGTTCATGGTGTGTCAGTAGCTGATGATGGACAATCCATGAAGTGTTCATGGTGTAACAGTATCCAATGCAGTTTGCATACATAGATTCATAGATGGTATAAATTGAGTTGTGCCAAGAAGTTGCATGTTGATTGGAGCAAGGCTACTTGTATAAGAATGTTTCAGAAAAAGGTGCCCTTCTGTGTATTGAGTTTAAGGGGACTTGTTACATGTATTTGAAAATACCACAGATACAACCATGTGGAATACTTACGGAGTGAACAACAGTGCTGTTTTAGAGCTATACTGTGACCTAGATTTGTGAGACCTCAAAAGAGAAATACGTTGTCGCAGGTGATCCACTTTTAATCTATATCACAGTATAGATTCAATAAAATTCACGATAAAGAACACAGTTTGATGAGAAACAGTTGAACGTCAGTCTGTTTTATCAATAGCATTTTCATGTTTCTCAGGTACAATGGGTGGTCTAAATTCAATTCATAGCGAAGTTGTTGTGTCAAGTTTGTTTTGGCCCCAGGGTAACTGTTGGCACTGAGTTTGTCATTTGAAGTTTTTTTTGATCGCAGGATAATATTAGAACTGAGTTTGTAATGGCGTCATTTTTGAGGCTCTCTGAAAGGGCCAGGTTTTGTATGTGGACTGGCTGGCACACAGTTGTATCTGTGGTACTATGTACATGTAACTCCAGGCTGGGAGTATAGAGACAGGAAATCTCTCTCTCTCACTCACAATGACTTTCATTTGTCGCCATATATAAAAATGGGCCAACTTCTGGCTCATGCAAAAAGAGACGACTGCATGTTGGTCAAGAATTCCTTGCACAGTGTGGGCAGTTTTCTGTTCAACGTGTACCAAGGATAATTATCCTCGTCTCATTTTGAGTGAGCAAGTATCCAATATTAGGACACAGTAGCCAAGTGAAGGTATCAGGTGAAACACTGGTGCATGATGAAAAAAATCTTAAAGTATTGATCTCATATAAACATTTAATGCATTTTTAATGCTGGATGCTTGTAGCACACGTGGAGCATGGACTACTGTATACTGCACACATCCTGGTGGCCACACTGCACAGACAGTGCACAGTTCCACACTGGTCTTGTCTTGTGTGACTTGTGTATGGATTGACAGATGACAGTAAAACAGATGAATAAAGTTAATGCTGGAGTTATTGACCTCTTGATTTATGTTTGTGCTATTTCGTAATTTGTACAACAGAAACACCTGACCATTTTTCCCAGATTGAATACCTCTCTTTACTTTAACAAGAGTGCAGGGCCTTTTTTCTGCCTCTGTTCAGGAAATTAAATCTTCAACAAATATTCTCTGTCCAGACAGGTATGGCCATGTATCAATGTTGTACTGGGGTGCTCCCACCAATATTTAATGATTTCTTTTTATTACCCTCAGCACATAAAGTGCCGGAGGGTATTGTCCACGTTACTGCAATATCTAAAAAATAATCTTCATAGCTTTACCAAATTTTCATCAGAGATGCACCACAGAATGGACCTGGAAAAGTAGCCTCCTGTGATTATTTTAAATTTTTTAATGTATTAATTTCAAGGCTGTCTGAGTGGCGTCAACCCTAACGATGTTACCACAATATCTGAAAAAATGATCATTGCTTTACCAAATTTTACCAGATATGCACCTTATAATGGACCAGGTTCCTATTGAAAACCAGCTTCCTCTGATTATTTTTACCCTCGGCACATGAAGTGCCAGAGGGTATTGTCCCCCGCAGGCATGTCATTCATTCACTTATCAGCAGTAGTTCACTTTTTTGTCTGAAAATGTATGGAAACAAAGAGTTGTGATCTCAGTCCAAGAATTCAAAATTTGCTATTATAGTGAAAAATTTGAGTTGTTGAGGGTCAGCCCTTGTGCAAATTTTGTTATTTTGAAAGTTCTGAGTGACATGCCTGCCCCTGTGTCCTCCGTCCATCTGTCTGTCTTGTCGACGTCACCGTGATATCTCAAGAAATATTCACTCTAGTTGTACTAAATTTTTATCACAAAAAGACCTTATGATGGACCAGGTATCTATAGAAAAACAGCTTCCTCTAATTATTTTGAAACTTTTTATGAAACACTTAATGTATTTATTTGAAGGCCGTCTGAATAGCATCAGCCTTGATGATGTTACTGTGATATCTGAAAAAATACTGACTGCGGCTTTACCAGCTCCTATATAAAACAAGCTTCTTCTGATTTATTTTTACCTTTTTATGAAACTGAATGTATGTATTGGAAAGCCAGCTGAGTGGCGTCAACCCGGTCGACATTACCACGATATCTCAAAAAACAATTGCCATAGCTTTACCAAATTTTTATCCGAGATGCATCTTATGATGGACCAGGTTCCTATAGTAAATTAGCTTCCTTTTTGTATTCGTAAACTTTTTATGAAACTTCAAAGTATTTGTCGTCAAGGCCATCTGAGTGGTGCACAAGGGGACGACCTTACCATTATATCTCAACAAGGACCCAATGCAGTTTTACCAGATTTTATCAGAGATGCACATTGTAGTAGACCACAAGTATATTTAAAACCAGCTTCCCCTCATTATTTTTAAACTTGATATGAAACTTTTGAAGTGTTTATTTGATGGCCGCCCAGTACAGTGTTCCTTGTCACCGCAACTTGCCCCAAGAACACATCCAAAAGTGCCATGTCATTTCATAAACAACAACCTGGAAATTGAAGTCTCAAAAAATGTTGCAGAATTGAGGAAACAAAGATTGTGGGCGCTGAGGGTAAGCCGTTCTTTGAACGCTATTTTTAAACTTTTCATGAACCATCTAATTATCTATTTGAAGGCCACCTGAGTGGCGTCAACCCTGACGACGTTACCGCGATATCTCAAAAATAATGACCACAGCTTTACCAAATTTTTGTCAGAGATGCATCTTACGATGGACCAGGTTCCTATTTAAAACCAGCTTCCTTTTTATATTTATAAGCTGTTATGAACTTTTAAAGTATTTATTTGGAGGCCATACCAAACTACTTTAGTTCAGGTACATTTTTGCAATATATTTTCTTGTTTGAGACATTGAAAACGTTTTGGTCAAAACCACCCAGCGGTTCGACCATGGAGGAATAAACTATGGTTCGACTGACAGGATCCTGAAGCCCTGCTGTTGGCACGCCTTGATCCAGAGCACCGACCCAGACACTTCTGATTTAAACATGTTAAAATTTATATAAGAAGTACAGGACTTTTTGCACGGATAATGGAAAAAAATCAAAGGCTGAATTTGCAGCCATCCTCCAAGGCACAGATGCAAGTTGCAGACCTATACAGACGCATTCTTATGTGAATAAAACTCCAGGATTTGAGAACACCACTGCGGATAGCCCCTGGCCAAGTGGCACATGTAACTCTTTGGGGGGGAGGGGGGCAGTACACTAAACCAAAACACAAAACAAAAACAAAACACACACAAAGCAAGCAAACAAACAAACAATATGTATATTATATATGTCGAATTCCAGAATATGATGTCCTCTTTGGAATGGTTATGGACGAGAGCGTACTGAAGAGTGGCCAGCCGACTGCGGCCTGTATAACACCTGGCACAATGGACAGTAGTTCAAATGCAAAACCGGGGGAATAGGACGGTCCTCTCTCCTTTACTGAAAATCATGATCAGGCTGAACAGTATAGAAAAGTTCCTCTTGCTCCGAGATACATCGCCGACTTTCTGCAGCTAAAATGCACACAGAACCAAATTTTCTCAATTGTGCCAGAACTAACGTTTCAAAGCCTAGGGGTAACTTCCCATAGAGATTTAATGTTGATAATCGATTTAAATTTAAAGGTATTATTAGAATTTACTGGTTTTGCTGAAAAAAATTAAGTGTCTTCCCGTGGCAACCTTCTTTGAGTGAATGAAGAATATGCATGAATATTCTCCAACGGTATCCAAAAGTTAAACAATGGTGTTTTGAGATGCAGATGAATATAGCATGTACAAGTGTACGCGTATCCTCCGTATCAATCTTCCAGAAATTAAGAAGAATAAAAACATCTTATCCCAGCTCAGCCTTTTGTGCTTTTTGTATTCCTTTTAACACTTTGCCATAAGGCGTTTTAGATGTAGACCTACATGTAATAGTTTATAGGGCCCTACCCCCTCCCCCCATTCTTGGACATTTGCCACCGAATCTGACGGGGGGGGGGGGGGGGGGGGCTGTGCTACTTTTGTTGTATCCAACTTCAATGCCGACCACAGTCTGCTCTGCCCAAGTCCTGACAGGAAGCAATCGAAGGTCTAGCTGAGCAGGCAAGCATTACGTCGTTGTTTTTTATATTTGGCACATAGCTCGTGCCGCCATGATAATTGTGTTACCAAATGCATTCTCAGCACAAAGCAAACTTAGACATGTCACGTTATTCAACAGTTATCCCAGGGTACATTTACCTTTTATAAATAGACTCCATATTATACCTGAGATCAACACTTAGATGGTCCTTCTTTTCTGAAAGTAAGCCAACAATTTTCGTCAGCCCCTGTGTAGTGTGAGGTTTCCCACAATACTTTCTTGCTTCAAAGACCATGAAGGTCCGATTACACTTTTAAAAGTTAACGTATTTTTGTTTGGCCCTCAAAAAACACTGAAAAAAGACCTTGAAAACCAGTCAAGACATGTGTGGGTTTTTTTCTGGTCGATATCTGTATTCTGATATAAGACCCCTCGAGTCCAGGTTCTCTAACATCTATCTTAACAGGAGACAATGACAACCACACAAGACATTTTCCTATGAAGGTAGGCGTACATTTTTATCATCTTCACAAAATACTAAAACACTTAAGCCCAAAGCAAAACCTGTACCATTTTTGATATCTTGAAATACAGATAAACTGATACTGAGTGCTCACGTCATCGTCACGGACGTCAAAAATACAATAATTTTTGCACAATTCAGAGTAGCCTATGCACTAAGGGTCGCTCAGTGTGCCAGGACCCCCAAAGCACAAGCGTCAGTGAAATCGCAATATTGTTGCCTACCAACTTGTTCCAGCTTTGCTTGATTTCTACTATACTGAGAGGCATAATTATGGGACCGCTCTCAGACAGGTATCAATACTGGAGCGGTCCCATAATTATGCCTTTCAGTATATATGCCTGCTGTGTGCATACGGCAAAAACAGGCTGTCATTCCGATCTACAGGAGTCTACACAAAACAGGTCACCCGAGCCGTTGGCATAGCCCTGGGGCCTAGCTGTATTTGAATGAGTAATGAGAGGAGGGTATAATTCTTCATTTCTTGTGGCATGTGCTTAAAAGCAAACAAAATTACAATAAATTGTAGCCTAAGTGTATAATGAATTACACTTCTTTGCAGATGCACACTGCTGCTTCCAGAAGAAAACCTTGATGCTCCGTGTATTGGTGGAGAGTAAAGTCAACGTATGGAGATATATGGATAGTTGTTTGGAAGTAAATGTCGTTTTGGTACTTCATCAAATTAAATTGAATGTCTCCACACGGAATTATCTGTACTGATGTAGCATTGCAGTCTGTGAAAGTAACTTTGCTATAGTTACATCAAATCGTTTTCCACGTATGGACATTAACTTTTTCAGTGCCAACTGCGACTCAAATCGAACTACTTAATATGATCTGCTCTGAATTATGATAAGGATGCTAGATTCGTGTTCCTTGTAAAAAGGACTTTTATTTGAGCACCAGAATGCCTATAGTTCCATAGAATATAATAGTCCAGGTCAACAGTTTTCCATTGGGCGACCAAAGCACAGGGAAAGCTGTCGACTCAGTCCAAAATGTGGCACTGAAAGAGTTAAACAATACAAGAAATGCACAAGTAGCTTTTCTAAAGTAAAATATTGTGCCACAGTATAAGCTTGATCCAGTAATTTGCAACAGCAAGCTTATTCTGCTTGCATTGCCAGTATTAAGTTGTTCCATAACTGTGCGAAGGTTGGCAGAAAGTTCTCGACTTAGCTCAGTTACTGGAGCGTGGTTAAATATGCGACAGATGATTAAGAGTTTATTAACTGCATATAAACGAAAATGGGAAGATGTGCTGAAATAATTTAAGGTCCTTCTAACCAATTTTGTTATAATTGACATTCGGCTGTATTAAGGAAAAGCATGCAGCTTAAGATGCGTTCTTTCCAGTTCTTTAGCTGTAAGATTGGTAACTGATATACCATTTTCTATCAATTGTGTTGTCACATCTTTTATGAAAAAATTGAATTTTGAAGAAATTTGTGTTTGATGGGGGTACTTATGCACATACCACATCACAAATCATAACCACATTTCAGTATCACAATAAAATGTTTTCATTTATTGAAGCACAACTTGTTCCTTAGTCTTCATAAAATAAATGCCCGTACAAATGATTTTCATGTTAGATAAAACGTACAATTTAAGAAATGTTAAGTCTCGAATGTTTGAACCTTCCATTAAAAATGTATTTTTTAGAATCAATTTAATCCATTTATATATAATGATCGAGAAGGGACATCCTTCTCGACAATGACAAAAAAATGTAAAGACTTTTGCCCTAAAAATAATTCCCGGAAAAACTGAAAACAGATATAGTCGTTATCGAATGGAAGTCGATATTGAAGAAAAAAAAAGGCATAGGCCTGAGGTGGTTTCGGAGAATCAATGTATGGAGGTCGGAGCTTACTTGTGCTTCTAATATTATGTGATTATCTATGATATAGATATACATGGTGGTAACACTGTATGCCAGTCATGCATCAGTAACTCGATAAGACTAAGGTCGAAAGCTCTAGATCTACAGCGGACCCTCGTAATACAACCAAAGCTAGGGTCAACCCAGCTGTCCCAGGTAAGTTTTTAATCTAGCATCAAAAGACAAAATGACGGCTCGCAGCGTGTCTATATGACGTCACATGTCGCAGTGCTATTTAATCGAGTTTGTTTGTTTGTTTTTTTTTTTACATTTCTTATTTATGATTTGATTCAAATTTGTGATACGTACATTTAAATATGTAGTATGATAGAATTTATCCATTGAGATCTCTCTATAAAGAGACCGCTTTCCTATCATCTTTGTTCAACCCCACTGCGATTTATATTTAATGTTTTGTATTCTGTATAAAGATAACTTCCCGGCTATTATAAGAATGAGTGTCTCCGGTCCCGATAGACAGATTCTACCTAACCTGGGACACACAAGGAGAGCACAGTTTTACCTCTATTTGCCTTCTGACGTGTTTATACTATGATTCAATGTTTCAAAACGCTTCCGATGCCCCAGAGATTTGTTGTGTGATTGTATTTCTGACTTTGGGTGCAGTGCATCCAAACCTGGCTGGCAAACCGAAGTTGATATTTTGCAGGACTGTTATTTTGTGCAAGAGGACAAATCATAAATACAGATGTCACTGTGGAATTTAAATTATTTCTGTCAATATTTTCTTGCAATGTTCTGAACCTGCATGTGAAGCAATTTTATTTGCCAGACCTAAACAAAATCTGTCTGCGCGTATAGTTGCTGAAAATACAATTACTCTCGGCTCTGGCCTTTTTCATCTTGCCATGTTAAGTCATGTTTCCCAGTTTGCAGTACATTAAAACGTTTCTGAACGTACCTTCACGTACTGCATCTAAAACAAACATGATACATATTCGTTCAAAATTAAAAAGTCAAGCACTGCCATGGGTCACAGTCTTTCAAGTATTGTGGGAGATCATTCCATACAGTACTTCTTCTGTAAGAAAGAGAGCTTGAATATGCATGGGGGATATACGGATGACTGTCTGCTGATTATGATGATGAGAGGACAACGTATGCTGAAGTAAATATGACACATATTGAGGGGCACAATTATGCAATAATTTACATTACCGGTATACACATATTAAAATAGATACGTTGACGAACAGTCATCTACTTTGAACCATTTAACGACAAAGTGATGTGTGTTCTAGCGTTACATCTTGGCGAAATTCGCATTGCTCTTTTTTGAATTCTGTCAAGTCAATTTAAATGCATATTTGGTGCAACTCTCCACACAGTAGAACAATAACTGAAGTGTAGTAGCACCCAGGTAATGTGCAGAGTTATTCTAGATTCTAACGGAATCAGTCGAGAAACACACTTTAGAACACCATAAGACCTGTTGCGTTTAGCAACGAAGGAATCCATCTGTTAAGAGTAAGTCCAATTTTGGTCCAAAACAAGTCCCAGGTATTTGGTATGCTCCACTTGAATTAATCGCGTACCCTTTAACGATACATCTAACTTGCCACCAGCAAGCTTGCCAATATTGGAAGAAAAAAATACATACAATCATATGATCAAGTAGTTTCACCTCAGAGGTTGGGGGGGAGGGGAAACCCTCCCAAGCCAAAGGAAATTTTGAAAATTCGTAACTAAATTGGAGCATTGTCCTGAAGTTGATGTCGTTTTTGAGACTTGTTTATGAAAAGTGTGTAGAGATGAGTAGGGACTTGTGAAAAATGCTGCGAAATAAGCTTTTAGGTATTTTTTCAGTAGAATGGAAATGGGTTGAAAATACGTACATCTCGTACAAAAGTTTTTTTTTTTTTTTTTGAATAATCTTTATTTCATCATTTTTACAATATACGATTGTATTTGTTCATGCATCCCATGTGCCATACACGCTAATTCATAAGTATGAATTGTATACTTTCTCCAGGTCGTTTGCGATGATTGATTCGATCATAAATATGCTTTTTGTTTTTGTCTAACATAATATGTTTAATGACTTTTATCCTTGTTTTCTTTTGCCTTTGAAAAGCTTGCAAGTTTAGGTTATACTGTTCTCTGTGTAGCTGAACACGTACAAAAAGTTTTTCTATTAAAATACAAGAATTTAAATTCTATGGTCTGCCCATATATCCTAATTCAGTATCTTTTTCATTCAGCTGAATATCAACATTATAAAGACTTGACCACCAGACCTGAAAAAAAATCCCAATATTGTTGGAAACTATCACATTCATAAAACCTATGTCCTATTGTATCAATATTATCTACGCACCTGTTACTTTTGTCAGAGTCTTTAATGTCCATATAACACAGCCTCTTATTAGTAGATATTTTGTGAATAATTTTAAACTGAAAAGTTTGTAATTTTTTTCCCCAGCAACACTTGAATGGAAGCGTAAATATTTCTTCCCATTCATCTTCTGTAATAACATACTTGTTGTTCCATTACTGTATTGCGGTCGGGATTGCAGTACTCTTAGTTTGAGATTCCTGAGAAAAGTCTTTGTTACTTCAAATATGACTGGCACCAACTTGCCCTCTATGCGTATTTTATACTGATTTGTACAGTATTGTTTTGTATCTTTTGTTTCCAAATAAGTGGGAGTGCATCCAACAGGTTGTAGCACTGTAGAAAATTTGTATTCAAGTTATAATTTTTTTTGCAAGCTGTCCAAGGATAAGGGTTCACCTTGTTCATCAAATAAGTCTTCAAAGTACATTACACCTTTCACATGCCAATCTTGATAACACACTGATTTATTGCCCACTTGAATAAAGTCATTATACCAAAGACATTCTTGCAATACGCTCCGAAACGAATCTGGTAAAAATAGCCTTTGGAATTTTTTCCACTTGCGTAGTAACTCGTGGTCGAAATATAGAAAACACTCATCTTTATAGTTGTTTGAACTTGACCTGATTAAATCTACAAGTTTTATCTTTATAAAAAGATTATGAGCTGATACGTTCCACTTAGAATTATTTTGAGCAAGTAATCGTTTAAACTATGTCAATATCAATGTACTAAGAATATTCAAGCCTCCTTTTTTCAATTGCTAAATACATCACCTCATTTTTAACATTAGGTGTTTTTTATCATAAATAAATTCATCTATTGTCTCTTGGATTCAATTCTTTATATCTTCTGGAACTGGAATACAGGAACATTGATACAGTATTTTGGATACAACCAGAGTATTACAATAATACTTTTACCAATTAGTGATAGATCCATCCATAACCATATTCTTAATAATTTACTAATTTCCCCCGGGTTGTTTTCAATGTTCAGCTGTTGAATCACGTTTGCATCTTCATCAAACCATATTCCCAAAGCTAAGGGGACCATCTGTCCATTTTACTGTTAAGTTACCATGTGGAGTGTTAACTTTGGATCCTACCCATGTTGCTTCAGTTTTGTCTAAATTCACTTTTAAACCAGAGCAATTTGTAAAATCTCGTTATAGTGCCAGTACATCATGTGCTGACTTTTCATTACAAAAAAAGTTGTATCGTCAGCAAATTCAGACATTTTACTAACAGTATCATCAACCTAAACACGTTTTATAGTTTGGGTTTTGCTCACTGTTATTGCTAGTAATTCAACACTCAGGATGAACAGCAGAGAGGACAGAGGGCATCCTTGTCTCACCCTTCTTCCAAGTTTAAAAAATTCAGTGGCATAATCTTTGTTTATTGCACAACTACATATATCTGAGCACAGAGTCTTCGCCATTTGTATATAGTTATCACTAAAGCAAATATTGATAAAGCTTTGTTAATGAATGGCCATTCCAGGGAATCAAATGCTTTTTCAAAATTTAGAAGTAGTAGCAGTAGCAATCCCGGGACCTTTTTAATATGTGTATATTTCAGTACGTGAGCAACTAGCCTTATCTTTTCTACTATGTATCTTCCTTTCATGAATCCATTTTGATCAGGATCAATCATGTCATTTAAATATCGTTTTGAACGGTTATCTTTGCAGCTATTTTATAGTCTGCATTTAGGAGTGAAATTGGTATTCAGGATTTTAAATATGAGTTATCTTTATCTTTGTAAGGTATTAACGTTATTATTCCTCTTTTCTGATCAATTGACACGTGTCCATGTTGCATAGCATAGATCAGGCTATGTAGAGCTGTGTATCTTATGTTAACCCAAAAGAATTTGCAGAACCCTGCTGTATATCCATCTGTTCCCAGAATGTTCCCATTTTTAAAGTCTTTTCAGATGCTTCTTCATTTTCTATTTTTTATTCGTCTGTTGTTTGGTAGCATTATTTTCAAAAAAGTATTTTGATCCTTGGGTTATCCAGTGAATCACTTTCTGCTCGGGAGCTATATAGGTGTTTAAAAAAGTTTGCTTCCCCTTTTAGTATATAATCTTTTCCTGTAACTTCTGTTTTCTGCTTTTAGTTTTATTTTTATGCATTCATTTTTATAGTTTCTTTTTTTCTAATGAAATAATTTTGTATTCTTTTCTCCATAATCACACCACCGTGCTTGAGATCTAGGCATAGCTCCTCTAGTTTTCCTCCAATTGATTTCGATTAATTTATTTTTAACCTGTGTAGTTTCCTCCTCTAAGGTTCTACTTTCTCTGCTTTCAGTTATTTGTTTTGTCAATTTCTCTAATTTTTTATTTAGGCTTTCTTCCTTTTCCCTGCTTCATTTAGCTCTGTCAAAGGAATATTTCAATGTGATTCCCCGAATGTGGCATTTGAGTAAATCCCAATATAAACCTTTATCCATTTTGTTTGCATTAGTGTCTGGGAAGTCCTCTATTGCCCTTTTATTTTTTTTCTGCATATTCTTTATCATACAAAAGTTCATTATTAAATTTGCAGAAATCTTTGCCACACTTTTTATAAAAAAAATCCTTCTCGTTTTAAAAGCAGAAGTCTATGGTCTGTCTTAATAGATGGCTTAATTTGGCATTGTTTGACTGACGGACATAAAAAAGATGACCAAATGAATATGAAAAAGTTTGGGTTAAGAGCCCCCCAAATATCGATTAGTTCAAAAACTTCATTTTTTCACAAGTCATTTTTTTCCCAAGTACAATCTGGCTCTAGAATGATCTTCCTAATGCTATTCCAAACAGTGCTAATGTCAACCTATTCAAAGCAAAATTAAGTTCAGTAATTAAATGTCCAGTCAGGCACAATGTATTATATAATCATGGCCCTTGCTACTGGGCTATACCCCACAAAAGGGTCAGCATGGGCTGAAGTGGTCTGAATTCACATCTTTTTTAAATTGGCGTCGCTACCTCACCCCTGTGTCAATGTGGCAACGCTGAGGAAGATGTATTCCACTTCTTCTTTATCTGTCCCAGATACACCCAACATAGGATTGAATTGCAAAAAATTGTTGCCGAATTGGGTCTTCTGACTCTCTCCACCCTCCTCTTTGGGTGTGAAAATTGTTCAGTTGATGAAAATGTAATTATATTCACTCCTTTCTTAGAAATTATCAAAAGTCTAAAACCTGTGTACGTGTAGTGCAGAGGTAATACTTTGTTTTGAAGTAGATCGTATTACCAGGAATACCCCCACTGTCTGTGTGTCCCAGTGTTGTCTTCTCTTCTTTCTGTTTCTTCTGTGCTTAGATCTAAACCAACTGTGTGCTTGTTTGCACTTCTCTGTTTTCCGCGAAAGGGGTTGATATACGGTTTTCCCTGTTCTCCAATTGCTATTTTTTCATATAACATGAATAAAAATATGTTTAAACCAAGCCAGCCTCTATATCTCTTTGTTTTTTTCCCCAAGTCATCTACTTGTTCAGTTGAATCCTGTATAGATTTATCCATGTGCTCAACTCTGTTAAGGATTTCGTCCAATGAATTTGATTTGTCCAGCTTCCTATTTATGGCTTCCAGCTGTTCTACGTCCGCCATTTTTTTGCTTTGGCTCTGTCCCTGCCTGGCCTGACTTTTTTTCTTCCCTTCTGCAAACGCTCAGTAGGACTTCTAAAAGTTCGAAAACTTGAGAAGCTGACCTTGTTACTTCCCTCAGGCGTTTTGCCATGATTGTATAACTTTTTGTTTTAACATGGATCCTAAATTCCGGTAGCCCAAGCTCAGCTCCTCCTGCTACTTTCCATGGTTGCCTAGCAACCCCTCGTGCAAAAGTTGCAAAGTTGAAAAAAACGGACTAGTATATACCAAATACCTGGTCTTGTGCTTGGGTTCAGTGATCATGCTATTTGTTTTATCTATATTCGAACATAGCTTGTTTGCACGTAACACTCGGACACCACAATGCTGCATTTTGCAGTGTAATATTTTATGATTGACCATGTCAAAATTCTCAAGCAAATCAAGTTCTCTAATCCCAATCACAATAATTATAAATCCTTTTGTATATCTCTTCAGTGATCTTATGAAAAGATGTCTGGGTCCAATGTTTCTTTTAAAACCATACATGTAAAAGTTCATGGTGAGACAAGAAAGCCTATACCTTCATGTGAACAATCGTTTCTTTAATCTTGGAAATAACAGATAATATTGAAATGGGTCAGACATTTCATGGGTCCAGTCCAGATCCTATTTTATGCAAAGCAGACAACTTTGCCAGTTTCTTATCAGTGGGTAGTGAAGCAGTAGTGTGTGACACGTCAAATATGATACCAAGACTAATGTATGTCACGAAGTAGGAGGGAACACAAAACAGTAGAATATATGAAGGAGGGAATGGAAGGAAGGGTGACCACCCTTGTAAGGGCTTCCTTGAATGATTGTTTGTCTCTAGACTGTTTGTCAGTTCTGGAACATAACAAGGGGAATGCCTGAGCCTCAGAGGCGGGAACATGTGGGATGGGAACTGAGGGAAAGTAATATTTTGATTTTGACCTGTTTTCCCTTTTTTCATGTCTCCTGTGAAAACAGGACCATGGCGCACAAGCGGTCGACCACAGATATATTATTACTGTTATTGATGTTGCTGTTTTTCTTGTTATTGCTACTTCTACTACTATTACCACTACTACTACTACTACTACTACTACTACTACTACTACTACTACTACTACTACTACTACTACTACTACTACTACTACTACAACATATGGCCAGGGCAGCTATCTTAAGAATGCGAATCTGATAATTGTCAAGACCAGTTGCCTTGTTGACTGGAAACGTATTTAAGATTTGCAGAACCTCATTACCAGTGACATTCTTTAAGGTAAGTTCTGACCTGTGTGAGCATTTTTGTTCTTCAACGTAGCGCATTGGCGACAGAAGGGTTTTTTTTAATCAGTTCGGCCAGTTTTCGACCAACGGATGTAAAAGAGTATTGGATTCGTTTGCAATTGCCTTTGGTTTATTTAGTACCTGACCATTTTGTTCAAAACCTGAAATACATATATTTTCCCTGCCGTGAAGCAATTTTTCAAGAAAGACCACGTGCCCTTGATTGTTCCTATGACTCATTAATACCGTCAGTGAAATACTTATCCTTTGCTTCTCTGATCATGGATGTAACCTTGTTTTTGTATTTCTTACACATAGCCCACCATGTGGCTATCATTGGTTAGGGTAGCTCTTTGTGTGTTATTCATCTTGTACACGTTTTATTGTTCAACGTCTTCGTAGTACAGCCCATCGTTTTGTTGCTTGGAGATTCTAAATCACTGTAGGGGTGCAGGTCCTTTCACGATGTGTCGAAACGCGGTTTCCACGCATAGCGCGCATCTTTAATATTAATCATATATTTCTATAGTATGCCAAGGAACTTCACTCAAGTCTCTTACAAATATTTGTTTTCACTTAGACCTTTTAACGTCCTCGTAGCAATAAACTTGCGGTCGGGTGGTGGTTAATCACCCAGAACTGTAATGTTCAGCAAATGATCGGCTATAACAAGTGCTGCTACACCACTGGTACAAATTGTTGAAATGTCAGATCTATAAAGGTTTTAGATTAGAATGTTTTGTCTATCTCGCAGGTGCTCGAAGTTTTTGCTAAAAACCCAAAATAATAGACCAGAAGTACAGTTTCTCTGGAGATGGGTCTTTTTTTTCTCAGTCAAGATTGTTTATGTTAAAATTGCTTGTGATAGCGCCTTTAAATTACTCGCATCATTTATTTGTAATTCTTTTTCGAAATGTGAAAAGAAATCAACAGTTGTCCTCCTGTTTTGGTGTTTAGAAAAGGAAACGTGTTAAAAGATTCCATTTACACTGTCACGTTCATGAGGCTGTGTAACTTTTAATTCCTATCTTTCACAGAATGGTATACCCTGTTTGACGTGCAGACCGTCTCCCTGCTTTCATTGAAATTTCTTTTTTGTTCATTGCTGACAAACTTGTAGCGATAGATATTGATTTAAACATATTTATTGTATCTGAATTGGCTAATAGTGCAATAAAGTACTGCTGGTACAGTTTCTCCAGAACATAAAAGGAGACAAGACTGCATATACGCGACACAGGACAAGATACAGAAAACGAAATAAACCGAAGACTACAAATACAAAAATTTGCCAAATGGAATAAATCGAATAGTGTAAATGATCTAGTAAACATGCTTATGCTTCCTATATATTACATAGGACAAATGGGCTAAAAAAAATCTGGCTTCAACAATATATCGCCATACGGCTTCAAAGATCTCAATATTAACATCATCCGACATATCACTGTTACCATGAATAAAATACGGAACAAAGATGTCACCAGCTAAACGTATAATCAGTAAAGGATTCATACATGCTGCTGAGAGAACTGCATTAAGTTTGTGAAGATGAGAATTAAAAGGAGAGTATTCCAACCGCAGTTGTGTGTAACATATATTTGGAAATCTATCACCATGTTCAAAGTTCACAGGTAAAGGGTCAACAGCCGAGAGAATGTTTTTCAGATTATTCTTGAATTGACTCAAGGAAGTTGTCTCAAGTAAATCAACTGGTAGATCGCTCCAAAGTCTAATAGATAACGGAAGAAAACAATTTCCAAAACGCACATTTCTATTTTATTTGTCAGTAAGTTGAGACGATTTCGTATCATATTGTTTCTTACATTGTCAGTAACTAGGTCATATATAATGGAAGGGACCAGCCTATGAACCATTTTATAAAACAAGATAAGTTTAAAGTATTTTGTTTGCGTAGCCAAAGTCTGACAACCCAGTTCCTTTAACAAATGGACACAAGGGATATGCCTCAGGGCACCAGTGAAGATCCTGTGGTTTCCTATTGAACAGATTCTAGAGACTCATCTACACCAGCAGTACAATTGTAGAAAATCAGCAAAAAGTTTTCTATCAAAAGAAATTATCACTAGTTATGTCATTAATATACACTGAAATAATAGGGGACCAAGGATTGATACCCTGGGAACACCAGCTTCAACCAAGCCCAAGTTGAGGCTTGGCCACCAATATTAACTCTGAAAACGATTTGTTAAATAGCTTTTTATCAAACCTATAAGAGGTTCTTCGATACTATATTGTTTGAATTTAAAGAGTCCCTCATGCCAAACACGATCAAAGGCCTTAGAGATATTAAGAACTACCATTCGTGCCTCATGTCCTAGTTTGAACCCATTGTAAAGATCATGAAGCATTTATATGATTTGGTTAATGGTAGAATCATTTTTTTATTTGACGAGAGAGTGGGACCCAGATTTTATTTGGGAAAATAAATGGGTTGCGTATCTTTGTGTGTGAATGTTTTTCTATTCTCCCATTGCGACAAGTTTGTCCATAGCCCCATTCAGGGCCAGGCGATAGGCCTGCATCACACCAGAGGTGCCGTGACTTAGCTTGCTATTTGAAATGCACTTCAGATGTGGCCGTAGCAGTGCAAATTTCAGTCCTATAATATATATATATATATATATATATATATATATATATATATATATATATATATATATATACACACATATACATATATATACATATATGTATGTATATACATACATATGATATATATATATATAATATATGTATTGTATGTATGTATGTATGTATATGCGGATGTCCTTAGATAGATAGATAGATAGATAGATAGATAGATAGATAGATAGATAGATAGATAGACAGATAGATATTCATAGTGATTGTGAAACAAACGTAAGTCCTGGTATGTCCTCCTCCTCCCCCTGCCTCTTCCCCAAACAGGTCTTTGTGGTCGAATGGTAGTTGGTCCTCCTGCAAGTCATCAAAGGTGCCAATGAAGGCATCATCTGAATCATTGGTCAATTGTTGGTTTAAGTTTTAAAAATATTTAAAAATATTGGTCGTCCCGTCTTATCGGTTCCACCTTGCATTGGCCCATTTTTGTGATGCCCATCTCTCATCAATATGACACGTGGTTAAGGTGGCATAGGCAAAGCCCGTCACTTTAAGGAATTTGACTTCAACCAGTCCTCCTGCCTTGAGTTTAAATATCTGGCCCATAAGACTATGCACATTCTTGTTAGCATGGGTGTGTAAAATAAACATGCATCAAAAAGACAATTAGTTTGTTTAATCTCTATATTTGAAGGGAAATTGGGCCTTTGGTGTAAGGGTCTAATTTGTACTTTTTTTACAGATATTTCCTATAACAATTGGCTTACACATTTGAAAAAAAAATGCATTAGGAAACTCCATGGTCAAATCTAGGTTTGGTATCTTCACGATGTCTACAAATACAATGGGAAAAATTGTAATGGAGCGTTGCATGATACTCTCATGAAGGCAATCCATTTACACTTTTAGGACCGCAAACCCATACAAATAAACACTATTACGCAAAACTCACAAATCCAAACCGAAATACACTGTAGACTTCACCATACTCTTTATTTTGTGAAAATTAAAGCAGTATATTTTTTAACAAAATGCTGATCAAAATTTGGTGATTTCAGTGCAAAAGTAGCTTGGCCCATGCCAACTTAACGGGGGAGGGGGGATGTCCTCTTCGTGCTGTTCACCAGTGCTAATGTCATCCAATTTCCACTCACCAATACTTATACTTATGACCTATTGAGGTTGCTGCAATGCTGCTCTTTTCTGCTGTTAGTAATAAAAGCTGCCAGGATTATGATAGGATACATGGTGATTGTGATGATATATCTTGAAGCTGTAGGGACTGAAAACGTTCAGGTGGTAGTAGCTTTTATAGGAGCAGCAAGGCAGAGAAAAAGATTAACAATTTATTTTGAAAGGGTTCAAGTTATAGGGTATAAAATAACACGACAACTTGATAATGATACTCATGCGAAACAAACCACCTCTGCACTCTCATGGGACCAGAACTATTGGAAAGAAAATACTGTTTGTGTTCTAGTTAGGCCTTCTACGTTTGAAACCTTCCATGATCCCAACAAATGAATTTTTAAGAAATCGGTCACGAAGGAGTCAATGAAGAGTATTTACCTACTTATTATGTTTACAGTAGTAAAAATGAAATTCACGGAGTATGGGATGTGACATTTGCACACTCATTTGACCTTTGCATAGTTTCTCTACTTGGCTCTCTTTGTAGGCATCCAAACTGTCGTGTGGTTTTGCCTTTTTGGTGTTTTTATTGCCTGTGTTTACACTTCTTTCGTTGCATGTTAAAGTATATATCCTGTTTCTTCTCCTCTGGCTGGAATCATGGTAGTATCTTGCATGATAGTAGGTCCTTTTACCATTTCTTTAGGAAATGGCATATCAAGAATACCATTCAGACTGTTCAGCTCTAGGTCTGTTCATTTAATATTCTCATCAGCCCTTGTGTTTTTAGGGGAATTGCAGGTTCAGAGCAAACTTATTGACTGGTAAACGGTCCTTAAATTACTTTTAAGGCATGACTTACTATTTCGACTTTAATCTGCCTGCTCGGTTGTGTCTATCATCGTCAGTTACAAATCCAAAAGCAACAGCCTAATACCTCAACTCTCAAGCCAGCGAAACATGCACCATTTTGAACATGGGGCATTGTGGGACAGTCGCACAAAAATAAGTTGATTTGGATACCAAAGTGAATTGCATCCACAGCATATATTATATCATTATTGATGCTATGTATATATACATCTGGTTTCATATATTCTACCCCCCCCCCCGATTGTTCGAATACTTCTATCCTCAGTGTGGGTAAGTCCCGATACCATATTTGACAAGGTAGTATCCAAAATATATGTGTGATTAGTGTTAAAGGTCAGTTTGTCAAATGAATGTGATGTAAAATATAAAATGGGACTTTTCCAGTTTGATCATTACCTAAACATGTAAATACAACGGCTTGAAATTACCAGTTATTGACAGAGGTGGGCCCCAGAATTGAGATATTGTTTCAGACACCGAAATCGCCCCCCAGCCTATGAATTAAGTGGCACCGATGGGCACAGCAGTCAAGAGCCCCGATGAGCCAAAGATGGAGCTTAATAGAGAAAGTTGTCCCAATAGTGGATACAGGTCCGAAAATACTAGCCAATTTTTGGAAAAAAGAAAGGAAAAATTGTCAATGAATATTTCTTCAAGGTCTGAACAGATAACTGCAGCATTAAGACTGAAAAAAAATCATTGTTAAATAGACAAATGAATTTCAAGGTCACCATATGATCCGCATTTAGAAAAGCAGAGGCAATATACAAATGTTATACAGAACTTCTTGAGCAGCAACAGAAATCCACCTGTTCCAAGAACAATCACAATTTCAAAATGATCAGGTTGATTGATTTAATTTTCTCCTATTTTTTAAAAAAGAATCACAAACACAAACTGAATTCTGTCATAGACATCCACAATGGTTTTTCATGATCAGTAGTTGATGGTACGGAAACTTGAAAAGCTCTACAGAACGAAATGTTCAAATATGGGAAAGGGGATGAGGCTAGAATAACTGTTTTTCTCCTATATCACAATGGTGTGATACATTATTTAGCATCTCAAGGAAAAATCGTATTAGTACTGGACATTACACACATAATAATTTTCTATGATTACAACAGGTAAAAGAATCAGACAAATACCAATATCACATGATGTACTTCTTACAGGTACAGTGTGAGCAGATCGGCTTGATGATATTGCATTGTAGACATCAAACATATCAAAAATCACCACCAGTTATTTGACAGTACTAAATGCATTCGACCCTCAATTATTATTTTTCAACCAAAGGGAGGCATTCTAAATGGGTGTAAATGTAAAAGTTCAGTTTAAAAATGACTCATAGGGTACTTCCCTATGCTATGTTTTTGATGTGTACACATATCCATTTACCAGTTTGGCTGGCTGGCTGGGTAATTGCAGACGTGGAATGTTATTGTTGTATGTGTGGTAAGCAAGGTGAAAAATGTATGCAGTGCCACAGACCTTTAGTGGCTTAATACTTTGGATCTGCAGACAACATTTGCAAGCCATGTAAAACAAATAGTCCTATCTCTCAGTGTTAGACAAATTAGGGGAAAATTGTATCATGTATCCCAGCAACAATAATTACAAGGACGGCGATAGAGATGTTTGAGAAAGGAATTTGAGTGAAGTTGCTTCCCATCTTACAAAACATTTTCAGAAAAAGAAAACTCTGAAATTTCACTTGATATTATGAGCAAGAATAAACAGTATCCAAAAGATGGGAGGAGATAAAAAGAAACAATTCCAGCTTCCCATAATGCAACAATAACCATGCTGGTGTCTGACAACATCAAAACAAGAGAAGATGCTGTTTGGCACTGTTATGAAAATGTGTGTGGTTTTTTTTTTTCATTTGGACAGGACCCTGTATTCATTCAGTGTGTGCCAGGTCACTGAGTTGGCCTGTTTGTGGGTGACTCACATGTAATTTGTAACAGGGGGAATCAGCTAGAATGCTGATCTACATTCATGTGAGGTGATCCAGGCAGATTTAAAATTGCACTTTGATGTGTGACTAATTGGAAAACACTGCAACAGTGGTGATATTTCTCTGTGATACTACAGATCGCCCTCATTACAACAATGAAAACAAAGAAAGATGTGGGAAAATTCAAGCAGTGTGCTGGACAGAGCATAACTGCATTCTGTGGGTCATGTATAAAATTAAACAGCATGGGTGTTATTTTTCTTGCGTTTTTCACATTAAAATATGTAATTAATGTAAGAAGAGGAACACAAAGAATGCTGAAGGTACAAGTAGATCTCTCACAAGAAGGCTGCTATTTACCTACAAGAACCGGAAATGGTAAAACTATAAGGAATTGGGGCAGCAAAATATGATTTACAGTCTTCAATAATCACCAATTGGTGACACAGTGAGTAAACAAGAAGGGGCTGTCAGCATATGAAGACATGCGCTACATTTTGAATGAGCAGTAGTATGATAGAAACACCACATTGAAGCTTCATAGAGAGTATTTGCAAATGTGTGTTCAACATACCAAGGGGCAACGTAAAACTGTCAGAGAATCAAAAGGAAGTGCCTCAGAAAAATCAGCACAAACCACTGAAATTGGCTGCAAAAGCTGTATCGAAAGGACAGAAGATTTTCAACCAGAGGGGAGGATTCATGTCTGTAGTTGTGCCATTGTTGCCTGCACTTGTTACCACTCTCTTCAGACCCATGTAAGATGAGCACCATCCGAAAGATGAAATGCTGTACTAGCAGTCAAAACTTGATCACTCACCGTAAGACCCGTCAACACACTAACTAATCTCCACATGTCAAACCTAGTGGAGATTAAAAAATTTGGCTGCTGCAGTATGAGATAATGATATAGTGATAGCATAGAAAGCTGCTTTGCATGAGGAGCTGAAAACATACAAAAGACTGAAGGACCAGCACAGTACTTCTCCACTACATCAGTCACAATAGTCAAAATCACAAGTGACAACATCTGTCCTTGGAGCAGCTGACAGGTGGGGAATTATAAAATTAAACCAACAGGCAATTGGAAATGCTCCAAAGAGTATGAGGAAGAACGCAGGGCAAATTGTGGGGTAAGTAAGAAAGAATTTTAATTTTTCCATTAACAATAAGGAAGCACTGAAGGTTGACGGTGGTTTGGTAAAGGGTAGCCTCATAGAAGACCAAACAGCCAACTCCAAAAAGAAGAGGTGCAATGTATGGGGTGTCCCTGGACTGATTGAACTTGATGATATCTTGAGTAAAGCCAACACCATAGTACCTCAATCAATAATTCCTGATGTGCAAAGGAAGGCAGGAAGCAATCGTCACCACTGGTAAATCTTGATGACAAACTGGCAGCTATTTACTTCAACTTTGCCAATCCTGGAAGCAATGGAGGCGTAAAGAGATTTTCCAAAGCACCCGGTGTCATCAAAAGTAAAGCAAAAATTGGTGACTCAAACAGAGCGTGTACATTTTACACAAACAACAAAAAAAGAAATTCTGTCGAAAACATACTGTTGAGTAAGAAACACATGAACAGTCGCAAGTATGTCTGTATGACCTTCCCTTCATTGCCAGATAGAACAATAGAAATCTTTTTGTCCCGTTTTGCTCGAGCAGTGCCTGGGAGGAGTAAAAACCCACAGGCACTCAACAAAACAATGCAAAAAATATTTTAAATGTCTGAAACCAAGCCAAAATATATCCAAACTGTCCTTGGAACAGAATTTATGAATTTGTCTTTCCAACAGCTAATGCAGGAGCATGGAGTAGAATTTTCTACTAAAAACAAAAATATTAAAGCAACGATGGTTGAGAAGTTTAATCCAACCCTCAAAGAGAGGATGTGGCTATAATTTGCCCATCGAGGTACTCATAGGTAAAGATATCAAAATATCAACAGGAAAAGGCATCAGAAATCTCATGGAAGACTTTGACAATGACATCACACTGTGGCATTTGCAAAGAGCTATACTCTGTTTGCTTTTGATTTGGCACCTGATATTTCTTGCAACTCAGGTCACTATCAACTGGTGAGGAAGGGCAGTGTGGATCTGAATGTGCCATTCACTAATGCCTTTAAAGGCAGCAGTATGCATGATCATCTACACAGACTATGATAATATGGTAGAGAGTGACAAAGCAAGGAATGTCATCACAGACTTCTTATATGGATACCTGCACTATTACCATGTCTGCAGTGGTTACCAAGAAGATCATAGAAGTATACAAACAGTTTAAACAAGACTGTATATAGAAACCAGCCTGGGAAGTTGTTGTTGTTGTTGTGAGCTTTGTGATCTAACAATTATGACCAGACTTCAATGGTCCTGTGACAAAACCTGCTGCATGGATAATTGGTTTTGTAACAAATGTTGCCAGATCCATTCCAGTACACAGGGACTCTGATGGGACAGGGTATTTTGGCAACATCTTGTGACAGACTTCCACCTGACACTTGACAAGGCCACATCCTCAGATGGAGATTGTATCAATGCTGCTGTGAGCTGCAGCACTTTGCCAAGTGCTCCAGCTAAGCAAATGCCTCGGTGTGATGTCATTGTCAAAGTCTTCCATGAGCTCCCCAGAGTGGAAATTCCTGCTAGAAGACTTGGCCACCAAATATATTTGTGACTCTTCAGGTCTGAAAATACATGATAAAAATGGAGCTGTCTGCGTCATGAGCTGATAAAGCTTGGTTTTGCATTGGATTCTGAAAAAGCCAACAACCACGAACTGGTGCTTACGTTAGTTATAGTAACCAGCTGCAGGATGTGTGCATTTCCCAATTTGTAAAGCAAAAGAGGCAAGACATCAGCATACCAGACTGTCTGAAAGACAGGACAACCATGGGGCAAACAAAATAAGACGTCAGTAAACCAATTCAGCAACCTGCTCAACAGAAAGAAAGAGTTGACGAACTGAAGTGTCTCAAGGAAAAGACCGAGAAAAAGAGAAAGGAAAAATGGTGTGCAGATAGGCCAATTGGAGCAGTTGGTAGTTCCAGGGCATAAGGGTTGAAATGTGGCATGGACCAAAATATCTACTCCCGAAAAGAGTAGAGAAACAAGTAGTAATCTGGTGTGTAAGATAAAAAATACTATGTTTAAGCAAATAGTACAAAAACATGACCCATATTCATAAATTCCAAACCCAACAATGACAGCAAAGAGATTCCAGAGTTACCAAAGCATCAACATTTAGCTTCCAATACCAATGTGACAAAACAAATTTCCCCTCTGACTTGAGATAGGCTGTCACCCATAAAAGGCAACTGCTGGTATAAACCAGTCCTCTCAACCTATGAAATATTCTTCATTAACTACAGACCATAGTGTTTCAAAAATTTATTGACCTAACCACTCAAAATCCAAATTTTATTACCTCTGCCAAAGATAAAAAAGGGACCTGGTAGGCCTATCACTTTTTAGTTCTCCTGATTTGTCAGTCAGCTGAGTTTACAACAGAAGACGAAAGCAGGCCTACATCGTTTTTGTGATATTTATGAATCTGGAACATTATAAGCACACTCTACCTGCATTATAACTATAAGTCGGAAAACACAGCCCACAGCACAACATAACCAATGAAGTATTTGTCAAAAAGTACAGAAAAACATAACCCATATTAATAAATTCCAAACCCAACAATGAAAGCAAAAGATTCCAGAGTAACAAAAAGTATCAATTTACTGTTTATGCATTATTTCACATTTTCATATCATTACACTAAGATTCTGTCTTGAAATTACCTGTTGTTGGTCTGTGGTGGGCCCCAGAATAGGAATATCGTACCAGAGGTATTCTGTTTCACAGAACAATCTTGGCTATGCAGCTTTGCTGTTTCCGCAGCCCAAATTAACCCTCCAGACAAGAATAAATGAAATACTGTTTCAGTTGACTTTACTGCAAAAACGAGACAGGACAGCCACTTTCCGATAAAATCTTTCTTCTAGGGTTGATCAATTTTTAGTAGGGAAAGGCGGTTTTTTATGTTTCATAGACAAAATTTATCTAGGGTCGGGCCCATTCAGTTGGGTTGGTTGGGTTACCAGAGCCACACATGTGTTTTTGTTAGGCCTGAGGTAACTTGGGCCTTTGTGGAAACATATTTAAAATGGATGGCCTTGTCCTTCTTACACATTAACTGTACTGAAGTCAGTTTAATTTGTTACCTGGCCACAGCTGGAGGCACTAGTTTATGTGTGAAAATTAATGGTCTACGGAGGAGAGTCTTTCAAAGGATACATTCTTGTTGTAATGTATTTGCAGGGGACTTGAGGAGTGAAAGTAATTGAATAGTATTTTATCATGGCAACTGATCTTAGGAACAAAACAGCATTTTTTAGAGTGCTATTTTGTAACTTGGTATTTGTGTACTTAGGCAAATGTTCAGAGACATAACACAAACATAAAAAGTGAAATACAAAAATGTGGCGGTTCATGGACAGATTCTGAAGTGTAGAAATGCGGTGGTTCATGGAGAGATTCTGAATCATAGTATTCATGGTGAGTATTGCGAGAAGATGTTGCATAATTGTACTCTTAGTTAGCATAACCACGTGCACATGTGTACCAATAAACCTTCTTCACTATCATGTGTTTGTGCCTTGTAGTGTGATGGTTGCTCAGGAAAAATCAACCCTTGTGCTTTCTTTTTTTAAAATCTATGATTGTGATCATACGTTTTGTCATTGACGTTATCCCGCAAATGATCTTTATGGACTTACATTGACTACTGCAGACTAACGTTATCATGATATTCAATACCAGTGACACTGTAACTCACTACAAATTCCCACATACACGTAGCATGTGGTAACGATGTTTTTAAAACATATAATACTGACATAATCATATGTTATTATAATCTAAATAGATGGCAATAACAATGTTTTCTGTATAAAACTTCATTTTCTTAATGTATTCTGTATCAAAAATATATGATTGAACTATTTACAATTTACAACTGCACAGATGGACTTAGTGCTACAATATAGCTTTTCGTCTCATCATGTAATAATGTAATGCCTTGCATTGCGTCGATAAATGAACACCTTAAGATTAAGCATGTACTATTATTCAGTGTATTGCACATTATAATATCTCAATGATGTTGAAAAAGAAAGAAAAAACAAAAACAGTCCTTCCAGGGCCATATCTGTAGTGCATTTCAAATCGCAA
Organism: Hermodice carunculata; assembly: GCA_964020975.1. Taxonomy (NCBI): domain Eukaryota; kingdom Metazoa; phylum Annelida; class Polychaeta; order Eunicida; family Amphinomidae; genus Hermodice; species Hermodice carunculata. The sequence goes on along the minus strand of OZ026612.1, from coordinate 15,976,277 downwards.
GCTGGTTTGTACTGCCTTTGATTTGACACAGATCTCTAACACAACATTAAATGGGGCTGTGGATTTTTTTTCTGTGATACAAGAGAAGAAAAATGCTCACATCCGAAGGTAAGCAACTCATTTTCGCTTTTAAAATCATCTCCAGTTCCTGTTGTCTGTAACATAACTCCTCTCGGTTAATAAGAATACCAGTGCGTTGAAGCAGAGAGATGAGCAAAGTGACCATTCTCGACCAATCCGAATGCAGGGTTTTAGGGTCATCATGTGTCAAGATTTCCTAAGCATCTCGTAAGCACACAACTGCTGTCCTTTCCTCGAGTTGGGTGCAATGAGACCTGTACCAAGGAAACGCTGGCAACCCAGCCCTATTCAAGTTTGCTTTTTCAAACTATTTGCAAATAATGTTATTTTGATTTTTCATTTTAAATTCAAGTTAATTAAGGGTTATAACTCAAAACCTCTGTGGGATTTTTCCGTATATTCCGTGATGTTTTTCAAGGCATTACCAAGTTTACATGATGCATATTGAAAGCATTTTACGTCTTTGGACACACAAGGAATTCAGGAACCTCGAAACAATGAAAACTACTTGAAACAGGCAATTTTAATAGCATTCCTTGGCATTAGTCGTGCCTCACCATGCCTCGCGTGCAATAGACCAACATCAAGTTTGTCTAGTATGACTCATCCACAATTTTCCCTGATTTCTCTTGCTTAAAAATAAGTTAAAATTTAAAAAAAAATTAAAAACACCGAAATAATAACATGACACTCAACTGTTGTTGACTGGCTGTGCGCAAAAGCACAACAAGAAAAGCTGTTTACCAGGGATATTCTGACGTTCTTGCATCTATAGGGATGCTGGTATTGGAATAAAAGTGGGCTGTATGAGGAAAATGAATCTGGTGTTATCATGTTAGTTCAAAGTATATTAGCTTTGCTTCAATTGGGAATGAAAGAGTAGATGGGGGGAGGGGTAAAACATTGCAGTACCAAGTTTGTTAAGTTTGTTAATATAGAATACTGAGTTACTCAACATTATCTCATTTCATTTCCTATTCTTGCAACTGGTTAAAAGCAAAACACACCAGAATAAGCGTCCCACAAGAACTGCAACTGCAAATTGACGCTAATGTGGGAAGCTTTCAAGTCTATTTGTAGTATTTGTAAAACGAGGCACATTGGCTCAGATCGTATTGCATATATTACACTCACAACCTAAACCACCCCTCCACCTAATGCGTCCCTAATGCACAAGACCTAACGCATACGGGTTTTCACAATCTGGGAAGCCATCTTTTGCATGGCTTCATCTGTGTCAGCCTTGTGATAATGAGAGATGGCTCGTAATGCCCCAGAACTTGTGATTCAAATACGAAGCATATTACGGAATTAAACTGCTTTGATGCAAGAGCAAACCTGTTCATCACCACCTTCATAGATAGACTTACCTATTCAATAAGGATAAGACTTGGTCCATAGACTCTGCTGCACATTACCAATACTATCACAGGATCAATGGAAAACAGCAATAGATACAACCACCACCATCCCATACCCACCTAACACAGACAACAGCAATCTATCCCTTGGGGGATTCCAAGTTTGGCAGGGGCGTGCTTCTAATGATATGTCTGTTTATGAGCACAGCGATAGATTTTATCAATATTCTTTCTTTCTTTCTTTCTGATTTTCTTGATGTCTTCTTTATCTTTCCAACCAATGTTGGTGCCACTGCATGAGCCAGAAACGTCAAATTTTGCATGACATAGCAGGTACAGTGAAATCTTGGATATAGCTCTAAATAGTCGAGATGTTGCAACTTATGGCCATAAAAGATTTAGTTGGTTCTGATTTGCAAAATATTCCACATAAAGATACAGATCTCGCTGGTATGGGTATATTTGTTGTGGGTTCAATTCTAATAACCGGTGAATAAAATTGTACCATGTTAATTTATGCTGACTTATGCAAAGACACAATATTGAATAGTGATGAATATCATCAAAATTATTGCAGATAGAAGTCTTATAAAGTTCAGGAATATTTATATATACTAAAAGTCCATGAAAATATGTGGCCCTCTTTGTGACAATTTTATCTTTTGGTTGTTGTTGTTGTTGTTGTCAATAAATTATTATTTCAGGGTAAGAATTTGTCATGATGCCCCATGAAAATACTACCGGGATTACATAAAAGTCTGGTTATAGGTATTATACCATACATTGTGCTGGTTTGCATAACACGAAGTCCCAGCAACGCTGCCAGAGCGAGGCACAAATAGGACATGCACCCACCATGGGAAGCTATACCGGCAGTGCAAGTCTTCCACATACTTTGCACAAAGACTCAGATCATGGGCTGGAGAATGTGTTCCCTGTCCTCCTGCAATGCCTGGGTGAGCTGCTGTCTGTGGTGTTCATGCACTGACACTTCATCCCAGCGGGTCCCACAGATGTTCAATGGGGCTCATGTCTGGAGAATATGCTGGCCATGGTTGCACATCAACATTCTTGGTCTGCAGAAAGTTCAAGGTGGGATGGGCTATGTGCGGTCTGGCCTTTTCTTCCTGAACCATACAATTTCCTTGAATTTGTGCAGGAATGGGATCAACTGGGGCTCCAATATGTCAACTAGGCTGACTGACAAGTCAGAAGCTGGACCAAAAAGTGGCAGGTCAGCCCTAATCTTTGACACATTGATACATTTTGGGTTTTAAGTGGTTAGGCCTGCTAGTGTATGTTTTGGAAAAAACTAAAGTCTTAGTGAATAATATTTCAACGGTTGAGAGGACTGATTTAAACTCACCAGTTGTCTTTTATGGGGTGACTGCCTGTTGCAAATTTATTTCTTCTACAACTTCTCTTTGCTTTTATATGGGGAACAGGTTAGAAAAGCACCCTCACAGGCATCAGCTAATATTATAAGACTGACCTGTTAGGAAATTATGCAATATGTATCGTGTGAAACAGGGGTGCAAAAAGTTACTGATCAGTAATCACATCACAGTGCAGGTCAGCAAAGACTAAAACTGTAGGCTCAGAATGCATATATCCTGGGTACGGAAAATATTTTACAGGTTCAAGTCGTGTGTTTTCAATGACTGTCAATATATTAAAAGAATGTTTTGACGTGACAGGGCCATCTCTGTTAATTTCCTTTTTCTTTGTAACTAATACTGTATTGTGTTATGATCATCTCCTTTACTTATTTATTCAAAGAATGTTTTGATATGAGAGGACCATCGCAGGTAACGATTTCTTACATAATTATTTCAACTTTTTTTCAAAATATTTTACCTTTCCATGAAACATTTTGGCATTGCACTATGAATGTATTAGTTTCTCTACGTAGGGTCCGGCAGATATCGAATTCTTGACCTGTATCTGTCTAATTTTAGTCTCTCCTTAATGTCTACTTAAAACAGAAACCTAAAAGTAACATGTAACTATGGTATTCCGGTGAGGTCTAAGTCTATAATGTTAGTATGGTAGTCTGTTGCCCAGCTAAATCTGATTGACAATTTTGGGCGCTTTGATAATATGACATTTAGGTGCCTAACTGTTTCACCAATGATCATATTCTTCCTGGTGTCGATCATTTACCACTTATAAACTGTTCCATACATATCACCACTCTATGTCTTATTTTATCTGTATCCATGAATCCATCAATCCATACACCCACCAATCCATTTATCTATGGTGTAATACTACCCTCTCAATCACTCATGCTTATACCCCTGCTTATCAGGTTCTCAGCCAGGTTTTTAAACCTGAAACTTTTTAAAGCTGACCTGTGGTTACATGCACAAACCCCGAAAGGGGCCCCCCGGTACAACTTCCGGTGTTTGCGCATGCTCACCAGTTTCTCTCCTGGCTTCCTCCCACTTTGTTGTGGTGATCACAGGAGTGCCCCAAGATCGGCTTGTTTTTGCAGTTTTCACTGCCGGAGCAACTCATCACTCAAGGATCCAGATAAGTGTGGGGTAGTGAGTCGTTGGACCGTTCTTTGAACGAGGAGCCTTGATTCCTACCTGTTTTTTTATCTACTTTTGTTTTCAGGAACACGTGGTCTTTTCCCTTGAAAACCAAGATGGCGGACAAGGATGTGGACCGCAGGGAGTGTGAGAGACATCAAGAATGATCTCGTCTCCTAATCTAGCAGCTCCGGGGGAGGCAGGGGCGTAGCCTCTCACCCCCAGTGAGAGCTGGAACAGCTCCAGCTGTCCCTGCCAGTTCAGTGGCGGGCATCCCTGCTTCTCAGAAGCAGGATGTGGCCGGCCATCTGATGGGGAAGTGGGACAACCACCTGCACTGTAGAAAGTGCAGATGGGAGCTGGAGCAATTGCGGTGCTCAAGGTTACGACCTTGTCAGCACTGTAAAAGTTGGTCAAGTGAGAGGTGGGACCTCTTTGAGTTGGCTGAACGTTGGCGGGCTAAACGGTCTCACCGTAGAGCTCCATCAGTTCAAGACTCTCCAGCAAGTCTGCGAGTCACCACTTCATCCTCTTTTTGGAGAGTTGAGGCAGTGGATAGTGCCTCTGATTCGGCGGGGGCGACCCCAAAGAAGAGGAGGCGCTCTCGTAAGAGAAAGGGGGACAGGGCCGAGGAGCCTTTTGAAAAGAGGGCACCCGCCTTGGATCCTGGACTCAAGGCGATACTGGATACGATGCAGAAAACACAAATGCTGATGGGCACCACCATGCAGTCTTTTGTGCAATCTGCACAGGTGAGAGTCCCCTTCCACACACCAGCTGTGTCTGTGACACCTGTGGGTCAGCAGACCCAAGACCCGGGTTTCCCAAGGGAAATTCAAGGTCCAGTTGTAACTGGCCCTCCTGCAGAGGAGACCAACATGGACACGGGGGAGGCACCGGAACAGCCTGGTTTGCTGTTTTGCTTTACGGAGGGGACCAGCGTGACTGGCACTGTAGAAGGAGCCATAAGTTCTCTTGTGGGAGATGCCCCAGTGCTCACGGAGGTGGGTCATGAACCCTTGCCCGGAGCACGCCAGGAAGTACACGATACTTCCCTGGCAGGTCCGGACCAGTCCGGTACATTAGATCCGGTGTTTGCCAAATCTGTGCCGGCCATGACCAGGACCGGACTGGACCACTCCGATGAGCAACCGGAGAGGACCAGTCAAACAAAAGCTGCCCTTCCCTCTCTCCCCACGCCGTTTTTTCCACTGCATAGTGGTTTAGATGAGCGAGGAGAGCCTTTGTCTGATGGAGAGGGCTCGTTACACGAGTCTCTTCTCAACGAAGGCGAGGACGAACACGAGGAATGCCTCAGGCGTAATCTGGAGCATGAGTCCCGACCTGCCAAGGGATGGGGTCGGAGAGCGATGAGGTGTTGGCCGACGAGCTGGCCCATTCTGCTCAACGACAGTTGTCCTTTGAGGACAGCTCAGCCCCAGCCGAGGTTAGTGAACCTGCAGGGCTCTTCCACTCGACGAAGCAGTCGATCTTGGCTCTCCTCGGAGATACCTTGAAGGCTCCTCCCTTGCCACCGACCACGAAGAGACGAGCGATGTCAGTGTATCCACTAGAGTCGCTGTCGGTGTCGGAACAAGTCAGGTCTGGGTTCCCCTTCTCCGCTTACATGGACGAAGTGTATCAGAGCCTGGATAAAGAGCTCCACGGATCTAGGTCGCCCTCTGGCGTCCCGACTCAGCAAGCGCTGAAGTGCGGGAAGCTGTTGAGGAGACCAAGAGCTAACATTGTTAGGTACTGTGTACCTAATGAGATCTACGACAACAGGGCTACGGAGGTAGACGTGGAATGGGAGAGTATTTGCAAATGGATCCCCCCATCTCCTAAAGTCCCCCAGGAGGTCCTAAGTAGACTAGTGGAGGATGCAAGAGCGATGGTAATCATCGCCTCCTTCTTAGACGTGTCCTGGGCTGTGTCTGCCGAGATCAAGCAGCTGCTCTTCGTGTCGCAGCAGGTCCCGTGACCAGTCAGGGAGTGGATTAGTCTGAATACCCGGCTTCAGGCGTCCCGGGTTATGGCGATCGAGCACCTTCTCAGGCAGGCTATCACCATGGAAGCCAACCTGAGGTTAACAAGGCGAGATTCGTGCTTGCAAGTCACCAACCTTTTGGAAGGTGCACTGCGAGCCATCCGAACTAAGCCTTGGTTCTCGAACTACTGGTTCCGAGGCGCTCTCGCTCCCATCAGGGACCAAGTGGTTGAGCAGTGAAAGCGGGAACAGGCCGATGAGGCTAACCAAGCCATTGTCGACCTAGCTAGAGCAGCCACCAAGGCTGGTGGACAGGGAGCCAAAGTTTCTTGCGCCAAGGACTCCTTTGCAAAGAGGACGAAACCTAGGCGACCCAGGAACAAGAAGCCTCAGAGGCAGGGTTCAGCTGACGCACCGCCCATCGGTAGTGGCAAGCAGAACTGGCCCTTTTGGAAGCCCGGCTTCGGCAAAGGGAGGAGCGACTCGGCGGTCGGTTAGCCAACTTCCGCGGTCACTGGCTTTCCGTCACATACGACTCATTCGTGTTAAATGTCCTAGTAAAGGGATATGTGCTACCGCTCAAAGAGCGACCGCCCTTGTCCCACGTCCCCTGGAGGTTCAAACCACCGGCCCAAGAGCCGAAGAGGTCATTCTTCCACAAGGCGGTCGAGAAGTTGTTGGCAAAGGGAGCCATGGAGAGGATAAGGGATCACTCTTCTCCGGGGTTCTACAGCCGACTATTCTTGGTCGCAAAGAGGGACGGCGGCTGGAGACCGGTCATAGACCTGTCTCATCTGAACACATATTTGGAAGTTCCACACTTCCACATGGAAACGCCGGAATCCATAACGAAGGCTCTCCGACCCGGGGACTGGACCTTCTCCCTGGACTTGAAGGACGTATATCTCCATGTGCCTATGTTTCAGGGCAGTCGGAAGTACCTACGGTTCGCTTACGCAGACCAGGTATTCCAGTTTCGAGCTCTTCCATTTGGCTCAGGTGTTCACCCGGATAGTGCAATCCGTGGCAGCATGTGTTCACAAGAAGGGCATAAGAATGCACGTGTACCTGGACGACTGGCTTGTCCGAGCTTTAGTTCATCAGGAACTAATCAAGAACAGAGAATTTCTGTTGAAGCTGTGCGGGGACTTAGGGCTAGAACTAAACATCCCCAAATCAAATTTCACACCCAAACAGGTGTTTGTCTTCCTAGGCATTCATTTCGATCTAGTCCGATTCGAGTGCCGTCCTTCTGAGGACAGATGGGACAGACTACAGAGCCTTATCAAGAGGTTCATGAGATCGACACAGCAAACAGCTCGGCAATGGCTATTGCTGTTGGGCATGATGTCCTCGATGGACTCGCAAGTTCCGTTAGGACGCCTACACAGGAAGCCACTCAACATAGCTCTGAACGCAAAGTGGAACAGGACCAGTTTGCGGCAAATGGTCGAAGTAGGTCCGCACGACAAGTACCTCATCCGTTGGTGGACGGTGAGAAGGAACGTCATGGGTGGACAGACGATGAGGCCGTTCAATTCCAAACTGGTTGTTCACACGGACGCGTCAAAACAAGGCTGGGGAGCCCACACGGACTCCAACATGGTCTCAGGGATCTGGCCTCTGCACTTGAGACATTTTCACATCAATTGGCTAGAACTGGAGGCAGTACGCTTAGCCCTGCAGAAGTTCGAACAGTTGGTGAAAGACAAAGATGTGACGTTGATATCGGACAACAGGACTGTGGTGGCCTACCTGAACAAACAAGGGGGCACTCGGTCCAAACTGTTGTTCGAGCTAACAAAGAAAATACTTATCTGGTGCGGCAGCAACAGAGTAAGGATTCTGGCCTGTCACATCAGCGGCCATCTAAATGTAATGGCCGACCAATTGTCCCGAAAGGGACAGGTGATAGGGACAGAATAGTCCCTACACCCACGAGTAGTTCAGGCATTATGGGACCGATGGGGGACACCCCATGTGGACTTGTTCGCCACCAGATGGAACCACAAATTGCCAGTGTTCGTGGCTCCAGTGCCAGATCCTCCAGCTTTTGTGGTGGACGCCCTGGCGATATGCTGGGACGGAATGTAGGGCTACGCTTTTCCTCCACTCCCGTTGATCCCTCAAGTTCTAAGAAAGATCCGGGAAGAGAAGGCAGAGATCATCCTGGTGGCTCCCTGGTGGCCAAAACGGGATTGGTCTCTCGACCTACTGGAGTTGAATTGCACGAGGTAAACTTCGAAAGTCTTCTTTGAAGACATATGACTCGAGGTGGAGACTGTTCACTGAATGGTGTGCCGGGAAGCAGTTGGAACCTTGGTCAGCAAGATCCTTGGATGTTGCCGATTTCCTCTTGTATTTGTTTGAGGAAAAAGAGCTAAGTCCAAGGACTATCGAAGGATATCGAACAGCGATTTCTTCCTCCCTGAGCAAGAAATTGGGTCGATCATTAGGAGCAGACCCACTTTTGTCAGCCTTAATCCAAAGTTTTTATACTGACAAACCAGTCGGCAAAAATATAATGCCCACCTGGGATTTGAGCCTCATCCTTTTGGCCATGATGAGACCTCCATTTGAAGAAAAGGATCCCAAAACGATCCAGTTAAAATGGCTGACTTACAAGACAAGTCTTCTTGCTCGCACTGGCCTCAGGGGCCAGAAGGAGTGAAATCCATGCATTGGATGTTAACGAGATTCGGTGGTTGGAGGATAAAACCCCAATAACACATTGAAACCACACATGGGCTTCTTAGCCAAGAAACATGTTGCCACAGACCCCACCACTGCTTTTACGGGCTTTACGATCAAAGTGTTTTCTGACACGTTATCAAGATCGGGACCTGATAGGACACTGTGTCCTGTGAGGGCGCTAAAGTGGTATTTGGACCGAATGAAAGAGATTCGTCAGGGTCGGAGAGCCCTCTTTCTTCCATTGAGGAAAACTGAGTCGGGTAGGATAGCTGGTAATACCGTGTCTGCATGGCTGAAGGGAGCGGTCTGTAAGGCCTACCAGGTAGCCTCCGGGTCAGAGGATATTCTTAGGGTCCAAGGGGTAAGAGCACATGACATCAGGGCTTTCTCTGCGTCGTGGTCTCGGATCCGCAATGTTGCCCTTGCCGACATTATGCGAGCATGCAGGTGGAAGGCTCATACAACGTTCACATCCTTTTACCTACAGGACCTGACCGAGATTCAGGGTGGTTTGATGGCGATGCGCAATACTCGCACAGCCTCCTTTGGTGACGGGAAATAGCTCCGAGGTGACTGCCAGACTGCCCCAAAGTGGCTCAAGTAGCTTGTCCGGAGTTGCAGATGCACATGACCAGGCAAGTAGTCTGCTTTACTTCTGCTGTGGTAGGCTGGGTTGAGGGAACAGAGCAGCTGCTCATTCTTTATGCCATTCTGCTTTTCCCCTGAATTCTCCTGCTCGTTCTTGCAATAAGATTGCTCAGGTAGAGTTCAGAGTGATTATGGTACCGTACTGACGTACGTGGCTGACCTATGGGGTATTACTGCAGACGTGTCAAAAGGTGAATTACACCCTCCTCCATTCTGCTGGCATATCAGCATAAGTGATTGAGAGGGTAGTATTACACCATAGATATGTGAAAGCGATGAATGCTTCCTTTCTCTATTAGTAATACTTACCTCTCAATTACTCAGAAGCCCACCCAAGCCGTCCCCGCCAGTGAAATTCTAGAGGAGAGAAACTGATGAGCATGCGCAAACACCAGAAGTTGTACCGGAGGCCCCTTTCGGGGTTTGTGCATGTAACCACAGGTCAGCCATAAAAAGTTTCAGGTTTAAAAACCTGGCTGAGAACCTGATAAGCAGGGGTATAAGCATGAGTGATTGAGAGGTAAGTATTACTAATAGATAAAGGAAGCATTCATCGCTTCCACGTATTAATGCTGTTGGGATCAACCAGACATAATTTATTTTGTTGTTTGTACCCTTTTTCTTGACAAAGAAGTTCATGATTGTCCAAGACGATTAGACCCAAATCATTATATATATATATATATATATATATATATATATATATATATATATATATATATATATATATATATATATATCAATAAAGGGGAAGGCTAAATTAAAAAGCATTACATGCGTTGACCTTTACTTTCCATGATCATTAACATGTATGAAGTTTGATTTACAATTTCCTGAGCTGTTCAGAGCAGCAATTAATCCTAGACCAGCCTTCACTCTTCAGGATAAGCTGACAAGCATAAAACATATTTCAGAGGAGCAAAGGCGATTACTGTGGTAAATATAGTTAGAGGAAACCTTACAGTATGCATAGCAGCATAATGTTATCAAGTTCTGTAAAGCTGTCACTGGGGACAGTTTTTTATTTCATTTGTGACATTTGTATATGATCTGATTCTATCATTAAAATGTTATCTGTGATAATGTCCCAAATTGGTGGTGGCCTGTATTCCACTGTCAGCACAGGAAGGAGACTCTTTGCCCATCTAAGTCATGGAATTGCGACAGAAACTTGGACAGTATCAACGGCTTTCGCTTGGAAGATGCACCCATCTTCATCCTCATGGGCATCTCTACTCTGTGCAGCAAGACAAATGGTTGCATGGGTGTGCCTTGTCAGGTGGCAGTCTCATTCATGTTTGTTGTTCATTGCCCTTAAAGTTCACATTTCCTTGCGTGTGCAGTAATTATCTAAAATGAGCAACTGTCCAGAACAGCAGCAGCGAGACTTATCACTGATCAAGTTTGACATGCACATTTGACGTGCACCTTATCAGCAGAAAACAGCAGAGGTAACGTGCATCCACAAAAGAAACACTCCATAGGTCCCCTTGGCCCCAACCCCCACTCTGGTCCAAACTGTACTGCACAGTAAACTGTCTTAACCTCATGAGGCAATTTTCATGCCTTGGGTCAACATAGTACATTGGCACATTCTGCGCCCATAGGTCCATGTTCCTGGCACACGAGGAGGGTAGCTGTTGCTGGATAAAGAGCACATTTAATTATTTGTCTTGTTTGGTCTGCAACTATATATTATTTGTCATGCAAGGCATTCAATAAAGGATGCAGTGAAGGACATAATTTGGAAACAAAAAGAACAAGAAACAAATAATTCAAGTCTATGGACAGATGTGAGCATGAAAGGTCCACAGTATTTATCGTAACGTCATTTGAGTCGACGTAGATCATACGATCTTGTTATTCAATGATCCACTTGTGTGTTCTGGACAGACCAAACTTTGCTCAAGCCACCTCTTGGGTTTGTTTCCATATACTTTGGTGCTTTCTGGTGTAGGCGTGGTATACCACACCCTCATTTTGGTAAATTCATCATTCCTCACCTGAACAGACTCAGTTCCATGAATTCTTTCCTGCACAGGTGGGTGTCAAAAAAAGGATGGATGTTAGTCTGCATAGGAGGTAACTGCTTTGTGGTTTAACTTCCTGCTTGGCTACATATGGCTATAAACCAACACATAGGCCAGCAGAGTTGAGGTATCATGTAATTTGGAGCAGCATCAGAACGATTTTGCACTGCAAACCTCTTCTTTCCCTCATATTTGATGAAACCTCAAAGATTAATGAAGTATAAGCAGCAGAAGCCATATTGCCCAGCATGGCAATCAATGTTGGCCGAATGCTAATTTGCTCATTTGCCTAATGTAGACCCAGAGTAATTTTACACAACAGCACATATTGGCCAAATAGAGGAAGTTGTAAATGGTGGTAACTGTATACTTGCAGGCATCACATGACTACAGCTCCACTGTTTCCATTCATGTTCAATGGTAAAAACCTACTTCAAGATGGGCAAAATTGTCTACTATATAAATATATTGGTTATCAGTAATTAATGTCTTTGTCAAAGGAGTCAAAACTACATAAATTCCATAGGAATTATATAAACAATACAAATTTTATTATGAAATAATAGATATAATGCAGTACAGAAGATACAGTTACCGACATGCATGGATACAAGTACTTTTCAGACTGGTAATGACATTGTACCTTTAACAAATACCTATTTAACATCATTGCATTTGTGTGAGATAAGATAATCCAACAAAGTGCCACACATATATACATAATTTGTGCCTGAGAATACTTTAAATTTGTTTGAACACTTTAAAGAAGCTGTGAATTGCTGCAAACATTAAAAGTTCCCTTTCATCAATACAACAATAAGTAGGCTGATTTGGTTTCTACATTATAAGCTTTAAATGTGTGCAGGTATGCACCCATGGCCCCATCAAATCATAATATCGACTAACAACTTTTTCACGATAAGCATGCATGTGAAATAATCGATTTCTTTTTATTTTATCCCTGTTCATAATGTTCATATATTCTAAATATCTTGCGAAAACTATGCTATCCTTGAGTGAAGAGGATGGGATATTTCCCACTTTTCATACCAAGGTTAAGGCAGGATACATAGCCCATTCGTACATGATTTTCAAATATTTTGCGCCAACTTCATTGGCCTCTTGGATCTTCAACATACAGCCTACAGACTATATTTTGTTCTTCTACAATATGAAACTGGGTACTACCCTGTGCCATGTTGGTTTTCCAGACAAACATATGAGAACAAGTGACAGGAGATAAAGTGCTTTATCGCCCGGTATGAGCAAGCTGACTTTCAAAGGCATGCAAAAAATACTTCATGTGAAATTTTAATAATTTGCTTTAATTCGACAGCCATATTAGAGGTTCTAGGGCCATATTTGAGAATATGTGAAAAAAGTGCAATATAGTCTTATATGATTGTATTTCGCATATATTATATATTTTTTCAAAACATTGTCAATCTTCTTGGCATTACTTATAAGCAAATTTTGACTGTCATGACACAGATATCTGTAAACATGCAAGTAGACTGCTGTATATTCCAAAATAGGTCGAATAGGCGACATGTGAATACTTTGTAAGGTTGTTCATGGTACAATATACTTCAGTTTACTTAGCCTGCGAAGTCTGAATGTTATTTTGTCGCACACTGATTTAATGTAATTGTCCCAGCTCATGTTACGTGAAAAACTTACAAAGCGATGCTTATGTTCTGTAACCCGTTTGACATTCATATTCATACATTTAAATACGGGGATATGGTTTCCTAGTTTTGATAGAAATAACCGTCTCTCCCGCTTTTGTTGAATTGAGGTCGACCTTCCATTTTTTACACCACTAGTATAATTGGTAAACAGAAAAATCTTCCAACTTATATCATCCACCAAATCATTGATAAATATCTGCCCACAAAGGGTCCCAATACAATGCAATTCAGTACACGTGGCTCTATATCCAACCAGTTTAAGGAGACACCTACAGACTGATGAAATGTATCATGAATTTTATATTAAAATCCACAATTGCAATTCGTAAAGAGTTCAATTGACACTATAAAATCGCAATTTTGCTAAAAACACTTTGGATGTCGAAAAAAGAACCGTAACAAAGTGTGCTTTATCATTTTTGCACAAACTCAAAACGTGGTTTGTTTCCTTAGTTTTTGGAAATACACTTCAATCGGAGATACAACAATTTTCGAAAATGATATGAAATGTTTTGAGCAAAGAAACGAAGCACTTTGGTGGACAGACTGTCTGGACCACCAGCTTTGCAGACTTTCAGTTTTCGTAAGACATTCAAAACTTCATTATCTATTATGAGAAAAGTTCCAACTTCTTAGGTAAGTTTTGGTTCAACGCTGACTTGAGGTCAACTACATTGCCCTTGATCCACTGTGATCCAAATTAATCGTTTTAAGCCTTCAGTATTTTCAAGAGCTGAAAAAATGACGGAGCTTTCAACCAGGAAAGGGAATATATGAATTAACAGTATTCCAACCACACACATTTTTCAAGGGAGACCAACATTATTTTGTCTATTACATATGTCATTAGGATATTCTTGTTTTGCCTGTCCGGACGTGGTTGCTACCTCATTCCTGAACTGGTGGTAATAGGCCTTATCATCCACCGAGTTTGATTTCTTTGCATTTCTGTATGTCCAATCTCTCTCTTTCATTTGATGCCTTAAAATGGAGGCCATAAACAGTTTATCCTTTGGCCTGATGGTGACGTCTGCATGATGAATGCATTCAGATGCCACCTCGCTCCAAACCTGTGTAATACTTGAAAAATAAATAATTAATAATTTCTTCGACAAACAAGCAGCTGATGCCAAATGGCCATGTAGTTTGTCCGTGTCAGCATCTGTCTAGTCCCAAATATTATTTTGGAAAGCTTTACACTTTTATTGGAGACATTTGTAAAAGTCAGTATAGGCTTGCAATCACAAGTAAGAAATAGGGACTAGTTGTCAACAGTAGTCCGAAAATTTGCACCAGTGACTAAGACTAAACCTAATGGAGCAAGTCCGCTTGTATGTTCTGATACATGTTGCTGTACTCTCTTGACACACGTTTAGAAAACCATATTTAAGACCAATTGCTTCTTCTTCATTACATGACAGGTAAATAAAAGTGTTTGGTTATTATCGTTGTATTTGGGCTTTCAAGAGTCAGACAAGTTACCGAACCATGAAAAAAAACAAAACAAACAAACAAACAAAATAAGAGATCCCTTGTCTCCAACTCTTAGTTAGGAGGTCCACAAGAGGAACCAACAAAACTTTTTTATTTCTTCACTGTCATCTGTATGCAATTGGACTCGACTTCTGGACTTGAAAGGTCATTTTTCAGTTTGTATTCAGTAGCGTTCCTCACATATATACCAACTCCACCTCCCTGTCACAATCTCTTAGAAATAGCTCATAGTCCGATATGGAAATATCATTATTGGACACATGATTAATCTACTTTTGTTTAGGACAAATAATGCATTTGATGATGAATACACAGATATCCAAGTTCGTCCAGCTTATTGTTAGCTTACACGCATTTTATGTTTAATTGGACGATATTTGAAAACTGAGTGGGTCTACGATTCGGGTTAATATCACCACACAGAGCAATAGCAAGTCAGTTACTACAAATATCATGAAGAGGTAAATCAGTAGGTGAAAGAAAACGAAACACTTACACACTGCTTTTGTCTAACATGTACAGATTTAGGTACAACATCCTTCCAAATGATATAAAGGCAACAGAAATTGCCCCAAATGAAAAATGAAAGCAAAAGATAAAGCACAAAAAGACTGGATCCGGCCAGGTGCTCGCAAAGTACGTGCAGCACTACCGTGCAGCACTATTTTGCGACAATAAGCTAGCAGTACTCATCCTATATTTTACCTAGGAAATGACCAAATGACAAAAATTACATTTTCATAATCTTAATATTAAGAAGATCAGACACACCTTTTCTCTTTCTCTCTCTCTCTCTCTCTCTCTCTCTCTCTCTCTCTCTCTCTGCCTCTGTCTGTCTGTCTCTCTCTATATATACATACATACACACACACACACACACATATATATATAATGGTAAAGGGTACTAAGTTATAAATAAATTTGTTCAGACTCACTACAGTCATGCATCGTAAAATAATATCAGATATGATATATATATATATATATATATATATATATATATATATATATATGTATATATATATATAGTAAGTAAAAACATAAGAACAGTGAAACAACAGTTACAACATGTAAAAAGCTTGCATTTACTAGTTCTAAAGAAATTGCCAAAAAAACATTTGTAAACTATACACACAGTTATCAATAACTTCATAATACATGTAGTTATTGAGCCCTGCATAAAACATGTGACTTGTTGATCATAATAAAGAACCAGAATCAGTGTATAGTCTCATACCTGTGGCTGGTTAATTGGCCAACCTGAGTCTGGTTGTGAAACTCCCAGCTCATGAATGGCCTTTTGTTTTAGCCAGCACCTACAAAATGGCCACTCGTTTTTCATCTCCAATTTAAACTTGAGTTGATGGCACATATCTAACTACTTCCATGTTTATGTTGCAGTAATCAGCCATATATAGTTGTCACACATTTTTGCCGTAGCGCCATTATGGGGAACCAGTACTATTATATAAACGCCACAGAATACACGCTAATGCAACCCATATCATGCAAATTTCCTCAGAAAAATTAGTTTTTGGGTGGCATCATTCAGTCCACTTGGTCCAATTTGGTCTTGATGGACAGACCCTATCTTTTCAGATGATACCCACATGTGTGTCATTCACCAAGAAATACCGGCTCCTGATAGGCCGAAAAGGAACCTTGTCCACGAACACCCACCACACATTATAGTCATTGATAAGCTGCAGCTTCTTTGCAGTGGGATGCATGTTGCAGTATACATACATGCAGTTTAAAATTATCTTATGTCATCAGAGTCAAGATTGGTCAATTAAAGTATATTGGTCACGTTATCTGCATCCTGCTCCCTGATTAGTCGGAGCTCTAACCTCGTGTAGTCTGCTTGCAGGCATATGACCTGCTTACAGACAATGTTTTCATTGCAATTAAGGTATTCTAATTACACGATATGCCAAAACATGTGGTCAGAGCAAGTGTCAGTAATTCTCAGACAGGATTATCGCATTCTGATAATTGAGAAAAGGTAACTGAATGGATAAAAGGGCTAAACATTATGGTGATTGAAAGCTTTTATGTGATAAAGTAATGGTCACAGGACAAAAAATATTACATTTTGGTTCTTTTTAAATAAATCTAGAAAAAAAAGCTTTCATGAAGAAAAAATGCAAATTTCTGCAATGTCTTTGTCCCCTCACCCCATTTATCAAATTAAGCAGGCACGCAGACGACACTTTAGATGAAACCTGAAGACAAAATATTACAACTTACGCCATGTGAACTTGCCTGTAAACAATTCAAAGGCCATTTTAGCTTAATCATGACATTTTTAATATCCCGGACCTACGATGGTGTCGGGGAATTATATCATAGTTGACGCTTTTTTTACCTTTTTAATTGTTGAGCAATTACATGTCTGGAGTGTTTTACACGGAGAAAAGTCTTCCCAAAGTCTCAGTGTAATAAGTGAGGACTCTGTATGCATGCATTCTATACATTTTTTGCTTTATAATTGCACCTCTGTTTGCATGGATTATCTGTGCAGCCCATGTTTCGTACCTGTTGACACCTTTCCTCTATAGTAAAGGTCTAAACACTCGACACATGTAATCATTCAACAGGCAGGGGTGTGCATAAAATATGACAGTTCCAAAAGCACATATTATTTGAGACAATCGAGAAAACCTACAAGGGGTGACACAGATCAGGAAAACACACGCATACCCACAGGAAGAAAAAACTCACCCTGACAGAGAATGTAGACCTTGCTCAGTATGGTTGCAGTTTGGCAGTGTATATGAAAAGCACCAGACCGGAAAAAGAATGTGACATCCAAATGAGGTCTGTGCACATTTTTATCTTATCTTTTTCCAAATGGAAATGAATTTTATTAGGGCCAGACAGGGACATCTGTAATGCATGCTACTTGGATGTCAAAGAACATTCTGGGAGTCAAAGTTCACTAGAAGTACATGTAGCAAAATGGGTACACTTTCATATGCCCGACAAGGAACACTTCTCATTCCTATCCCTGTACAACTATCGTAAGATGGCAAGATTCCATCCAGGGGATGTGTGGACTTTCCACACAACTTTGACATGCATGCTTCCAGGAAACAAGGGTAAACTTTAAAACAGGTGTTTTGGTTAATTCTAGTTTGTGTTGAAAAACATCATATGCAAGCAACAAAACATTTTTAAAACTAATATTGTTATTTGCCAAAGACCTCACTAGCAAGGTGAGTAGATGCTAGCTGAATTTTACGTTTCACAGGTAAAAAATATTTTGATTTGAATAAGAAATCTCATGATGGAACAGTTTTAGGCACCACTTGGCTTTGTGATGATTGTAATATCAAAGATTGTGCAAAGCCATTACTAGCAAAAAACAGTGACATGCTTTCATAGATTCAAAACTGTTAAAAATTGAAGCAAAGTGTTACATTTGGAGATGTTCTCTCTTTCAGTCATAGATACTTTATGGGTGTATCTATATGGACAACAGGGGTTAACAATCAATTTAATTACACACATTTTGGACTTGTTTTAGTTATTTTTATTATTAATTTTGCGAATCTGTGGACTTATTAATGACGAATAAGGGTAACGTATAGGGATGTAAATATAGATAAATGGCAAGATGAGCTTTCTAAAGTACTTCTTAATCTAAAAACAAATCATGAACATTGAGAGCAGAAGTTAAAACGGGTCAGGGGTAGCTTCGACTGCTGATTTTGGTATTTATTTGGACGAACATTGCAACCGTCTATTCTGTAAATCAAATTTCATCAAGAACAAAGAATTTCGCAGCAACTTTACTCACAAAAAATCAAATTGAGAAACCCATGGTCGAAAAATTTGTTGTTATCTTGTGTGTCTTCTAAGCCTATCATTTATTTGATATCCTGCATTACATGTAAATCACAATATGTGGGCCCAACTATTCAATCAGTTAAAAAGAGATTTAGTGGACACAAAACTACAATTTAATGTAACGAATTAAACACCTTTTTGTGTAACTGTTCAATTCTGAGGAACATTCTAATTTGGATTGCCTGTTAGAAATTATTGACTACACAGAGCCAAATTTTTGAAGACCAATATACTTATGTTAACACAAGAAAATTATTACAAATAGAGGGATCTTTGGATCAAAACACTGAATTCAGCTTTTCCCTTTGGACTCAATGACAGCATATTAGGCTTCAGTAATGTTAGGAATCTGGACTTTCCAACTCTTGATAGCAATCACACACCTTTTCATAATAATCAGGCTGGTATTCAAAGAAAAGGAGGTCATGGACAAAGAAAGTAACGGAAAAATAGGCTGTTTAGGACATGGCGACAAAGGACATTGTTCAAATTTACTACAGGCTTTCTCCAATGGCATTGATCAATTACTTATAGCTCTTAAAGCGCTATCATTTCGAGATATAACCAATGAATATTTGGATCTTACTTATTCTGAAGACATACTTCCACAAAATGTTAAAATGATGAACTTTCACCACAACTATTCAGAAACGAGATTCTAATGAGAAAAAATATATCAAATGTTTTGCAGCATTCCTTTCAAACACAAAATCATTGATTCTGTGAACATTAAACACCTTTTCAAATTAAAATCTGTTCGTAATATGATTTCCAAGGAATGCAAAATAAAATATTCTCCTTTTATTTCCTATGAATATGGAAATAATATTGGGCAAAGAATCATGAATTACAAGAAATTTCTGACTTTAATTACCCTAGAGGATATCGCAGCTAATCACAATTGTGACTGTATGTCCAACGTTAAATATTCTAATTTTGTTGATACATTCCACAAACATGTATTTAAAGGTAATTTAGATATAATACAAAACTCAGTTTTAAAAGAATTGATGAAAAAAGAACAAAATTTAGGATATGTTTAAGTTAAACGTTGACAGTATTTTTCAGGATATATGTAATGCATTTGATTCCTACCGTATAAAATGGGCAAAGGAAAAAAAATAGAATTTCAGAAATTTGAAGGATGGTCATCAAACTTGAAAAGAGTCTTTAGAAACAGAATTTATCTTTACAAATCCCACATTAAGAATTTCAATATGGTAAATTTTAAGCAGCTTAAAGTTTCAAAAGTGGTCAAGGAACTACTGTAATCATTAACATTGATCAGGTAAGTAACCATTTTGGGATCATCTGCAAAAAATATTATCAGGATGTTTGGAATAATGAACTTGGCATAAACAGTCTTCCAGCTATAAGAGGAAATGCGTTTCTAAATTACATAACAATCCATTGATAATTTGATAGATACACATAAAGATGAGATGAAAAGGAATTTTAATATAAAAATTTCTGAAGAGGACTCCTCTATTCCACTTTTGGATACCCAAATCACCCCCCCCCCCAAAAAAAAAAAACTTTGGAAATTTAGATTCATAGCTGGTGCTTCAAAATGTACAACAAAACAACTATGGAAGGAAGTAACGCTGTGTCTGACTGCAACTAGGAATCATTCCCTAAATACTGTAATGCAATTTCTAGAAACTGTGAAATAATTTGCCTTTGGATAATTAACAATTCTTACGAGTTTGTATCTAAAATCAAAGATTTAAAAAAAAATCAAATGTTTTAATACTTCCACACTGTACACAAATCTACCCACAGATTAAGTCCAAACTTCTCTTTCAGAATTAATCTGCAAAATGTTTAAACATAATGGTAAACCATACATAAATATTAATTCATATTCAAAGAAAGCATATTGGTTGCATAATAAATAGTCAAAAAGGAACATTAAATCTCACACAGTTGAAACTTTAATAGATGCTATAAAAATTCCGTTTGGATAATACTTTGGTTCAATGCTGATCATTGATTTTTCAACAAATAAATGGTATGCTAATAGGTAGCAACTGCTCCCCGTTACTTGCTGACTTACATTTAACCAGGCTTAAATTTAAGTATATGGATAAATAGATGAAAAAGGACTTTGGAATGGCTACAAAACGATCAAAATACACAAAATATATTGATGACATTGTTTGTGTAAATGTACAAATTTCAGTGAAATTGCTGAAGAAATGTACCCATAAGATATCCCTTTTGAGAGGACCAAATCCGATGGTTTCAGAGATGCATTTCTGGACTTGGATATTTGGTCACTAATGACAAGTTTTGCATTAAAGTCTGTCACAAAATTGATGAGTTTAACTTTCGAGTACTTAACAGTCCTTTTCCCTTGAGAGTAATATTACGGAAACTATTCTATATAACACATTTCTGTCACAAATTTTGAGATTTGGTTATTTGTTCTAAATTTTCTGGACTTTGCGTCTAGAACCAAACTTATTTACAATAAAACTTGAGTCAAGAGTATTGTTATCTGTCAGGTTAAACCCCCAGGGACTATCGGTAGCAAGCAGCTACCTACGACAGTTAAAAACGTGCCTAATTGCACTTGATATCTGGTTAAAAGAAATTATATTTTGATTACATTTTGGTGACTTAAAAGCTAATGACTTTCATTCTTTTCTGATTTACCCGACAAATTTTGCTGATAATATCCAGAGATTGTTAGAAAGTTAAGGGTGCAATAATTTTAAAGATTTTAGATTTGCCTGTTTTGCTACTTAATTTTATTTCATTAGCATCATTCTGTTTTAATATTCACTTTTAGACATTTTAGGCTTACATGTTTTCTCTCGGGTAAAACCCCTGGCGCTATCGATAGCGAACAGCTAACTACAACAGTTACAAGTTTGCCTAATTGTACTTAAAATTTGGTTAAGAAAAATAATGTTTTCATAACATGTTTTTAACTTAAATGCTAATGACTTGCATTCTCTTTCACATGCATAAGTGCATATTTAATCAATGTAAAAAATCACTCAAATTAGACAGCATTTACTGAAATGTCACAAACTTGACCCATTTTGTTGAAACATTTACTCAGTGTTGGCAGCAAAATAGAGCTTTGCGGTTTGGAAACTTTGAAAATGAGGAGTAGGTGTCATCATGGGGTTTGTTTTACATTACTGGAGCAGGATGTCCATTGTTGCAGTACTTGTTAGGATTTCTCTCAGTTTCTACAGCTGGTCTAGCTGCAATTTTTTATTTTACAATCACTCAGACTGAATATAAGGCCCCAGCTTGTTTCTATTTCAGTTATACGCTGACAGGTGGTTTAATAAAGGTAAGCTATCCAGCTAGAAAGGGTACACACTGGTTCAGGGGTAAGGCAACTTACTCTTATCTAACTTGTACTATACAAATTTCGTAATTATGTTTGGTTTGACAGGTACTCTTTATTCATAATCAAGCTCTGTATTTATAAGCAAAACTTTCCTTACTTAGCTAATTCATCATTTGCCACGTTCATATTAATTCATTATCATGTGCGTTGTCTTTGCTGAATATTCAGTTCAGACAAGGAGCCACTTCTCAGAGAGACGTTTACGGGTACAGGCTCCAAAACACGTTCTCAGTAGTTGTCAGCTGAACACTCTTTAATTTATTTGGGTTAATACAGCCTATGTCAAAATTCTACAGAAGAACGTATGCAATATGGACTCTGGTACTTCCACATGTATATAGGTTAGACAGTGACAGGTTAGCTTATGCACAGTGAAGAGTTAGGACTGCGAAATAGGGTAAGGACTACCACGAAGTGGTTGTGGACAAAAAGGCACAAATACAACTGTAACTCAGTGCCTGAAAAAAAATCACATTTTTATCCTTACTTTGTGCCATATTACATTGAAAACCCACGGGATGTGGCCTATGTGATATTGTTTAGCATATCCTATGGGTGGGACAGACTACATTTTACCACATTTGCAAAATCAGAGACATGGTTTTCTAAATATAGGAGGAATAAATTTCGTATTTGGTATGATTATGGGTCGAAGGTCAGCTAATTTTTTAATCAGCATTGAAGACTCAAAGGGAGTCCCGCCAGCCATCATTCAACAGCTGAGCAGGCACAAAAATATGCAGTCCGTGCCACTGAACAATTATGCAACAGCAGGCAAACTCAACAGCACGGCGTGTGCAGCATTCTCCAGGGGAAATTTTTCTTCTATTCAGAGACCTCTAGCATCTGTCCAAAACACTCACGAGACTCTGTCTTCATCGTTTGTCACAGCTCATGTAGCAAGTACCCATCGCCCAGTGCCTTCGAGCAATGTTCGCAATGCTGCCGTTAGTGATGGGGCCAATCTGACGGCCCTCAGTCAGTTGGGCTTCACGGGTGCATACGTAGGAATGTCTGGCGGTACAACATTCCAAGGCAATGTTACCTTCCAATTCTC
Source organism: Hermodice carunculata (assembly GCA_964020975.1). NCBI lineage: Eukaryota > Metazoa > Annelida > Polychaeta > Eunicida > Amphinomidae > Hermodice > Hermodice carunculata. The sequence goes on along the minus strand of OZ026612.1, from coordinate 15,953,475 downwards.
CTCTCCACCAAATTAATTCGATACAGAAATAATGCAAAAGTTACTTTCCGTCCAGATTTGGGATTGAAGCTACGGCCTTTCAAAAAAATCCACCCTTAGGCGTAGGCTTATGGTCGACCGCTTTTCTTTTTTGCTTAAATTTTATATTCATATATATGCGCGGGATAACTGTGGCAAACGCCGATGCAATGCAGTGAAATGAAATGGTACAAGTGATATAAATTGTCTTTTTTTCTTTCTTAATGGACCGTAAATACAAAATAACCCTCGTCGTTAATCTGGCTAAACCGTTGTTTGCCTGCCTGCGCGCCTGATCACCCAAGCGCGAAGCGTGCGGGTGATAAGGCGTGCAGACAGGCAAACAACTCGGGGTTTGGTTTGGACGGATTAACGACTCGGGTAATTTTGTCTATTAATTGCTTTGCAAGTAAAAACGGCACTCTAATTTATAATAAAAACATTTGTAATCTTTCGTCTCTAAATATGTGTTTAATATAGGCTCTTACTCTATGACAGTGAGCAACTGAACGATAACCTAGAAACTTTGGAAAAATTCTACCTCTGTATTTCGTAGTTTACAAAACATGATTGATGAACAGACCAAACTCTTTTGTAATCCCGAGAATGAAGTTGATAACAGAAACGTTTTTAGTAAAACAATTCCAATGTGTATTAAAAGTTTTCACAAAAAGTATTACTAATACAGTCTCTTTGTCGAAATGTTTGCAAAACTTGTTACTAAACTTTACACGGATTTTTCTTCTTTCACTGCTGAAACGAAGACAATGTGACAATTCTTCGTAACATGTGCAATCCAAACTGTGTGATGCTTCAAAATATTTTAGGCTTATGTCCTTATGCACATATTCTGCGACATATGGGGTTCAATGTTCTAAATATGTTTGGGATTACCTGTGGGAGGCGTTCATAAAATCACAACCATCTAAGTGGTCAGAGCAAAGGAGGTGTGTTGATCATGTGAACTTCCAAAGAATGTTTGCCAGACGTTTTTTTATAGGAGTAACGTAACGTTTTAGATAGGATGTTAAACTTGATCACTGGACAGGTAACGCATAGAACTAGTCCATCTACTCGACACTCAATCAGTCCTTGCCCGCAATCAGTCTGAAAGTGATGTAACCGTCAGTCGTACTTCCTGGTCTAAAGATGATTTTTTTCTGTATAATTATGGTAAAAATAGGGAAGCGTGGAAAATTTTTGTCAATCATCTTTGAAGCAGTGAACAAAATCGGTTAGATAGATATCCAATAATGCTAAATACCTTGTTGACAGACCTAGAAGGCATTATGTTTCATTTTATACATGAAAATGGGGACCATTCTTGATATGTAAGAGTCCAGGAGGGCTAATCAGATGACGTTTCAGAGTATGTACAACACTTAAAGAAGACCTTAAAGTCGGCAAAAGTGGTTACCCTAATAAGTTTCCATCATATTTGATTAAATAACACCTGCTTCAGGAGAATGGCATCTTCTTAGGCATGTTGCAGAAATCTTACAGAATTATGTATCGGATAGAAGGCTTCATGATCTGAATGTGTAGCATGCAAGCATATGGAAGAAATTCTGAAATTTAAAAATATTCGTAATTTTTTTATCTATTTTTCATGAAGCCGTGTTACATGAAGCAATGATGGCACATCAAAATTCCAACAGAACTCTCTCCTTTCATGATTGACTACACATTATACCTTGCTCTGAAATTGATAAATTGTGGAACAAAAATCACACTACTGCATGCACATATTACATATTATTTGCTGTTTGCAATGGTACGAAGTTCTGCTTTGTCTAAACTCGGTGATATTTTGTTGCCATTTGGCCATAATAAATTTCAAAAATTAGCATCTCATACAATTCATGATATACATTTCAGATTGACTTAGAGACAATTTTGTCTGAGGAAACTGGATTGTAAGCATTTTCGGGAATAAAATTTCCTGATGTTGTACTGGATCAGGCCCACAAATAGGTAATTGACAGAAGATTGAAAATATAACAAGCAGACAAGCAGAGTGCAGGAGGGTTTCTTTGGCTAACTCCGTGGCCTACCTTAATACATTTACATGCAGCTTTTTCAGTCTATTGTCTTGCTTTTCTAAAGTAAATAAAAGGCCACCATTTCCAAACCAGCTACATCGTGTGTATGTGTCATTTCAAATGAATTAAAACAGCAGGAAGTGTTTTTAATCAGAGACTAATCGTCCCTTGCAAAACATTTTGGACAATTAAGCAATACACGACTGATTGAATATTCCCATTGAGGGACGCAAAAGATATCCTGTATCAGGCAACAAGTCCTGCAGCATCCACCTAACAAGGCTCCAAAGTCTAAAATATTTCCGAAAGGCCGTAAACTTTCGATCATGAAAAAGATGATCTCAACTGCACCAAAGTGGACAGTATTTTGCTGAAACTGTTGACTACCCACTACCTTTATGTACACAATTTGGTAGGTGCGTGCCAGAAATAAGTAAATATAAGAACATCATCTAAAAGATGAAAAGCTTTGAACCATATTTGCCATTTGAATTAGGATACGATTCTGAAATACTGATAGACTTCCTTAAGTTGCTGCACAAGCCAACTCCCCTTGATGTAAAAACATACTCTGATTTGGCTACATAGTATTGGAAAACTGTTATTAAAGAGTTTCGTTTTTATCGGGGAGCAAAAACGGTAATTATTGTTACTTCACCTATCTAAATCGATAACACACGCACAAAAAAGAACATATTCAGACAAACAGTTCCAATTAGAACCAAGCATCTCATTGATGATACTGTAAATGTGCCACGTTGCACACAACACACTAGTGCACTCCAAAATCTTTTTGTGAAGTCAAATTTAACAGATTATTAGGTAAGGACGTTCTGAAAATGACTCAAAAAATTGTTCGAACACAGCTCTCACAGTACATTGTAAAGATCTATTCCCAATTCATATTTCTGGGAAATATTGAGAAGGTGAATGAAAGATGAAACAGACTGTGGAACTAGACTATATGCCTCAAAAAATTACAGCTAATCAAATGATAGTCACAGACAATGATATAGATGTATCTATGTACAGTATTGCACCCATGGGGGTGGTAGCCTGACAAAGAACAACCATTCTGACAACAATGTTGCGGGAGAGAGCTGTTATGATCGGGAACATGTTTCTATGAATAATGTTGTATCTTGCTTTTCTAACTATGATTCTCTTTATGTCCTCGCTCAACAAAGTATTGCTTGTAGCTGCATTCTAGTATGGTACTTGCTGAATGGATACATCATCTCAGTGCATTTTGCAGTTTGGCATATAAACGGATCCTTTTTACATACTTAAAGCACACTTACCATATGAGGCCACTCAAATATACACTTGTTAAACCTTATATGGTCTCAAACAAAGTAATATTTATGAAGTATCTGTGTCTGCAGGCAGGAGACTGATGCGTTCTATATATATATGAGTACATATGAAAAGCAATATAAATATATAAAGTCAAAACCTCCATCCATATTCAGGTTTTGAAAGTATCAGGTACACATATGAGCTCCGACAAAAATCACTTATGGAGTGGTTAGTGGTTTTCAAAGAAACATTATCTAAAAGAAACAATAAAGGTTACAGTTTTGTCAGAATAGGCTTTATTATTTTAGCAATCATGGATCAAAATATTTGTATAAACACATCCTTCTTTCACATGTAGCTCTTCAATTTCATGTAAAGAGGGGAGAATATACATGTGTATAAAGCTAGCTCTTCAGAGTACAATTCCATTTTTTGATTACTACATGAATTGTGAAGAATCTGGTTGGGTTAAAAATAAGGAAGATATTGAATATATGGAATAACAATATTGAAAAAGCAAGAAAAGAAAATATCTTAGTTGAAAGCAAAGCAAAAATTACCCATAATTCAGAAAAACAGTACCTACATTCATAAATTTCAACGTAAACGCGAGCAAAATCCATTACAGTGAAAGGTATAGATTACAATTTACCAAACAAATGAAATGTTGTTGCTGGGCTAAAATAAAAATGCCTGACCTACCCTAGTCCAGAGTATGATAGCTGGGCGGTTGCTCACAACACTTAAGTAGAGTTTTAATCCTTCTCATGTATGCAGATGTCACAGTTTCATTGGATTATCATGTCATATTTGCAGCTCTGTTAAGACATGTTGGGATCTAAGTTCCTTCATTGAAAAAAAAAATATATATATATGACTTATATACAGGCATAGACTTCTTTTGGTGAAGAAAGGAAACGTCCATTGCATAAGATGTGTATGGACCTGTTACCTCTCGGAGGAAAATTCATTGTAGGCAGTTTAAATATGGAAGAATGGTTAGGAAAATGCATCCATTGTATATGAATTGGTCGGACCTGTGATCATTGGTTGGATAAAGTGAAAAGCGTATCACAAATCAAAGACAATTTGAAAACCATATCTGCACCCTTGTAAGTCACCCAATGCCCCCTGGTCGCTCACAAAAGCTTGACTGGTTAATCCTACTTTTGTCAAGGTAAAGTACCGTTCTACAGTCTGATTTAACTCCACCCGTCTAAAACATGTCCTAACACGTTTCACAATTGATAGATATATTTTAAATTATTTTTATTTGCTAGTTTAAAGGCCATTCTTCTACTAACAAAAAATTCAGAAGTTTTAATGCAGCGGGCAAACGGCTCCTACACATATATAAGTTAGTTAATTCAGACACATAAAAGACAGACAGATGGACACACAGACCAGAACACTTTATGTTGAAAATATATGCTTAACTTGTTTTTATCATTGAAAGAGCTTTCAGTAGTTAAAGTTATATATATATATATATATATATATATATATATATATATATATATATATATATATATATATATATATATATATATATATATCATCCTTACCTTTCGTGTAATGGAAAATTTCAAACCGTGGACACAAAACAATGATTAACTTGGGGCAAATATGTGTATTCGCAGAATGAGAAATCTTGAGTGATACGAACAATTACCTGAGAAGACGAAAAGAAGCACAGAAGCGCGACAAGTCTAGGCTTACATCTGATTTCGAGTGGCTAGATGGTGTGTCAGTGGTTGTAGGTTGCTGCTGAAGCCGCTGACCATGTCTAACTCGGAGATGCAGCAGAATCGCCGAAATAATTTACTAGCGGGTGTTTACCTGTCGGGTTAACCCCTAGAAACGTGTTCTGGTCCACTTTTATTTCCATGACGGCGTACGTAGCATAAGAATACGCGATATTTTGTAATGTATTAGGGCTAACTTGAAACAGCATTGAAAGCTGATAAGCTCAGATAACAGTTTATTTCACGTCACAATGTAATAACAGGTAAACAGTTGTCAATATTCTGAATGAAATTAGGAACTAAATCGGCAACCCGGGTTTAATTGGCTGCGATGGTGTAGTTGTATCAAAGACTCCTCAAGACATAAATTTTATTTTATTTTCACAGTAAAAAATGCTAGAAAATAGCCGCTGCACATGGACATTTGCCGAGGTCAATTAAGGAGCAAATTTATTTTCAAACATTCTCACTTGGTCAGGGGAAATCGGTGGACATTTACGCTCGTGTTTTCCATTAAGGTAATGAGTGGTACAAGAACCTCGCATCATCCTCAATCTACTGTATTATCGTTCCATCTACAGTAACATTGCTTAGTCACGTCATGTCAATGAGCCCATTTTATTGGTTTATCTGTACGTAATGTTTCCCCAATGTAGCATTGGCAGATTTCAATGTGAAGTTGGGCGTCTTTACTGCCAAGGCACAAGGTAACTGGTTTTGGAAAACTGGATGGGTAGATTGTGAGGCATGATAGAACTAGTTACAGTGGTAGTAATTGAAACTGACAGGCCAGGAATCAGACAAATGTTCCATGCCGGATCTAGCTAGCCTCTTAACATAATGGTTTGATGTCATTTGCCTTGCATGTGGAACCGTAGCTGATGCGCCGGAATATACCTGTCATTTGAATCTGACCGGATTTCGTAATAAACCATAAAGTCATTGTCGACTGACTGGGAAGAAGATACCCTCTAACGTAATCAGTTATCTGTTGCTATCACTAAACTATTTTATAATAATCACCGAGTTTTTGCAGTAAGAGAAATGTCTGTCATGGTATAGTTTACCACTTGATTTATGGTATGCCGTCATAACCTGAACGCTCTGCGAACAGCCAGTACTCAACTGGCTTTGTTAAAGCTTATGGTTACAAAGAGACAAACGTTTCTGTTATGTGAAGCAGACTTTTTGTAAAATAAGACACAGACATATTAACCATACAATTTTGTACTCTCATTGATCACAAGGTAATTTAAAAAACATGTTCAAAATCAGAAAGTAACAGCAGCGCCATGTTGTGGACATGTTCAGTAGAAACAAAGGAAATGAATATTCCTGCCACACTTGACGAGAACCCAACCAGTGATTTGGAGAAGAAGCTGAACATTGCAAAACATAAAAAAATTCATAAGAAAATTCGCAAAAAATGATCAGTATATCATCTCTTCAACAAATTGAAGTCTGAGGGATACCCAACGTATTTCTGTGCAATTAAATTTATGATGGAGTTTACCATCGGTGAGACCATTTGCGATCTTCCGCAAAATAAACTTTTTAAAACTCAAGAAATCATGCAGGCATACCTATTGAACAAATCTTGGTGAGGTACCATTAAGGCTACATTATCTCCAAGCTTAAAGACAATCTAGCGAAAAGGTTTGGAGAAACCCACATATCCATGAAGATAAGCGAGTGTCCCCACGCTAATATGGACTCTTATTGATTATTGCAAATCAGGAGAACAGCATGGTGATCACCTACCTGGAAAATAATTCCCAAATTAGCTACACAAGTAAAATAAATGACGACACAAGTGAAATACATTGGAGAGAATTGTAGTTTATAGGATTTGGGCGTTTTTAGACTAAAGCTCACATTTGTCATTCGATTGAATGAAAAAACATTTTCTGAGCATGGGGACTTAAACTGTGGTCAAGCCATGTCACTGCAAGAGATGATTTCCCTCGGCATCTCCCCACGTTGCGAAATTTACATGATACCAGCGACATTTCAAATCACTACCTGTACAGATAGACTAAAATGAGGTGTTAATAGGCATTCTAAGAGGCCACGTACCAAACATGGTTTATGCTCAGTTTTCAATGTAAGCTCCTTGCATGTACTTTCCGTTCGCTGTAATTTCATTGGAGGTCTGCAGTGTACTTCCACAGCACTTAAGCAAATGGTAAAATTTGTGCTTGAGTGTTCTAAGGAGGAACAGCTTGAAATATTTGCGCTACTTCAGTCCAAACAAGCCATGCAATCAAACGTCACGTTTGCTTGTAGGTCCAGTTCTATATCCAACTTACAGATTTGAATGGCATGTCGTTTGATGGAGCTAAACATAGTAATTCATGCTCCAAGAGCATGTCGACCATGCAGCGGTGCCAGGATTTAACAAGAAGGCTGTGTGACGAGCCCGTGTCCAGCCTACATGGCAATATTAAGCAACAATAATTCCCAACCAAATCTCATACGAGATTCAGCTTCATCCCTGGCGTAAGATAAACAAACCAAAACTGAGCTGAGCTCAACACTGAGCTGATAGCATATTGATACCACTGATTCACACAATTGATCTCAAACTGCACAGTAACCTAGTTTCACTGAGACGTGTTTTAAAACTGATCATAGGCCTGTATAACTTCACAGCATTCGCCAAACATCTTACCGGCCAGACACAAATACAAATAATAGATAATGAAATAACTACATTTTTATGACCGACCTAAGGTACATGGACATTGGGACCAATGAATGCTTGAGATGTACAATGAGTATGTACATTTTGGTATGACGATTTCTTATTACCGGACATCTGGTCAAATATTTGTGTATTCAATTTCAATCCTTTCCCTTGAATTATGAGTGAGTCAGTAATGTTTATGACCAACCTAAGGTTTATGAACTTTAGGACCAATGAATGCTTGAGATGTACAATGATTATATACATTTTAGAATGGCGATTTTTAAATAGCGGACATCTGAATAAATATTTGTGTATTCAATTTCAATCCTTTCCCTTGAATTATGAGTGAGTAATGTTTATGACCAACCCAAGATACCTGGACTTTTGGACCAATGAATGCTTGAGATGTACAATGATTATGTGCATTTAAGAATGACGATTTTTAAATAGCGGACATCTGCTTAAATATTTGTGTATTCAATCCTTTCCCTTGAATAATGAGTTAGTCAATAATTTCCTAGGGCTCGTCTGCAATTTTCTTTTGTTTCACTGAAATTGATTAAAGAATATCTGTCCGTTATTCAATGAAATTATAGCTAATATAGTGTGTTACAGCCTGTAGTATTTAGTATCCCTATGGTCGCTCTGCTATGAGAAAATTATTATCATGAGGTCACTATTATACTAGGGTCTTTAGGTCTAGAACAACTTCCTGGTTGTCGTTACCCTATTCCGCAGTCCAAACTCTATACACTCCATAAGCTAACCTGTCCCTGTCTAACCTATACATCACTATATGTACGATTTATGTTAGGAGAATCTGACCGGCAAAATACAACATTGTATTCCCAAAACGACCAATTTTCTTGACCAATAAGCACCAATAATTATTGAAAGCGAAATTATCCGTAAACAACAAGAAATCATGTAAGTATTTTTCATTTTTCTGTAGCAGTTTTTGATAATAGGCCTCTTGAGTTTCGTAAAATCACACATTGTCTTCATCTAGTGGCATCACATTCATCCAGTTTAGGATTTCATCGGATGGTCCAGTTCAAGAAATTTCATAGTCAGGTTGGCTTCCTGATCGTCGTCTAAACGAATTAGCCTTCCGCCATATCTGTTGGTTGATCGATTCAAACCAGTGCATTAAAGAAACCTTGATACAGTCTTCATATCCTGAATGATACAACGTATAATTACGGCGGTGAAGTATTGTGTATCCACAGTATATGAATGATAACAATATATCTTGGTTCTCATGCAGGTCGATTTATAAGGAGGAATATCGACAACAACTGAGCTAAGATTGATGGCAATTTGCGAGACGTGCTGATCTCCTTGCTCACTTCTGGTCGTCCATGTGGATTGGACATTATACCGGATCTCCTCAATCGCTACTCTGGAGTTGTTTGCTGCGAATGGTACACTAATAACATCAAAGTAATACCCTTGAAAGACAGCACTTCATCAAAAGACAAGATCATGTTTTATGTCAATTTCTGAGAAAATGGCCTTATAAGCTTGTGCATGTTGGATAAGATCAACTCTTCTGGTAAAAAGATGAATGATGCCCGCGAGAGCCAGGAGGCTGCCAGAGTTGAATTTATGGTGCCAAAGAAAACATGCAAAAGTCATGGTTATTGTTATGGTATAGGATGGCTGATGAGCTATAGTAACCAGAAAAAAAATCTAAAATTTTCTTCAAGCTTGATGTAAATTTTCTGAATGGCATTCAGTATGGTATGCCCCCACATCCTTCACACACACACACACACACACACACACACACACACACACACACACAAAATTAAGCAAACATATTTTAAAGATAGCATAATGGAATAATTGAATTTTTCACCTGCTATAGATGGGGTGGTGACAAGCAAGCCATCCTGAAATAGAAATGATTACGCACAAGATAGCTAGGAATGACATCCCTATTCAATTTTATTTTTTTCCTCAATTTTGGTCATTTTGAAAGTAGTTCTCCACCAGTTGTTTTTTATACTTTTTCGATGAGGCTTCACTAAATGCATGCAATGGATAAACATGAACATGCTTTATGCTTTAATATACCATCAGCGTGTATCTGTTTGCATGACCCTAGCCTGTTCTGAAGGTCACAGGGTCATGTTGGTCCAAACAAAACGTGCATGCACGGTAATTCATTAGGCAACTAATTTACATAAAAATGCGACTGCTCCTTGAAATACATATGTTTTAAACTTAAAGATAAAAGACCTTATACAACAGGGAAATCAAAAATGCAGGTTCTCGTCTTCCGCAAAGGGCACTCCAGTGCACAATGCCAGGGCTATCCATCCCCATTTCCTTGCATTGCACTTCAACAACTTGAAAATCCGCAGTTTATAGAAATTTATCATGGTAAATCTAGCTGTATGGCTGAAACATTCAGATATTTCATTCACTGAAGTACAAAAATAATCATGTTATTTAAATTTAATTTAATATACAATCGAATGGGAAAACACACGTCTAGCCCGCACGGATATCGTGAATATATGTTATGTTCATATCAATACTTGTATAACTTCCCCATCAAGGTTTTTTTTCTGTTTTGTAACGATTGTAGTTCATATTACTGCACTAACAACACGTGGCAAGCCCGAAATAACTACTTGCTATTTCTGCAAGATTTAGAAAGGATATCAAGACAAATGTCTATTACAAAGTTTTATTTGTCAATTGTAAATTTTGCGTAAACAGCCATATAAATGCAACAGAGTGTCACTTATATCTTTAATCTTACATTTATTGCAAAACAAAAATAAACAAGAAATCGCGAATTACTAAATTCCTTATTCAGCAACTTCGATGAGGAGTTTCTGCTGTCTTTCTTCTTTTTTATATTTTAATCAACCATTTATATGTGAACCAACGTGAACCCATATAAAACCACGGGTCTTTATTATAAGACAGTCACGCTGTACTGTGTATTGAACAGATGGCAATTGAAAGTTTAGCTCTTTCACTGCCACGTTTTTAGTGAGCAGCGCCCTTGACGCCCTTTGGAGGCAATGCACCCAAAGTGCACCAAAGAAACCGTTGACCTGGGCCACTCTTACCCTCTGTCACGGTTTCATATGAGCATCATGTATTGTTATGTCACTTCAGAGCGCATTTAATTTTTTCTGAAATTGACCATGTAAGAGCTCACCTTCTCTGGTGGAGTTTGCAAGGCGACAAAGACTATGTCAAGTACCTCTCTGCATGATTATAGTGTCAGGGGAGAACTGGAATACACTGAAGGTTTTCATGTATCAACTTCAAGATGTCAAAAACTGGATTCAGCTGTTTACGAACCATCATAAAATGGTTCGATGTAAAGTTTCTGGTTGCTGGAAATAGGTCTAACAAAAGTTTTTGCGCTCTCTCTCTCTCTCTCTCTCTCTCTCTCTCTCTCTCTCTCTCTCTCTCTCTCATGGTTATTCGTTTTCCACGAGGCATTAATTTTCTACGTTTTTCGAACGTCAATGACAACTGAGAGTTCAATCAAACTAGCGTTTGATTAATGCTGATTCTCAAAGTATCGCAGAATTAGATGTGTCGAGGGTGATCATAAATGGACTTGCACGCAGCAAAACAATTCTTAAGTGAAATACAAGAGTTTAAATCTGTAATCCAATCGGTTTCGACACTTGGCTCGTGACCCAAACATCCGGTGGAATGTAAATGTTTCGATTTTGGAAATTCCTTCTCGAAGGGAGCAGTAAATATCGACAGAGAATGGCTTCGTGAACGACACAGACGTCACTATGGATCTATATTTTACATAGCAGAATACATTGAAGTGGTTGTTTTATGCCGGTAAAATCAATCTGGTATCTCATTTCTTACTCCATAAAGTCAAAGGTATTCCCATAAATGGAGGCAAACTATAAAGTTTTTTTTAAAGATCATTATCCATAGACCAATAAGAAAAGCTTAAATATTTGACATTTGTGTATAATTGTTGCATTAAGAACTATGTAGTTGACCAAATATTTAAATGAAACATACGTACACAAATTTAAAAATAACATCTTACTAGTTTAGTCAAACTGCAAACAATGGCCACAGACCACAGTCATAGATCTTTCTATTTCTCATATTAGCATTTTTCAGTCAAGAAAATAAGCATTTTGGTATTTTAAAATTTCGTGAACGGCATTTAGCAGGTAAATATGTCAGAAAAACACGGATAGATTTTTGTCATATACTTCCTTAAAATGAGTACTAGAGAGTTTTTTCTGTCTTTGTTTGTTTGTTTGTTTTCTTTCCTTTCCTTTTTTTTCTGCTGGTTTTGTTCTGCAATTATAGAATAATTTCAATCATTTTGAGCTAGTTCGAGTTTCTTTCTATATCTGTATATCCATATAACATTGTAATTTTTCATCCAAAGAGTGGTTGGTTATGTGATAAATTTTAATAGAGAGTCCAAATTTTACTGTTAGTGTAATCTCTTGATGGGGAATTTTTCAAAATATACACATTGTGCTTGTTTATGCCAAAAGGTTACACATCAAGGAGCCAGAGAAGAGACGGCTGACTATATTAAGGGAAAATAACCAGAACATCTTACGATACTGACATATGTTTACCACCATACCCGTTAAGCTCCAATTTTAACCAGAATATCTTAAGATATTACGTTTTCACCACCATACCCATTAAACTCTAGTTTTCCATACCATCATTAAGATGTTACCATGTAGGGTTTGAAATAAGCAAAGAAACCACATGTAAACGCCTTTGAAGCCATTACAGTCTTACTTTATTGACTACCCTTCAAACAAAACATAGTAATATACAAGAACATACAAAATGAAGAAAAAGAATGGATAATCCACATCAAACGTTGCATTAACAAACAGTATCGGAATTGTTTGTATGTCTGTTGCAGCATGGTATAATGAAACATGTATTGGTATACTTAGAAGATTAAATAATTTGTGGCTTGCATGATTGATATTAATATTGACGAAGTAACTTTCTTAATACGTTTTGCAACCTGCACGCACAACATGAAAACTAAACCTTTCTGCACGAGAGAAATGATGATTGCAGGTTTCTAATTGATCAGATTTCATTTCACACAGAGGCAGATAAAACACAACCACATGTAATGGTTCTTCTCTCATGCAACCTTCCCGGGAGACCTATGGCACATTTGTGAGATCAACAAGGTGCACGTGTCCAATCCAGGTTTGACAAAGTCAGTACAGGTCATGTAAATTTCAGTTGAAGAATAAAGCGTTTCTTCAAATTTCACCTCGAGCTTTCTTGCTGAATGGACTTTGAATTGCTTATTCTGTTGTGATAAGGATGATGTCAGTGCTTTACGGGTTTCCTTTGCAATACATACATACATACATAAATAAATAAATAAATAAATAAATAAATAAATAAATAAATAAATAAATAAATAAAATAAATAAAAAAATAAAAAATAGATGAATAAGTAAGTAAGTAAATAAATAAATAAATAAACATGGGATAGAAAAGTCCCCATATATATATATATATATATATATATATATATATATATATATATATATATATATATATATATATACACACACACACATACATTTATGTGTGCAGGTGTTAAACTAGAAAGGTGATCTGCAGGGATATGTCATGGGCAGAACTACATAACTAGTCTGTATAAATATATTTTACTGTGTAATGTTTGCGAAATCCACACAGACTATATCTCAGGCTTGGATCAAACACATATACTTATTTGGGGCATTCCGTGGCATTTCTAACATGGACACTACTTTTTCAAAATCAAATGTATATGCAAAACTATATATTTTCTGAAAGCCAACATCTTGTAGGGTATGGAAATATGACATTTTTGACTGAAAATTAAAAAGAAGTGATTTTATACGCATTTTTATTCAGAAAATGTTACATTTGTCTGACGGATGTGACATGTATTTTTTCCAAAGTTTTCGTCAAGAACACGTTGCTTGATTTTTTTTACATTATGGACATTATTATCTTTGAATGCTTATTAATTTGATACGGTTATTTTATAAAATTCACAGAAATTATTTGATTACAGGTCCTATCTAGTTGGTCTTGTCGCGTCCGTTACATTCTAAAACCAAAATGTTAAATTTCCTCCAAAAGTAACAAGGCAAAAATAACCAAACTTCACATTTTCCTTGTTTGTAATTTGGTTGAATAGAACATACAATCAAAATTAGGAAATGTTGCTGCTATCAATTTTATAAAGCATTTCTTTTTTGGTGATGGACGTGACATTTCGTGATGGATGCGACCGTGCCAAGAATGTATACCTGGTAATCTGGCTTAGGTGGGAAATCAATGCACCCTTGGTCCCAGGGGACAGAAGCACCTGAATTTACCAGTTTCTAGCCAGACTTAGTCAAGTCAGCATAGCACTAACAAGTGAAGATAACTTTTGAAGAGAATTGGGTGAAAGTAGAAACCTATTTTCATCCTCCCAAAATGTGGACAAGTCATGGGCCCTTCATGATCAAGTTGTTGAAATTGTGAACACTCTGGCTGTGGACAGCAGAGAACGTGACATATTTGAAATGCACTGCCAGTTACAAAATAATTTTTCATGGGAAAGAAATGAGATGAAATTACTATTCCATATGGGTATATCTGCCAGAGTGACACTTTAATTTGTCATTGCAGAATGTGTAGCAACTTTAAATATTACTAATATAATCATATGTGTAACCTTTTTTTCTGGAAAAACTATGTAGATTATAATAGTGAGGTAACAATATATACTAAAAACATATTTTATTTGCAGTGGCAGAAACAGATATACCCTTTTCTTCACCATATATCATTCATAATTGTGACAAATCGTCACGTCTGTCACGAAATAAATATCACCGAATGTCCCATTAGTTGGAATACGGGAGATTCCATTTGCTCCTGTGCTGCTTTCTTGCGTATCATTCAACAAAGAAGTAATAAACTGGATATGCACACGCAGATTCCTATAATCAACGTTTGCAAAATATGTTGCCCTTGCTACAACAGCAATTTGAATAAAAATAAACTGTTCAAAAAGTTATAGCCATGTTCTGCAAAGGCACAACGAGTTTAATTCCGGTACGAGAAGGAGTCATTTTTGCTCGGAATTAATATTTTTCATTCCCAGAAATGTAAGTAACACCCTTGGGTTTCTGCCAGTACGCCAGTATGATGATGGCTGGTTGCCATCGTTACTTGGCGTCAGGGTAAGATATTTTGGCGGGAAATCGTCATGTATGTCCCGTATTCCTGCAGATGTTAGGCGCACCGCCAGTGAGGCAATTCATAAGATATCATTGCCCAGCAAAGTTTCCAAAATGAGATTCCTTCACGTGTGATGTGGGGAAATAAATATAAACATCGACTTGTTCAATTATTCATTAGCAGAGAGCAAACTTTATTTATGAAATAAAACAATGAAACTGTCCATGATGGTGATAGAGCATGGCAATTTACTTATACATTCCTAGGGAAGACAAATGACAAGGACGACATAGCTGGAATCGCCACGCTGCCATGCATAGATGTTAAATTTTTTACTGCCAATTTAAAAAAAAACAAACAAACAAACAAAAAACAAAAACAAAAACAAAACAAAAAAAAACAAAAACAAAACAAAAACAAAACAAACAAAAAAAAAACAAAAAAAAAACAAAAACAAAAACAAAACAAAAAACAAAAAAAAAAAACCAAAAAAAAACAAACAAAAAAACAAAAAAAAACAAAACAAAAAAAAACAAAAACAAAACAAAAACAAAACAAACAAAAAAAACAAAAACAAAAACAAAAACAAAACAAAAAAAAAAAAACAAAAAACAAAAAAAAAAAAAAAAAAAAAAAAAAAAAAAAAAAAAAACAAAAAAAAAAAAAACGATGTGCTCTGAGTTGACATAACAATAGTTGATTCATATTACTTGTCAACTGATCTTGAAATTCATTCAAGTGTATGTACCAGCATGCACGAAGTTTTTAAGGTCCACAAGAATGGTCCCGGTCAACAGCTTACCTTGTTACGCTTTTGCTGCATTGCACTCAGAACTCGCGACGAGGAATCCTGCTGCCTCAATCAACACTGAAAGATTTAATATTCTATATAACAGTGTGCTAATCAATGCCTTTGATGGCCTTTATCTTCTTCGGTTTAATGACTGAGCCTTGCAAAAACACAGTATCTGTAAAAACAACCAGCAAACCATTTAAACCTTCTACCATCGTATCATAATATAGCAACAAGTGAATCAAAGCCCAAACGCATAAAAGGAAGGAACCGAATAATAATAATAATAATAATAATAATAATAATAATAATAATAATAATAATAATAATAATAATAATAATAATAATAATAATAATAATAACAACAATAATAATAATAACAACAAAAATAATAATAACAACAACAATAATAATAACAATAATAATAATAATAATAATAATAATAATAATAATAATAATAATAATAATAATAATAATAATAATAATAATAATAATAATAATAATAATAATGATGATGATGATAATAGTAATAATGATAATAATAAGAAGAAGAAGAAGAAAAAGAAGAAGGAGAAGAAGAAGAAGAAGAAGAAGAAGAAGAAGAAGAAGAAGAAGAAGAAGAAGAAGAAGAAGAAGAAGAAGGGTATCATGCACGAACTTATTTAAATTTGTTCTAATTTACCCTTTCTCTATTTACTGATGACTATTTTTGCCCCCCCCCAAAAAAAACAAACTTTGGAGCTCTCTAGACTACTTTACCCAAATATATATATATATATATATATATATATATATATATATATATATATATATATATATATATATATATATATATATATATATATATGTATATATATATATATATATACATATATATATAAATTTGGGTTGGTATGGACTAGTATTACTGAGTAATGCAAAGGTAAATGTCTGTTCTTGATTAATATTTAGATATACACAGTGACGGGGAAAGCATTATGTTTCTTGCTATTTTTGGTCTTTTCTTTGTCAAAATAAGTGGCAACATTTTGAAAATGATTTCATTTAATTCCTAACAATATTATTTGAAAAAATTTCCATATTTTTGCATACTTTATTTTATGAACAATCCTGCTTGAAAAGTTGATAATCAGCCTTTTCAACTGCTAAGACGTGACAATCGGACTTTTTTAACTTTGCAAAGTTTATTTCATCAACTAAACAAGATACAAAAATGGGACATTTGTATATAATAATTTTGGGAATGAGATGAAACATTTTCACAATTTTGCTATTTGATTTGGTGAAGAATTAACCGAAAATAGAATAAAACCCAACATTTTCACTGTCACTGTGTTAATTCAACAATTAGTATAAACATATTTATTGGATTAACTTCCATACATATTTTGCATAAGTTATTCGCAATTGGGAAAAGGGGCATTGCCCCATATAAATCCCTCTTGCAAGGAAAGGACAGAGCACAGAACTGACTAGACACATGGCTACGAGTGGAGGAGACGCCAATATGGACGAGACAGATAGAGGGGCATTTATTGTCGGATAGAATCTTTCCAGATTACAGTATGGATTTGAACAATCACACAAGTGAGATACAGCCTGGAAATTGAACCTGAGATAAGAGAACAAAGTTATTTAGCCAATACCGGTAGGCTTGAAGCGGTTTCTAGCAGATATATATTCGTGCACTCCAGTAAAAATATTACAATTGTCTGTAAAAGAACACTGTGTTGAACCATACAACAATGTTCTAAGAGTGAAAGGAGCAAGAGGAATGATTTTGGTATGAAGTGTTAATCTTGAGTTTCTGTATTTCAGACACAGGAAAAAATTTGAAATGTATCTTCAATGTGTGAGCCACATGTGCAAGCAGGTGATTCTTTGACCTCGATTTCAAATATGTGATAATTAAGCGGACTAGCTCCCAAACGGAGAGCGAATGTTGAATAGCAGTAAACCTATTTCTAAAGTTCAACAACTCAGGGAAGTCAGTTGACCGAGGTACTGATTTAAAAAATTTTATGTTTAAATACTTGATCAGAAGGGGAATTTCGAATTTCAATCGGGAGCTGGTTCCACAGTCTAACAGTCGACGGAAAGAAAGAGTTGTATAGCAAGTCGGCGTGAGCCTGAAAATGGCCAAGATGGAAAGGGCTGCGCGTATTGAAAGAAGGCACATCATTGGAAGTAACTATAGAACATAAGGTTTCGGCACAAGCTTGTTCACTATCTTATACATAAGAATTACCTTAGCTGTCTCTCTCCATTGAGACAATAATTGCCAGCCAAGTTATTCGTATAATTTGTCTATGTTGGTACCGTGCCATGCGCCAGTTATAATGCGAGCGGCATCAATGGAACACTTTCGAGTCTTTTAGCATCAAATTCAGTACAGCCACTCCACACTGGGCTAGCATATTCAAGGATAGGTCGAATGAATGAAAAATAAATAATCTCTAGTGTTGGACGGTCCCCCAAAAAATTAAACTCTTCATAATATTAATCAATTTGTTAGCTTTAAATATAAATTCTGAGATATAGTCGTTCTAACGTAAATCAGAGCGCAGAGTGACACCAAGGTGTTTATGTTTATTCATGTCTCCCAATACATGACCTTGAAAGCTAACAGGTGGATGGGAAATAGATGTAACTTTAGGAGAAGCAATCATTTATTCGGTCTTGGAAGCACTGAATGTAACTAACCAATCTTTGGACCATTTCTCGATTTCAGATAGATCAGAGTTAAGTGATTCAGCTGCAGTTACGGGATTATCCACAGTTAGATAAAGGGTCGTGTCATCAGCAAACATTTTAATATTGGACTTAACAATGTCCACAATATCGTTTATATAAATCAGGAACATTAATGGGCCTAGCACGGAGCCCTGGGGTACCCCGGCTTGGATGTATCCACAGGAAAAAGATTTACCATCGAGGACCGCACGTTAACGACGATTATAAAGATAATTAGAAAACCAAGAGAGGAGATTTCCAGTAATGCCAGCTTTTTCAGTTTAAAGAGTAAGGCAGGGTGCCAAACTTTATCGAAAGCTTTACTTATGTCTAAGAAATGACCCTAACTTCCTTTTGCTTTTTAAGAGCAAGGCATAACTGATGATACAGTGCAAGTAGTTGGTTCACAGCGGAATCACCAGGTATGAACCCGGATTTGTGAGTAGAGATAATAAGATTTTCACTGAAGAAGTTGGAAACGTGTTTGAAAACAATTTTTTCAAACACTTTTCCAACACAGCTAAGAAGGGAAATAGGTCTACAATTAGCACATAAATTGTATTGTCCTTTTTTGTAAAGGGGGGGGGGGTAACTTCAGCATTTTTTCCAAGAAGATGGGAACTGTTTGGTAAGGACAGACAAGTTGAAAATTTTGGTAAGTGAGGGAGAGATGGCTGTAGGAGCCTCCTTTAGAAGTTTTGCACAGATACCATCAGGGCCAGAGGCTTTTGACGTATCCAGGCTTAGAAGGGTTTCACGAACTTCTTATTCAAATATGGTAATAGAATCGAGATATGAGTTAGGAACATCAATAACACCGGGAGGAGTGACTGTACTAGCATCTACATGACATTGTTGTAAGAAATAAGAATTGAAAATTTCAGCTTTACTTATAATATCCGAAACAAGCTTTACATTATGTACAATAGAAGGTGTAGATGAAGAATGATTACGTTTAAGAAAATATTTCGCGGTTCGCCACCAGCGAACCGCGAAATATTTTCTTAAACGTAAACGTTTCTTGAAGTAAGAAATCGAATTTATAATAAGATTCAAGGTAAGGCCACAAAAAAAAGACAATCCACGATATCAGAAATATCTTATCTGTATCAACACAGTATATGTCTGCTACAGAAAGAGCGCCAAGCATCTCGGTTAAGGATATTTTACGTACACACCATAGGATAGTTCCATAACATACTGTAATTACACGGCTACAAAACTCTGATGTTATATGGGATTTCTGTATCCAAAATGAATCAAAGCACAACATGTAAAGATACAGAATTTCAACTATCAGGACATATTTGGAATACGGTAATCTATAGGAAGATACAGCATGAACTGTGCACGTTGATGCACATTTCAACAATTAATCCAGAACAATCATTTATCTTTGCATCAATATGCAGTACATGTCCATATCCACTCAAATATATACTTCAACTACGTTTGAATCAATAAAAAAAATACTTTACACAGCTCTGGAGTTGGTTTTCTAAAAAAAAATATGCACTTATAAATAGAGTCCTTCAGAAACCCCTACATGCTATTTGGTCCATTTACGCCTTCAACACGTACGCTTTAACGGAGGTTGAGAGATTGAGAAACATAATATCTTGAAAATATGACGTAAAAGACAGGCAGTTCAGGAATATAAAAAACACTGCTGCTATTTCCACAGTGATTCTATTGATCAACTGAACTTTGACTCTTGTCTGAAGAGACTCATGTACGACTTCAACAAATCAGGGTTGTGTTGTTCGTCTCTCGTTTTAAAGTCAAAGTGGAGCCTACGTTTACAACGAAGATTTATGATATTGACTCCAAATGTTGCCATAAGTCAGCAAGCTCTTATCTTTAAACGGCTCTGAGCTTTACGCCACGATCTTTTGTGTAAGCTACAGCGTATATCTCAGCCCCTCCATGTTTTTATATCTTTCAAGAGTCCCTGAGAAATTAGCTTCGTTTTTGGAAGGTCCCGTGTGTTTATCTGCCCTTTCATAGGAAGGTACCAACAAAAATGTTTATACAGTGTGGATGAATACAATTTGGCCATTAATTCGATATATCCACCCACTTTGCATCAATGGATATTATAGACGGCTCAGGCTCAGGTGTGCGATTTTGGTTTTAAGCTCAGCTGACCTGTCAGTCAGCTGAGCGTACAGGATGGTCCGTCGTTCGTCAAAAATTCACTTTTTCAACTCCCCCAAACCGGACCCACTTCAAACTTGGTGGGGATCTACCTTGGGTAGGTCTCTGCCAAGTTTGTTCCAATTCTCTTGCTCTACTAATTTTGTATTTTCAATTTTTTGTTCGTGTTTTGTAAAATCTCCAAAAGCTACACTTTGAAATTGCACAGGGGAACCTCTGAAGACGTCCTTAGGTTGTTCAACAGATGGCGCTGTGATTTTTGGTCAACTTTTGCAACGTTTTGTGTGTTTCCGTAATTTTCGACTTTTTCTCCAAAATGTCACTAAGGTTTTTCTGAAACTTGGTTAATATATAGCTTGTGGGAGGCTTAAACAAAGTTGTTTTCTTAATGGTGATACTTTGGATCCCTGATTTCTGACGAACTTTAAGTTACGCTAATTGGCTGTCAATGCATACATTCCTATTGATTACAATTAGGCGAGCGGCCAGAGACCCATTTTGGAGAATTTAATTACCCCACCGTACAGAAAGCTACAACATGATTTTTATTTATTTTTAGGGTCCCCTAAAATTATTTTGCCCTGTTGTCCTCAGTTACCTGTGTTTGGTTGTCATGGAAACGGCATCTTTAAACATCACATTTTTTCCGCAAAATAGTTCATTTTAGTGCCATCTACTATTGCTTGTTAGCAAACTATGATATCTATATTGGTTTCACCACACCAAATATACATTAAATTAATTTTCCCATACTAAGACAATGCTTCTCTGCTCCTAGACAAGTAATAAATGCTACAATGTGAAACTTGAAATGTAAAAATCAGGCTTAATTATAGATAGGACTATTTTACTTAAAGTCGTCAAAAATGTCGAAAGGCCATGTGCTCTTCTTTTGCCCCAGTATCTTGTCATTATTTCCATACAAAGCCTATCTTCCTCTTTTCTTATGACTTAAATTGTACATTGTGATAGCATATGCCATACTATTTAGCACAGCAGAGCCACAAGAGAATGAATGGACAAAACAAGGCGTCACCGAGAGAATAGATAGTGCGGTATGCCACTCACCAATTACATCTTTTGGCATGCATACATGCGATCAATCACGTATATATCCTTGTGTGACCTTCCACTCTCATCCGCCCTGGGGGGGGGGGGGGGGGGGGGGCAAAATCTTTAAAATATAATTTTCTCCAAAATCGCTCAGCCGTTTGCTTTGAAATAGCGAGGGGACACCTCTGGTGATTCGTAAATCTGAATTTGTTCAGCGGGTGGCACTGCTTTTTTTCCTTTTTTTATCTTTTTCCTTTTTTTGCAATTTTGTGTGTTTTTCTGCTATTTTTTACTTCTCCAGAAATGTCCCTAAAATTGTTCTGAAACTTGGTGGAATTCTACCTCCTGGAAGGGAGAAGCAAAATTGTTGACTAGGTGGTGATGCTATTGACCCTTGACAAAATTTTCAATTTGAGTTTTTATCAGTTTATGCATGTATTACTGTTTGTTACAGTCTAAGTCAATGGGACTTACAATGGTTGTTTACATTGTCGACTTCTTCAAAAACATCATTAGCTTTTAGATTTTTATAATATTTTCCCCCTTTTTAATGGCAAAATCAGAAAATATCTTTTTCTCTTTGAACGCCATTGCTAGTTGCCTCAAAATTGCGTTGAAACACTCCTGAGTACCCCTAGACCAGGGTAGGACTTTCTATAAGTTGAAGGTCAGCCGAGAACGGGCTTATCACTTTTCTTTCAGCTCCGATGACTTGTCAATCTGCTGAGTTCATAGGATGGTCCGTCATACGTCCGTCCTCAATTGACATTTTCGACTTATCAAAAATCGTGCACTTCCAACGTGGCGAGGATGTACCTTTGATCGGTTTCACCACATTTGTTTAAATGGTCATGCTCCAGTGATATTTAGATTTTTAAAAGGATTTTAGGGGGTTTATGTTTTGAAAAATTCTTTAAAAAATCATCCACTCTAAAACTGCTTTACCAATTGCTTCGAAATTGGATAGGCACACTTCTGAGGACCCTTTTAATTAGTTGAACTAGTGGCACTGCGTTTTAATACTTTTTATACGGATTTTTGTGTGGTTTTACTATTCCCGACTTCTTCAAAGCAGTCACTTAAATTGTCCTGAAGTTTACTGGAAATAAACCTTGTGGAAGGGTCAAACACAGTTGTCCACTAGGTGGTCATGTTCTTTATGCCTGATTTTGAACTTTTTTTAATGTCGATACTTCAGTTTATTTATACATTCCTTTTGACTATTATGTTTGTCAATGGGAATTACAAAAGGAATTAAATTTTTTTACTTCTCCAAAACCTTCAGCCAGATTCATTTAAAACCTGGTGGTGATATACCTTGGGAGGTTTCTTCAATGTTTGCCCGAATGATAACTCTCCAGGATTTTTTATCTTGTTTACATTTTTTGCTCGTTTTTGGCATTTTTTTTTTCACGGAAACCGTGTCACCAATTGCTTGCATGCTTCGAAGTTGCAAAGGGACGCTTCCGATCATCCCTACACCTTTATTTACTCATCAGATGATGCTACTATTCTGCTCCTTCTGCTTCTTTTTATTATTATTTTAAGCTCAACTGACTTGTCAATCAGCTGAGCTTATCTTATGGTTTTCCGTCCATTGTCCGTCAACATTTCCATTTTCGACTTCTAAAATAAAACGTCAGCCAGATCCACTTCAAACTTAGTAGGGATATGCCTTGGGTGGGTCTCTACCATGTTTTAAGCTCCAGTGATTTTTTTATATTTTTTATGATAATTATCTTTGTTCTTTTGGGGGAAAAAATCTTGAAAAATCTTCTACTCTAAAACCGCTCACCTAATTGCTTTTATATCACACAAGAACACTCCTAGGGACTCCTAGTTCTTAATTTATTCCCTGGATGGCCCTGTGATTTTTTCCTATTTTTTAATGATTTTTGGCGTGTTTTTGCTATTTTTGACTTCTTCTCCAGACCCGTCACTCGGATAAAGATGAAATTTTGTGGCTAAGTTCCTTGTAGAAGGGTCAAAATGGGTGTTCACAAGGTGGCACTGCCGTGGATTTTAACGATTTTTTCTTTCAATTCGGATACTTATCGGTAAATGCAGCTTTCCTTTTGATTACTACGTACTACTTTGTGGATATGTTCTTTGTGGAAGGGTCAAACAAAGTTCTTCACTATATGGCATTGCTGTGGATTCCTGATTTTTAACGATTTTTTTTTTCAATTCGGGTACACATCAACAAATGCACATTTCCTATGTAAGTCTATGGGCAATCTAATGCTAATTCATAACATCGACCTCTCCTCCGAAACCTTTATCCATATTGACTTCAAATTTGCTGGCAATGTACATTGGGTGGGTCTCCACCAGGTTTGTTCAAATGGTTGTGCTCAAGTGATTTTTGGATTTTTTTTATAATTTTTTTTTGAGGGGGAGGAATATTAAAAAATCTTCTCCAACACCGCTCACCCAATTGCTTTAATATCCCACAGGGACACTCCTAGAGAATCCTAGTCCTTAATTTGTTCATCGGGTGGCGCTGCAATTATGTTCTTTTTTTCATGATTTTTTTTGTGTGTGTGTGTGATTTTGTTATTTTTGACTTCTTCTTCAGAACCATCACTCAGATTCAGCTGCAAATCCATAAAATCTTCTCCAAAACCGCTCAACCGATTGTTTTGATATCACACGGGGACACTACTAGAGACTCCTAGTTCTTACTTTGTTCAGCACCACCTGATTTTTTTAGCAAAATCTCAAAAAATCTCTAAAATCACTTGGCCAATTGCTTCGAAATTGCATGGGGACACTAAGTGGCATTGATCACTCCTGTTTGTTCATGAAGGGTCAGCTAAGCACAGGACTGTCATAGTACTCTTGTTTTGTAGTTGTGTGCGTGTTCGTTTATTCGACTTCTTGCTTCCAAACCATATATTAGATTCTGTGAAAACTCAGTGCGGATGTACCCGTTCAAAATATCAACCAAATTTGGTCACTACATGATGCTGTTGTCAGTTAAATGATTTTCAACAAATTATCGAAATTAGAAAAAAAAAATGGAAGCGCGTGTGAACTGTGGTGACTGTTATATAAAACCACTATATCATTATCAATAGAGCTCTAAAATTCGGTTTCATGGCTTCAATACAGTACAATATACAGAAAATGTGAAATCGTGAGTGTAAATATATACTTGTGTGTATGCTTTGTTTTCTTCCCCTTAAAACAACCAGACGTAAGGACAACATGCCGAAATATTATCTCCAGAAGCTACAGATACATTTAGGACATGTTTTATATTTCTGTACGGTGAGGTAATTAAACTCCTAAAATATAGCTCTTTTTGGGAGTTGGCCGCTCGCCTATATATATGAAATTGCAATGATAATTCACATTTTTTACTTTTTCTCCAAACCCGTCAAGCAGATTCACTTCAGACTTGGTGGGGAGGTACATTTGGTTAGTCTCGACCAAGCTAATCAAAGTGGTGATCTTCCAATCATTTTAAAATCCTGTATGAATTTTCTGTTTCTTTTTGTTTTCTTCCTTTTTTTTTTTTTTTTTTTTGGTAAAATGTTAAAACTCTTCTCCAAAACCGCTCAGCCAATTAAGTTGCTTTGAAATTGCAAAGGGACACGTCTGAGAAATTCTGGATTTTAATTTTTTCAACAGGTGGCGCTGTAATGCTTCTTTTTGATGTTCAAACCATTCTTATGAGTTTTTGCTTTGCTTGACTTCTGGTCTTAAACTTCAAGTTGGATCCTTTTCCAGCTTTAATATTGGAAATGTTCCTGGACTTGATCTCCACCAAATTGTCTACCACATGGTGGTGATATTATTGGCTGATTTGAAACATATTATCAAAATTAGGAAATTCGGTAACATGTTAACGAAAGTGGTAATGATCTTAAACTAAGATAAAGATGACCTTGATATCATTCTGAAGTTGACAGGACTACGTTAATTTGTGCGTGAATGTAAAGTCAGCTGAGCGCAGGGTTGTCACAGTCCTCTTTTTTCTCAATTGTGATTCTTGAAGAATTACAGTATCTAATGTCCCAATCCATCACTTTTGTAATCCTCTGCTCCCCGCATTGCTGCACGTTCAGGCAATTAAAGCATTTCTGACATTGATTAAAACGAATGAGTGCAGTGGTACGAACCATGGGTCTGGACCTCCATTTGGGAACTTGGGTGTGTTGCACTGGCAATGAACGTGTCACTTCTGGTAAAGTTTGGAAATGTAATGGACATCACTCGATATCGTCCTTGTTAGCTTGTGCGCTCTTCAGTTCAGTGACCTTCTGACAACTTTGTGGTAATTGAAGGGTAAGAGAAAAAATCTTCATTTTGATCGTACTAGTCAGAGCACGAAAAGGAGAATGGCAACCCATCCTTCGTCGAATTTTGCACTTTTATTGACGGTGTATGTAATTTCATCACAGTCGGACGGAAGGTACTAACGGTATACTTGCAAACCTTACCCATGACTCTCTTTTTCCTCACTTCCTTTCTATATAGTCTTTCCTCCTGTCGTCTCTCTTTGTCAACTCATGCATCTATCTGCCACCCTTTCGTGTTTTGAATTTTGACGGTGTGGCATTTTTCTCGGACATCCCCCCTCCAATTTTGCTAGAAACTCTGATGGCGAAGCGTACGCCGGATGAATTCCAATCCAATTCCCCATTATACAAAGCTACGTCAGACATACCAACCACTCTGCTTCTCACTAATCATTGAAATAGAGGCGCATCTGATTCATCCAGTCGCATGTGGATTAGATGAAGTGATTACAGTTACTTAGCTGAACCCATTTGTTCGTATTCGAGAATTCCGAAAGCTCCACTAACACCTGTCTGGTTTTTGTCTGCTTGCCAAGTGGAGGAGCACTGAACAGGTGCGTGTATGACCAAGGAAGGCTACGGAGGGTGTCTGTATGATCAATGAACATCACGGTTTGAAGATTATTACATGACTGAATAATGTTTTTTGTCTGTCTTGTTATGCTGAATGAAAAAGTTACCCTGCTGTGCTGTCTGTTCTCATATAATATTTGATGTGGATTTTCCATTCTGTCTGTTGTTATTATATGTATAGAGATATATTACCATGTTTTCTCTGCAGCCAAGCAATAAAGTTTCATTTGATAATAGAAGAAGGTACTTCAGGAAGATCTCTCTCTCTCTCTCTCTCTCTCTCTCTCTCTCTCTCTCTCTCTCTCTCTCTCTCTCTCTCTCTCTCTCTCTCTCTCTTCTCCATCACCCTTCCTTTATTTCTCCCCAGTGTAAGTGATCAAAATAATTGAAAAAAGGCAAACAAGTTATCCAAAGAAAAACGTGAAACTTTTCTTTCCTGATAGGAAGTTTTCAATTTTTATTTTTAATGAAAAGAGTGCCCAGGATATTGTTTCCCTTAAAATAAATAGATCGTAATGACTGTCTTGCGTTTGTAGTTTCAGAGGTGATTATTATAGTGGCAAGGGGTTTTAAAATTAACACAGGATCATTTGCCATTATATTGTACAGTATATGGTAATGTGCCCCATTTACAAAAAGTCCATTTTTGGTGGTATTTTTGAGACTCTTTATTGCCTCTGGGGCACCAACATCATTATGGAATATAATCGGTTCACTGGTTCATTTCATGCGAATTCAACTGCAATGTTTCTATATTAATGCCAAAAACACTTTGGTAATAGCTTATTGATGTTTATCCACTTACACTGTCTTAGTTATATACTTATTCGTTCATTTCATCTGATACAATATATTTATGCAGAGTAACCTTCCTTCACGGGGCGTTGTGCAATACAAAATTACAAGAAAAAAATAAGTATGTGTATAATATTCAGATTATAAAAGACACAATGAAGTCAATATTATAAAGGCGCACGACTACTAAACGTAAGCCATGCTAATCCTTATCAAACAAAATGTAAAACCGTAATTGACACCCCTATGTTAAGTCACTTGCTTTCGTAATACTTGTGTTGTCTGTTTGGCTTCCTTTGGGGGATGGCGAAAGTTTAAATCAAATTTTTACTGGCAAAGTTTAAACCTGAAGATGGCACACAACATTCAGTGTGATTTTGATGCTTGTCCACTGGAGGTCACTGTAGTCAGTTGGGTAATGATTCCATGTAGCTTACCTTCTATTCGTCCACTGGGGGTCAATTTAGTCAGCAGAGAAATCATTTCCGCGTGGCTTACATTTTATTTCAATTTGCAACTCAGTAATTTGCAAATTGAAATTTGCAGAGACACCAGAAAGTCCTCATGGTATAGAGGGGTAATGGTAAATATGGGCCTATTCCTGAAATGTTCATATGACGTTTAGAAATCCTAAGTGGGAAGATGACCTGTTTGTTTTATTTTTTATCAAATTACAATAAGGGAATCAACGGAAATAGACATTGGTCCTGTGGAAATTGACCTTGAACATATACAACCTTCTTTCACCAAAATAAGCTTTTATTTCCTGGAATATGGTGTCCTGACTCATGCATTCAGCTTACCATACCTGAAGACTTTCACACAGGTAAATTAAAGGTGTAGAATGTTAAAACAGCCTTGTGAGGCCCATTTGAAAGCCAGTGATTTCTTGTGCATTTGATCAGAATTTAGTCTTTTGGTGGACTGCTTTCGGTCACTGGAATAATTGGGGAGGGGGCAGGATGCTGAGAGACAGTAAAGGTTAGAATGTGCCATCTATACTCATGAATTTCGCAATAACTTTAAGCTTCTGCAAAAGTACAATCTAAAACGGCAACCGCATGCAATCGTGGGGTCACGGGGATTTATTCATGCAAGAAGGGAATCACTTTAAGAGTTCAGGGCAAATGTAAACGAACGATTGTCACGAGGAAAAGTCACAAGAGCAGCAGGGAGGATCACCAGTTATCTGGGCTGGGCACGCTGGGGATCATCAATTATCGGCAACGGATACATTACAATTCAATGTTGTCAAGCGTGAGATGGAGAATGGGAAAATGTGGTACGTGAGATCACGTGAACATCATGGGACACAGTCCCCATACGTTGGTGGCCTCCGTCTGCCCCGGAATGATACGATGTGAGGACTGGAAAAGCAGGCACTTACAGACGGCTTGTTTGCAGTACACATCCGTCAGTAAAGTATATACCTGCTTCGCCCTTATCCTCCAAGTTTTACTTTTCACTTTTAATTAAGGTGGTCTCTTAAGTAGCCTTAATTGTATTGATCTCTGAAGAAGGAGCAAGGAATTAATATAGCCCTATGAATGTATTTTTGCAGGGGGGGGGGGGGGGGTTCTGGGATGTAGATTAAATTTATCCCGTCCAGAGGGCTACAGGAAGGAAATTACAACTTCAAACTAATAACACAATTATAGCTACGATCTATAGATCCTATCCGTTTCGTAGCGATTTTGGCCGAATTGAGACACAGTGAAATATCCGGAAGACCACCCATGGGACTGACAAACATGTCTCTCATGGCGGAGTGGTCTTAACTCTTCTCAGTGCCACATTTTGGACTGAGACTAAAGCTCCCCTCGCTGCGCTTTGGGTGCATTGCGTCCAAAGCGTGCCGAAGAGAGGAATTGACCTGGACCATCATCTTCTATGCTAGTAATGGAATGAAATGCCTTTTCACAAGAAACATGAATATAGCACCCTTATTATAATTCAGAGCAGTTCGTTTTAAGTTGTTCGACTTTGGTCGCCGCTGGCTCTGAAAGAGTTAATATGGAAAGCGAAATTTATGAAAGCCTTAAAATAAAATTGAGGCTGTCAAAATATGGGTCGAATATGGAGTGACTTATTGTAGTGGTGTCTTAATTGGGAGATTCTGTTATGCAGGCCTACATGGTTGTAAAGATGATCAATTAGCGATGATTCGTTCCTGTGATCCAGTATGTGTCGGGACACTTCTCGGGGGGGGGGGGGGGGGTTGTTTTTGTTTTTTGTTTTGTTTTGTTTTGTTTTGTTTTTGTTTTATTTTTTTTGTTTTGTTTTCTTGTTTGTTTTTTGTTGTTGTTGTTTTTTTGTTCCCATAAAACATAAGTCATTTAGTAATTTTTCTGGACATCTGCGATTCAGAATGAAAGCCATAACTGGTTACGCCAAGTCATGACGTCCTATCTCGTCAAGGAAAAATAAAAGGGTCGATTCGGTTCTATCTTGTCAAGTTATAAGAAATTCACGATATGTTCTATTACTTCTGTCCAAATTAAAAGTATTTACTCCGTCTTAGTCGGGTAGATGGTTACGTTGGGTGCGTCAATGTCTTTAATAAACATTTGTGATTAAGAGAATTCCGTGTTTTTATTCATAAATCATCCAAGCAGGGACGTGTTATAACACGTCCCTGATCCAAGTTATGAAATATGAAGCTAGATGCATGGGAATCACGGAGGTCCTCAGGGATGTTTATTCCTTGTCGTTGTCTTCAGAAATGTAGACAAGCCTGCAGTACGTACGTTCTACTCATTGCAGGTCGTACATTAGGAGTAGTTTGGAGAAAATTTATTACTTCAATTTGTGGCAAAAAAAAAAAAAACAAAACAAAAACAACTAAAGATAGACTGGGAAGTTACCAGAGCAAATATCATTAAATGTTAGAGAAAAGATATATCTATAATGATCGATCTGTTTGCATGGACTTTTAAGTAGCATTTGTCACAGATCAGGCTGCAAGAATCATCCACAAGGCTCCTCCAAGCGAAACGGACGCCATCAATTCCTGACTGGAATAACATTGTCGAGCAATTGAAGCCGCCTATGAGCATACCTTTCAGTGGGGAAGTGCATTATTTCAAGTATGAGTAGTCCAACAACTTTCGTCAGTGCTCTCTCAAACCGATGAAGTGACGTCAGAGTTTAACAATGAACAGCGTATACACAGAACCAGATTACTACATATGAGCAAATGCCCTTTAGCATTCACAATACAAAATATTTGACAATAGGCAAGGACAAGAATAGAAGGTTCAAGAACTGTGTGCAGAAGGCACTGCAGTCAGGGGAGGGCTAGGGTTTTCTATTCCCATTACTTTGCATTGTAATTTGCAACTTAATAACATGAAAACTACAGTACACAGAAACACCAAATTTCAGACATTAAATCTAGATGCATAACTAATACCTCACAAAAATCATATAACCACAGCTACAAAAGTGACTGGTTTATTTAAGGTTACTTTAACATACAAACTAATGGGAATACACAGCTCTAGCCCTCCAAATGTTTGTGTATTCAGTGGTGAATTAGGCTGATACACACACTACATCTAATTCTGAACTTTCCTATTATACGAACAAACAATTTTTTAAAAAGAAATACCAATAGAAACTGTGGCTGTGTGGCTTGAAATTTTATAATTCATAGAGATAGACTGTATATGTCAAAGTTAAACGGGGGGGGGGGGGGGGCTGTACCTTTTAGGCCCTTAATTTCCAACTAATGGTTTTGATTTTCAGAATAATACATTACTAAATGGTCTAAGGCATCGATATTATGACATCATTAGCAAGAAGAACATAAAAAATCTGCTCGATTTTGACATTTTTGTATTCACGTTTCAACATCTTTTCTTTTGGGAGGGTTTTGAAAAGTTTCAAAAAGGCTCGTGGCGAAAAAGGCTTTTCATTTTGCATCGTGTTTTCATAGCTCACATAACATATTGCCACGATGTCAGATTACAAGAGCGAATCCAATGCATGGGGGGGGGGGGGGCTGCGGAGACTGCACCAGCACCCTTTCTCATAAAAAGGGTTTTCTTGCTTTTCTCCTCAAAAGGCCAGAATTGTGATTGCAAAAATGTAGAACATGAAGAAAATGTGGCAGAAAGAGACTAACTTAAGTCTCTCCAACCGACGATCCATGAAGGGATGTCTTTCGTAGTAGCTTGATATTGCTAAAATACAAAAAAGTAGCCACGAATTGGACTGACGGTCATATCCAATTACTTACAAATGCTTGTGTGGACCACTTTCCTCTATTCAATGTGACAGCTATGTGTAGAGCATAACTTAATGCAAATCCATGTTAACAAATGGAAGTTTATGTGAGTATATGTTTTAGCACGTACAGCTGTAATTTCACTCAGCGAAATAAATTTAATAAAAATTGAACGAAGAGATCTCCCAGGGTACTTTAAGAAATATTTGTGCAAAAAAAAAAAAATAGTTACGTGGCTGAAAATGAGGGAGATTTTTATGTGTAGGTCAAGATCACCCATAACAATTTCAATATGAAACTCAGATGTAGATATTTCACAGAGACAGGGAGGGCCCATTTGAAATTGTTTAAGTTATCCATTACACTCTATGTATCTTAGAGGTAACCTACAAATAAAAAAATGGCCTAATCCCACTGGAAAGTATGCAATAATGACATCAAAAATTGAAGTGGTCATGAGACCTTGGGATTCACAAGTAAGGCTGTTATGGCGAATAAGGAGGAGGGGGAGGAGGAGGAGGAGGAGGAAGAGAAGAGGATGATGATGATGAGGATGATGATGATGATGATGATGATGATGATGATGATGAGGATGATGATGATGATGATGATGATGATGATGGTGACGATCATGTTGTTGATAATGTTGATGATAATGAAGAAGAAGAAGAAGAAGAAGAAGAAGGAGAAGAAGAAGAAGAAGAAGAAGAAGAAGAAGAAGAAGAAGAAGAAGAAGAAGAAGAAGAAATGTAAAGTGATTATGTAATGTTTAGAGCCACTCCATTTTCATCTTATCTACTTTTCCTTGAAGGGCAGTGGTATGGTATCGTAAAATACACGGAAGTATTTATACTGGGTAACCCATTTTATATGTTCTGATAAAGAGAAGATATATACATACATACATATATATATGAATATATAGATATACATATAAATAATAAATAAATATATATATGTATATATACATATATGTATATATATATATATATATATATATATATATATATATATATATATATATATATATATATATATATATATATATACATATGTGTGTGTGTATACCTCTTTTCTTCATGTGTGACAATACTGAAGACAAAATTTAAGAGTCTAGAAGCATTGAAAGGTGAAGCCAAAACTGTTGGTTCAGTTGTCCAAGACGCAATGTATCCACGACTGAGTTTTCCGCCTCCAAATGTCAATGTCAGCGTGATGTTTAACATTAATATCCTGGTATACATCCGCTCTATCGTGTACACCACCTTTGCCTGGCGAGCGCTTCCTTCAGACATTGATTGCAGACTGGATGAGACAACGCCGTGCATTTATCTGTGTAATTTGTCACAGTTGTCTGTAAATGCTACAGAAGAAAATGAATCAAGATACTGACAAATTCCGTCGGGATTAACGTGCGATGGATCGTTACTAGATATCTTCCAGGGAAAACAAGCGGCATTACTTACCAAGTTTTTCGCTCTGAACTTTCATTTTAGCGCGTGCATTCTAATGTTGTTTGCAGTGTTGATTAACTCGAATGTTGGGCGCTTTATTTGACAACTTTCACCTAAATGTTGTCAAGACGTGAGCCCTTCGTAAACAACTGCCTTCGACGTGTGTTTGACGCCATCAGCTGAAGACCGTCCGGAGGAAAATTCTGAGTGATTTCAACCTTGTCCTGGGTAAGACACCGACACAATACGTACATCAACTAAATTGAACAATGAAGTTTGCAAACTCTCAAAGGCAATCCCAAGATGTATGAAAAAAAGGACCTGGATGTGGCGCCATTTTGTGACTGTATTGATCAAAAGTTTTCTCACAACATTTGTGACAATTTTACGAAACCATACACGAAGAGTGCATTTTATTGTTGTCC
Source organism: Hermodice carunculata (assembly GCA_964020975.1). Lineage (NCBI taxonomy): Eukaryota > Metazoa > Annelida > Polychaeta > Eunicida > Amphinomidae > Hermodice > Hermodice carunculata. Next base: position 15,919,928 of record OZ026612.1, on the reverse strand, counting down.
AAATATTAAACAAGTTTCGGGAAATAAAATTTGCTACCAGCGTCAGCTTTTTCAATGCGTATCCAATCTTTAAGGATGCATTTCCCCGATGTTATTACGGGATACAGAAAGAAATTGAAAGGGGACTCTGGTCATGTTTCTGTCACAGAAGCTTGATTCTTTTACACACACACACACACACACACACACACACACACACACACACACACACGCACGCACGCACGCACGCACGCATGCACGCACGCACGCAAGCACGCACGCACGCACGCACACACACACACACACACACACATACACCTTTGAAACCTGTACCTCCCACGGGCCAAGCGCTTCAAACAGAATATTTAATAAAATTGAATTAAAGTAATTTATGTGCAGAAAACAGAAATGGCCGTTGACACATCGGCAATTAAAAATAAAATAAGAAAAAATAAAATAAAAAAACCCCAAACAAAATCAAATTGAAAAATAAAACGAAAAAAAAAAAAATCCCACGAGTATAACCTTTTGCTCCCCCCTCCCCCGATACGCGTGCAAACGAATTTTCAGTTTGCCTCCAGTTCCAATATGCCTAGACACAGTTGCCAAATTTTAACCTGGAAGTTGAGACAAGGGGAGCTGGCATACTGGCGACATTATACAATTGCTTCAGATCTGACATTCATGTAATAAAAGTCAGACGTCTGCATACTATTTACCCACATTTTCACTGATATCCTCAACTTTTAAGTTCACTTCTGCAGTTTTCTCTACTAGTCTTTTGGCTAGATTGATCATCAGAAGTCCGTGATTCTGTCCAAGCAGAAACGCCAATACCTCTTTAATTCTTCATCTGACACGTTGGTCAAATATCCTACAGGAAATTAGAGGCATCAACATACTCTTTGCTGTAATAGCGTCTTCGGAATACCTGTATATTTAATGCAATACGATACCATATAATTTTCCGCCAAAATTATTTGTCCTGTCGCTAGCCGACGGTGATAAGCACCAATCGTGATGCGAATGTAGCAATGGACACACCGGCGGTGTAACCAACATTGCTGGAAATACAGAATTTTTGGCAAGGGCATGGGATATCGCCCTCCATCGTGTCCCATTAAATATTGACAGTCTTAATTAGCTGCAAAAAAAAAAAAAAAAACTATAGAGCAATGCCAACGGTGGCGGTATTGCAGGACGTTTATATGTCAGCATTATGCTATCCTTTTTCATATTTTTGTATGATCAGAATTACACAAGACACGGAACTAAACCTAGTCCTCTCGCATAGGGCAAGAAGCTGCTTGTCCATTCCGTGTCAGTTCGTATACATGATAGGGACGAACCTGGCAATACTATGGTAGTTCCCAATATATAGCTATATATGTGAGCAGGCGCAAGATTCACATTTCACACCTTTTCTGCTTACACTTTTTAAACGCCCACAATTTGTAAAACAATTAACTGTGTTGATACAGACCATGCTTTGGCTACAACTTGTAGTTCTAACTTGCTACGAACAACAGAACCTTAAGATTAGTTTATTTGCAACTATCAGGTAATCCAGGCAAAATGATTGCTTATAGTACATAAAAACAACAAGGTATTACAAAAATGAATGCATTTTCGCCGTGTCTATTGCTTTCAGGGTCAATAGGCAATAGCAAGAACAGAAGGTTCAAGAACTGCTTAAAAGAGGGCACTGCAGTCAGTGGAGGGCTAGAGTTGTGTATTCCCATGACTTTACATTGTAATTTGAGACTGAATAATTTGAAAACTACTGCACATAGAAACACCAAATTTTAAACAGTAAATCTAGATGCATAACCAAATACCTCTCAAAAATCATATAACCACAGCTACAAAAGTGACTGGTTTATTTAGGGTTGCTTTAACATACAAACTAATGGGAATACACAGCTCTAGCCCTCCAAATGTGTGTGATTTCAGTTGCGTATCGTGGTTAATACACACCTTAGAGCTAATTCTGACCTTTCCTATTATCATATTGTGACTACAGTGCGGTACCCGTTACATGCCCAACCACACATCTTTTTGGTGTTCAGTATAATTATTTTCAGGACAAACCAGAATGCAGCGGCGCTGTCTTCTAAACGCCCTGCTTGAAATTTGTTCGTCTGTATCTAAGTTTTCCAGAAATTGTGCTGACACAAAGTTACAGCTACCGGCACATAATCAAGATCTTTCAGGGAAAAATCATATCAGCATGACGAATGAAAATACTCTGTGATGAACAGTGTGGAATGGATCAAATGTTACCAATTTGCTTCCAAGCTTCATGAGGGGACAACATTTTATCAGTGGCCATGTACCGTTCAGTGGTGGTGATAACTCTCGGTCACAATTATGGAACTCACTGCTGCATATTTTCCTGTGGAAAAACGATATAGTTAACAGCCTCGTCAGTTTGCGTGAAAATCGCTTTTTATACGAAGTGCCACATTCAAGCTACAATGAGGCCAGGCCTGCAAGTTATCTCTTACCGCGCAACAGTGGGTACAAGCAAGTGATACAGGCGGAGTCAATGTAAATATTCTTCTGCTTTCGCACAATACGCAGAGTTTACTTGTAACTTATTTACCTGGTGCTTCCCTTGTCTTGGCTCGGTGTTATTGCACAATGCAAAGGGTGAGTAAGCAACAACAAGAGAATAAAGGAGCATGACAATATATTGCTGCATAGCTATATCAATGATAGCAATTATTTTTCACAGTATTTGAATTTATTCAAACTCAATAGAGATCATTCCCTCCTGTGGACACAGGATGCAATATATATCACCAGTTACATAATCTCCCTCTTTTCCCGGTAACTTAGTCTGAAGCCAGATGAGATTGTTTCTCTGAATCCAGCAGTTAACATAGTTGAAACTATTGTACCTTGACCTATCAACAGTGAAAAAAATGATAAGAGAGAGAGAGAGAGAGAGAGAGAGAGAGACACAGAGAGAGAGAGACAGAGAGACACAGAGAGACAGAGAGAGACAGAGAGAAAAATAGACATAAAGAAAGTGATGAAGGTCAGATTTGTGAGATATTTAAACTTGTTTTATGTTGGAACATCCTTTTCGAGTGAAGCAAATCGATTATACTCCATTGTTTAGGCTGCAATATATACATATCTTCTTGATTTGTGTTTATTTGCTACCTCTGTAAAAATGCAACATGGCAACATATACCTGTGTCCAAAAACCTCTTTTTTAAATTTTATGTGATAATATACGCATTAACATTGTGCTTATATTGCCGCGAGTTGTTGTTGTTTTTTTCTTTGCTTCTTTCCGGGCGGGGGGGGGGGGACAATCAACCTGTAAAAACCAGTTGTTAAGAATATTTTAAATACCTAAAATATGTATAATGTAAATACGGCGTATTTGTATCATTTTACCTCTTGCAAATTGGAATTATAAAGAGAGAATGTTGGAGAATGTATATATTCAGCGACAAAAACAAAATAAGTTGAATATCTCTTTCGCGACAACAACGAGCAGTCGGCGTTTGAGCATGACCAACTGCTGATCTTGGCCAATGGAAAAGCAACAACCCAACATGATGGTCTATTCGGGACAGATGAAAAAAAAACAACTAAACAAACAAATAAACAAAAACCAAGGGTTGAACAGAAGAGCAGAGACTCGCATTTTTATATGGCTTGCGCAGCATTGCAAGCCTACATTAATCGCTTTACATGGCAGAGAAGCGTGGGTACAAATGAAAATTTTTTATACTAAACAGATGGTACCTCCATAATTGAAGGATGGTATTTGCTTCTTCAATTTATCACTCAGTAGACCGAAATAATATCAAGGTCGTCTTTATTATAAGCTATGTTTATTTCTAATGAAATTATTGTCTTTGAATCAAAATAAACATGATTCAATTGTGGTGGGACCAACAAGACGACTGTGAGAGTCCTGTGCTCAGCCGACCTTGGATATACAGATTGAAGTGGTCCTGTGACTTTCGGAATTATATCCGAAATTTTAAAAAAATATATATCAAGGTCACATATCCGTAATACCATCAGCACCGCTATATCTTCACTCACACAGTTCCGAAGTCAGCATTTTTCAAATGAAAGTGACAGGATCTATCGTTACCAAAATATGTGCGAATAAGTCATTTTTACCTTTCAGGTCACACAAGGTCAAAATTAACAAGCCTCATAGCTACTTTTTTTATTAATGTTTACTGGTAAACACGAGCCTACGATCCGGTGTAAAAGAAGATTCCTTAGCATGTTTAATAATAACGATGTCGCTAGGAACCACTATTACCCAGACATAAGACAATGCACCTTATATACATTCATGCAATGGCTCTCATCAAAGTTCGAAGTCACAGAGCTCTTCAAAAAATTAGATATCGTTACTACATGAATACACGTGGTTAAACTAAGTACACAGACTGAATGTCAACTTTTTTAAATGCATGTCTTTGTACTGGAGCAAAAGTGAAAGATAACTTTACTCTGAAACAAGTAAAAACGTATAAGGCTATTTCAGCGCCATCCAGTGAAGAAATTATTAACTTAACATACTACGAAATATCCCCATGCAATATCAAGAGGTAACTAGCCAAACAGGTTTTGTGAAGATTGTTTATGATTTGACCACAAAAAAAAGTTTTTAAAAAATCAGGAGAGAATCGAGAATCATCGGAGAATGACCTTTGCAAATATTGAACAAATTTAGTAGAAGCCTAAGGTACATCCCTACAGAGTTTGAAGTGAATCAAATTAACAGGCTTTAGGCAAAAATGAAAATGCTTATTTGTACAGTCATTTATCTCCATTTAACCTGTCAACAGCACTCAAGGTTAAAGGTAGCGACACCAGAAGAAACTGCACATGTATTTTCCTGTATATGTTCAACAATAACCGTGTCCTTATGAAGCACTATTACCAAGATATAAGACAATGCCACTCATGCACACTGATGCAATGGCTGCCATGATAGTGAAACGTTATAGTACTCTGCAAAAATGAAAGATCCTTACTAAATGGACAAACTGCTTTTTTATTTTATTGATCACTATGATTATTTTTTTTTTGGGGGGGGGGGGGCTAATTCATAGGCCGGTAATGGTACAGGCTAAATTTTATCTCCGCCCTAAACCTATCATTTTTTTTGTTTGTTTCTTGAGGTGTGAGCTGACAGGAACGCATCGAATACTTTTATTTTGGTGGGAAGTCTCTTCCTTTTTAGTGCGAGTGGAGTTGTTAGCTAGCAGTAACTTGAAAAGATGTGGGTTTTTTTAAGAGCAGACATTGGTATATCTCTCGCCACGTCCCTTATCTTCATGTCAACAAAGCAACGTGAATGTCAAACGCCTGCAGCTTCATCGAAGAAGACAGTGAAACTGACTCACTTCTTTGGATTCCCGACATTTCATATTAACGTCAGCGGAATCAATGATCTGATAAGTTATCTCTGGGTTTTCCGGGTGACACGTCAGTTTTTGAAAGTTCTATGTGCAATTATGTTTAGTAACTGACGCTTATAAAGTCCGAGAAAAAACACAAGAGGACTCAGTAGAGTATGGAGTCATCTGAGACTGAGAGAAGTAACAATGATCTTGGTTTGTCTCAAATGGAACTGCCGGTTCAACGCCAAGTAAAGTAGTCCTTAATGTAGTCCTAGTATCATAACGACTTCAGTGGAGTCTGTCTTGTCTTCCCTAGAAGTTGAAATAAAACAGCATCCTGATGCAAAACTAAAGTCCGCGAAACTTCGCGTAAGTGATGTAGAAACAACTACCAGAAAACATGACGATCTGCTCCATTCAGTTGTAAAAACAAGACAAATTTAGCAACTCAACTGGAGATGACAACTACTGGTGAATATATCAACTTGATATTTTAAACAAGTACAGAGCATTATCTAGTGAAGCTCAAACCAAGTTACTTCAATCTTATTGTTGTCACCTTTATGGCTGTGAGACCTGGTCTTTTGATGAACCTTATATCCAAAACCTATTCACTTCTTGGAATATTGCCATTAGGAGGGTTTGGGATTTACCCAGAACCTCTCACAGAAATCTTCTTCCCGGCTTATCTGGGTCACAGCATATATCTATCTTAGTTCAGACGTTTTTTATCATTATACAGAAAAATGATGGAATCTCGTAACGAGTTGGTGAACAGTCACATAAAAAAATATGCAACATATCAGTGTGAAATGTAACGCAAACATCGACCTGCTTTTATCTGGTAATGTGTTCATGAACAGTACTTGCAGTGATGACAGCATATCAACAGTAGAACAGCTGAAAGAGTTGAGATCTGCATTCGAGGGTACTTGTGTCATCTCAGGCTTCTCCACAGATGAACTCAGATGCATGTACGATTATATATCGACGTCCTGATTTAAACCACTTTTGTACATAATATCAGGCTTCAACTTGTATTTATTTTATATATTTTTAAACCCTACAGTACCAACATGTAATTATGTATATATATGTGTGTATATATATATATATATATATATATATATATATATATATATATATATATATATATATATATATATATATATATATAGTAAACGAACAAGGAGAAAATAACGATAAGAGCATTAGTCACACTGTGCTCAATCTGGCCACGAAATTAGAAGGCAGTTTGGCAGGTTATTTTTTGTAGAAAGGATTGAAGAAGAACACAACATGATGAACGGACTATCCATGTAAGATTTGCTTCCGATTGGGTTAAAACACGCCTCTATCTTCAGAGAACTGAATTATCAGACAAAGGAACTCTGGCTCTGAAAATCAAGGAAGATGTAACTAAAGATCAGTCGCAAATTCTTTTTGCGATGATAGCAAAGCAAGAAAAGCTGATGAAGACAACGTTGCCATTTAATGGATTGGTTTAGATATGTTTGGACCACATTTTATTTCGTTTTCTTTGAATGAAATAAACACTTAATGTGTTACTCATCTTATCTATAATATATGATTTTCGAATAAAGTCAAACTGTTGTACGTGTATGCTTGTAGAAGCTTTTTTGTCTATTTTAACATTATTTGATCTTGATAGTGTGTGGAAATACATATGTATCCCTAGTCAGATGCTAATATATATATAAATTTTTATATCTTTGCCAATAATAATAATTATTAGGTCTTGAATCACCCTGTTTGACCATGTTTTCCTTTTTGTTCTCAGCTGTTTTCTTGTCATTGCTAACTTTGACAATGACTTTGAACTGAGAAAGATTTCTTGTCTCACGTTGTTTTTCACAGTTGTTCGTTTGTACTATATGTACAATTTACAATGCATGACCCACAAACAAGTAGAAAGACACATGTATTATTTTCAATTGGCATCTGCTACACTACTTGCACCAACATTTTAATTTACTTTATTTAAGAGCATCTTTCGTGAATGCTGAATGGCTATCAGTAAAGTATATTAACCACTCGTACCGATCCTTGACAAATTGTGAAATTTGTAACAAACAGTTTAATATTCGTAACTGAAATTAACTACCTTGCAATTATTGTTTGAGACATTATCATTAAATTAATTATGCTGATGATACTTGGCTATGTCCTTCAGTTATGCAAAAGGAACTCCCTTTTAACTATGAAGATGATTCATCTTAATTATGGTTTAATGATATGAAAATAGATTTTGCTACTTTGAAAAACAAATTATTTATACCCTTTGCAACTAATGCCAGAAGTATTACATTGCCTGAACAATCCACTGAATTTATCTTTCTTCATACGAATACGCGCAGCCTCCTTGAACATTTCCATGGATTAGAGACTTATCTTAATATTCTCAAGCATCGCTTTCAAGTAATTGGTATTTTAGAGAGTTGTCTAACTCAGCCAAACAATGATATCGGTAACCTTGTATCTTGTCATCATAACCAAAGGTTTCGAAATGACCATAGTGGTGGCGCTGCTTCAGTATTTGTTAATAAAGACCTGCAGTATGTAATAAGAAGCATTTTAAATAGCATCATGGAAACAGTTTTTGTCAAAAATAACAGTGATATCAATGATCCCAGGCACACTGTTATTATAGGGGTCATATATAGACCTCGTGGTGCCAATATGCATGTCTTTAATGCTGCTGCGGATAACTAAATGTTATTAAAACCGGTAAGAGATAATATTACATGGTGGAGGAATTTAATATTGACATTTTAATATCTTAAAGGCAGTCTAGAGCCTCTGAGTTTATGGATATCATCTATAGTCATTGTTTTTACCATGTATGAATACACCAACCAGAACTACTGAAACCACTGCAACATTGTTTGATAATATATTTTTATTAATAATATGCATTATTTGTCAATTACGTCAAAAATGGTATACTGTGCACTGACATTTCTGACCATACGCATGTAATTCACTTAAGTCACACTGTGACAGCAAACAAGCTACCCGTACCTTTATACAAACAAGTAATTAATGATAAGATTCTCATGCCATAAAAGGTAAAATTAAATTAGACGAGTGACAGCACATGTTGCAGTGTAATAATGCTGACATAGCAATAAATGCTTCTGTGAATGAACAGAAACACGAAAATGATGACCGTATTCCAACTAAACCCATCAATGCTAACTACTACTATCATTAACCACGGCTAGCAATTGGTCGAATTAAATCTCTTGGCACAAAGAGTAAATTATACTTTAACTATCATCATTCTGGAATATATATGTCAAGAAAAGTTTTCCATGTACAAACAATATCAAATAAATTTAACCCTATATTACTTTTTTTCTGAAAAGAAATATTATGCCACTTATGTAGAAAACAAAAAGCAGAATTCATGTAAACTATGAAAAGATATAAATGTCATTAGCAGAAAATTAACAAGTTTAATCATAAATAGTTTTAAGCAGGTTTAAACATAATGGAAATATCATAATTAGCAGAAAGAGTATATCTATGCCTACAAGTTTTGGAAACACTGAAGTCTGTGGTTGATGGGGAATATTTCTAAGGTTGGGAGGACCGGTTTAAGGCCACCGGTTGCCATTTGTCGGTGACTGCCTGTCTCGCGTCGGAGTGGAGTTTGTTTCTTCACATTGGTACTGGAGGATGAATGTTGAGGCTTTGGTATTTCTGGAATCTTTCTGCTGTCATTGCTGGGTTTGAAATTAATGAATGTGGGTCATGTTTTTCTCAAGTATCTGACAAGTTTAATTGATTTTTGTTACAGTTGAATCAACTTTAGCCCAGACGATACTAAATGCAAATGGTTATCCTTCATTTTTGAAAGGAAATTTTCCTCATTCACATTTTATACATCCTGTTGTTGAAGTTGATGTTTGAATCTTAATTAACTCGCTCAGGACTTCTCCTGGCTAAAATGAATTTAATATTATGGTCATCAAGTACATTTTACGAGATACTCTCATTCCCCGTACCTACATAGTTAATTTACCTTCACGGGTAGGCATTTTCCCGATTTGGTAAAGCTAGCTAAAATAATCCCTTTATTGAAAAAAGTGAACCTTTAAAATTATCGTCCTAATTTTATCTTTTTTGTCTCAAAGATTATTCAAAACTGATTCTATAGTCAACTATGATCCATTGATAGAGTATCTAAAATAAATTCTATTTGATAGGATTCTCAATTAGGTTTTTGCAAAAAGTTCAATACAGAAATGGCTGTCAGGTACATAGCAAACAAAGTTTCTGTAGCCTCGAACAGATGTGATGATGCGGTTAGCAATATTCTCGGTCTTTCCATCACTATTGTGTTAAGGGTTTGGCCCTGAATTGGTTTAAATGTTATAAGCCTGATAAGCAGTGATTCATTCATTTTGCAAAATGTTGCATTCGCATCTTTGCAAATAATCTGTGGAGCGCCACACGGATCTATGCTGGGACCGCTGCTTTTTCTAATCTAGAAAGGTGATTTGAGTACTTTATCGAATGATTTCTTTACTTTACTCTTTGCAGACGACAAAACTTACTTATCACTGGAAACTATTTAAATTCTATAGAAACAGATATCAGTCTGTCAATGCAACTAGCAATCGACTGGTTTACAGCCAACAAACTTTCTCTTAATTTAGACAGAACTAACTGCATGTTTTAAATGAACAAATATATATTATCAATTAATATTAATGATGTATTTCTTGAACAAACAGAAAACTGTAAATGTCTTGGTGTTTGGAATGACAATATTGTGATTTGGAAATATCACATGTTTCAAATTCCAAATAAACACAGTAAAAAAGTCGGCATATTTAAAAAAAATCGATAGAAACTTGGTAAAAATATCTTGATTTATCTATTTTCAACTTAGCACTTCCATATCATACTTACTGTAATGTTACCTGCGCTGCCACTTATGTCACCAATTAAGATATAAATTAACAAGATAGAAAAATAATTTGTACGTCTCATAACCAATGCGGACTTTAATGCTCATATGTCTTCCGTTTTCTGAAATCTAAATTTACTATATTTTAATCATCTAAATATTTACATGACTGCTCCTTTTATGTCTAGGGTAATCAGTAACCTTATGTTTACTGTCTTTCAAAATATGCTTCTCTTTGTTTCTAGTATACTTTCGTGTGTTACAAGACAAACCAATCGATTATATATTTCACAATATCAAACTGCAAGGTGTAAATTTTCTGTCAGATTCCCCGGTTCTATTGTGTGGAACACAATACCCACCTATCTGGAATTAAATGCCACCACTTTTTCTATTAAAAAATGACACTGAAAAAAAACGCTTAAATAAAGGTATATAATATACTGCTACAACTTTACTTATCTAAATTGTTTTTAGTGCCTGTATATGTCCATGTAATTAAATATGAAATTCGCTTTAGTATATCTCTGTGTGACTATTAGTGAGTTTCAGTACCCCAAATGCATATATATATATATATATATATATATATATATATGTCTATTTACTGAATTGAACAATCAAGATGCTAAATGGATGTACTGCCTGTGTCCAGCAATGAAACAGAAAGTCTCCCTTACTTCGAGGTTTCGATATTTCAAAATATGAGAAAAACGCGAGATAATATATCTTTATAACTTATAAAGCGCTTTCTCCAAATCACCCTTCTCGTTTAAATACTGCTCTCAAGGATTGCAAAGGTAAAGCCATTGTTAACAATGTATTTTGTCCAAAAATAGTTCTACTATATTTTTCCAGTCTCGCACCGAATAACCAACATGGCACCATTGTCAAAAAGCCGTAATCTTGCATCGCAGTTTACTAAAAGTGATCGAAGATTTTAAATCTTTAATCTATTAATGTCCATAAAACAGTATTTTTATGCACATCCTCCTGAGTAAGGTTGACAGATCTCATGCCGGCCTACTTCTTTTTCTGTCCATCCTATTCATCTGGTACATCTCTACATTGGATTGCCGAAATTGTAATTTCATTGAGCCAGCATTTTCAGTTCAGATATGCATGCTAATGATGCAAACCTAATTTGCAATCAGTTTACATACTAAGAGATCACCCCATTTTTCTTTCTCCGATTATGCCCGTAAAGAACTAAGAAAAGTCGATTGGTTTTCCGTGAATAAATCATCCTGAATGTGAATAAAGCCAAATTTATGATCTTCTGTTCTCAACAGAAATACCTACACAGTCACCAAACATCCATTAAACTGATGAACAATCGGGTGGCTGAAAGAGTGGAGACTTTTTAATTCTAATGTGTCTCATTAGACCACAATCTATTCTGGAATAACCATGTTACAAAATTTCAAACTTGAAAAACCTACCGCACAAAAGTATTTAGAACTGAACTGTAATACTTTATTCATATCCCATATGAATAATGGAATAACCGCGCAGGGGGTTTTACTCCTGTGGCATGACTTGTTAACCTGCAAAAAAGCGATAAGATTGGTCAGCAACAGCAACAGCAACAGCAAGTACAATACACATACATGTATACCCCCATTCTTTAAAAAAACTTGATTTGCTCAAATATACCAATATATTTACGATATCCTGCATCCAAATGTATTATAAATGCAAACATGTGATGTTACCTAGGGATTGTGATTAAATATAATCAGCACATTGTACAGACTGGAAGACACGGACAACTCGTAGTCCCCCCTCCCCATCAAAATGTGATGCAACAATTTATGACATTCCCATTTTAACTCCAATTATGGCGACACTATACTTTGCAAATTGACACAAAATCGCTTGTGTATGTGACATGGAACACCAGTGTTAATTAATGAAAAATTACTTAACTGCGATAGTCATGATAAATACAAACATTTTTTAAAAAATCAAATTGGTTTAAAGAAAGCAAAATGGCCATACATGGCAAAAAATTAGGTTTTGTTTATCACAATGAGCCAAAGTCATGCATGTTAGCAAGACAAAGCCTAAATGTGAAACCAACGAGCATTCTTGAGAATGTAAAATGTAAGAAGATGCTGAGTGACCATCCTGATGATTGTCTCACTCTCTCATGGAGTGCTCATTTGACAATATTGTAAGGACAGTCAGTAGAAAATTGGCTTGGCTTTTGTTTTACTAAGTTGGAGGGTCCTATGTGAGATAAGCGGTGTATCCTTAACAAGTTTCTATCCTTGGTAAATAGAGTTGTTTATTATCATCATCATCATCATCATCATCATCATCATCATCATCATCATCATCATCATATTCTTAAGGTTTCTCACAATATGCTAAAATATATATGTAATTAATTATTATGAAACTGAGTACAGTTTCATCATTTGTCACGTCTGTAATACTCTATAATTAGTTAAGTTAATAGTGTCCTTATTAATTTGAATAGCAACCCGAGCTATAAAATCTGATGTCCACATATATGGGGGGTGGGGGGTGGGGGGTCACACCATGCTGTACAATGTTCATGCCAAGTAAAACTTACCATCTTTCAACAGGTTAAACTAAGTACAAAGACTACATCTACACACGTATTATCTGTGCTTTGGTACTGAAGATGACAAACAAAGCGAACGCACACAATATCATGACAAATATATAAACGAAAAATCGCGCTGCTTAGTATGGTACAAAAAGTACACAAAAAATGTGAACATTTTATGCGCCGAGAGTGGCCAGCAAACAATTGACATAATAATGTTCCGAACTCTTTCGATAATGTTATTTAAGACATCTTGTGAGAGTACAAGACAGACAACTAGAAAAGAAGATTTGCTTCAAAGCAAATCTGTCTGTGTGCCTTCAAAAGTTGTGATCCTTTGGTACTTAACATTACATTAAGCTTATTGTTAGATGAAAATTTCAAAGTCCAAATGACCTTGACCTTTGACCTTTACAGGTCACATGTAAATTGCACAGTGTTACAATACCAACAATTTAAGCCCAACATAAAACCAAATCGGATGAAAATTTACCAAGTTATGGCAAGATGAAACTTTCAAAGGGCCAAATGACCTTGACCTTTGCCCTTTTGAGGTTACATGATCTGATAAAAAAGTTCAGTGTTGCAGTACGTACAATTTGAGTCCAACATGATTAGAATTGGATGGAAATTGGCCAAGTTATGACTGGATGAAACTTTCAAAGGTCCAAATGACCTTGACCTTTGGAGGTCACATGAAAGTTTAAAAATATGCAGTGTTACAATTGCTATTATTTCAGCCCAATATGATCAAAATTGGATAAAAATTGACCAAGTTATGGCTAGAAGAAAGCTACCATCCAAAGTGGCCTTTGACCTTGAAATGACCTTTGACCTCGACATGACCTTGACATTTGAGATGACCTTTACCTTGCTATGATCGAACTGATGCACACTAAGAGCCACATCTGCTATAGTATATAAGATATTCAAGATTTAAAACTTTAATTAGCCCTCATTTGCATAGTTTTGAAAAGCATGACCTCTCATTATAAAAAAGGGGAGACTTCATCTATAGAAGTATAATTGTGCCCAGTTTGGAGTTTCTACGTGTAATACTTTTCAAATGAAATGTCGGACAAATTTGCCCGTTGAGAAAGAAAGAAAGAAAGAAGAAAGAAAGAAAGAAAGAAAGAAAGAAAAAAAATGAAAGAAGGAATTCCTAGAAAAACAGTATGACTGAGTTGGTACACAGACATAATAACGATGAAGAAAACAAGGTCAGCTATCCTTCAGTGCTAACCGGCTTTCATGGTTCTGCATGAAGGAAATCAATCTGCAAACGAGGCCAGAAGACGTCCTGGTTGGAGTTCAGTGCCGAACTAAAAGGACGCAAAAACCACATCGAACCATTCGAGAAAATAAACATTTCTTGGAAACCTGATCAGCAATGATCCTAAAACGATATCATGCTCTAAGCACGTTGTGCTTAAGAATAAAAGGACACACTGATTGATACAAATGACATCGACCACGATTCGATCGATGCTGGTGTGACGTCATTCTGGTGGGCAAGTCGATAAAATGGAGAGAGAAAGCGCCACTCCCTAATTTGACTGACGTGCTGTCTCTTGGACGTACATTAAACGGAGTTGTTTTCAAATTTCCCCACCTAGACTTTATTTTTGACAGAATGTGTCAGTATATATCGATCCTTTAAATAAACACCCCCACAACAATCAAGAAAAGTCTGTAAACGCCCCCTGAGTCGTGTGTCAGAAGAACGGGGTTGAGAGCCAGAGACGGCAATATGGTCCTTCCCATGTACTGCAAAATGTCTACAGAGAGCAACGACAATTTGCACGTTGTTGGTCATAATCATACAGAATATAAATGATTGTTCCCTGTCGCAATCATGATCAGTCAACTGCAATATTCAAAATCAAATGACAATGTTTATGGAAGTTGTATTGTCCAATAATTCACAAAACCCAAGATTTCTTGTACAGGCACCTGGGTTTCATGACACAAAACCCTGAATTTAGTTATGAACTATAGGTTTTGTACACAAAACCCTGAGCTATGTGCACAAAACCCGGGGTTTTATACGTAAATTAAATTACTCAGCAAATTACACATCAGCATGCTGGTTCCAAAACTGTGGGTATTGTGAATCATAGTCACTAGTCACTACCTCCATCGACCCTGGACAAAAGTCAGGCGCTCAGTACAAAACCCTGGGTTTTGTGAACTACGAATAAAAGAGCCCAGGGTTTTGAAATCATGCAAAACATTGGGTATTGTGACGTCACAAAACCTTTGAATTCATAAGTTGTAATCTGAGGAATAAAACCAAGGGTTTTGCGAAAAGAGAATCAGCAGACGCGGTCTTTAAACTATCAGCTCCGTCACAAAACCCAGGGTTTTGTAATGAACTCAATATTTTGTCCATAATCCGCGGGGGTTTTTTAAAACAGAACTCTATAAGTGTTTTGTACATGAAACAACGTCAAGTCAATGACCAGGATCTGCACAAGGAATGAAATGCTATCTCTGATTGGTTGCTTTATTCGTATTTAAAACTTTGGGAGATGTTTCGTGAAATTTACGAAACCCTCGGCGACGTCACAAGTCCCAGGTTTTTTTTAAGAAAATGCAAAACCCAGAGTTTTGCGAATCATTATGTACATATATGTCAAGCACCAAATCCTCAAATATTCACTACAAAACCATGGATTTTGGTGATAAATGAAATACGGAGCCGTGATTAAATAATTGACAAAACCCCGGGTTTTTTTAGTAACTGAACATTGCAAGCACAAAACGCAGAGTTTTGGTTAGAAATCCCTGTTTCGTTCCGTTTCCTTAGGATTTGTAAAAATACGAAATAGCAGAGCAAAACCCAAGATTTTGTACACGAGACCTGGGTTTTGAGAATTATTGGACTATACAACTTTCATAAAATGTCGAGTCTTGGTTTTGATTGGTGCTATGACTTTGAACGGTGACGGTACAACGAAGAAGAACGTTTGAGGAAGTTGCAACCAGGGTATCGGCCTCATCAAAGAGTCATTGACCGCTAATCTATACTGTGTGCATTAATGTCAGTTGCATCGTTTATAGTAAACATTTCTCGACAAACTATTCTAAACATTCCACCGCACTAGCCGTAACCAACTTTCCTAACAATGTATTTTGTGTTTTAAGAAGACCTTACTCGGTGTTTTCCTGCTCCAACCGCAGCGGACAGACTGAACTTGTCTGATGTGATTGGCTGGTGACGTTTAACAAAAGTTACTGATAAATTCAGAAAAAAAAAGATAGTCTAGTTGAATACTGTGAGCGAACATGACCATTAATATATCACACGAGCAACGCTTAAGACAACCGAACAAATAGGCATAAATATAGGGTGAGATCAAAGATCAACATTGGGTGGGGTTAGTGGGGTTGGTTTCTCAAGAGTTCACCTAGGACGAAGCACAACAATGAAATATCCAAAAATGATACAGCAGGGTATTATAAAATTGGAACATTGTAGTGTGGGTGTAATGGAAGCAAAAAGTTATTTCGCATTTATGTGAAGCAAAACTTCACGTACATATAAACATTTTATATGTATGTAGAAATTAAAAATAGGTGTAAATCGTTTTCACATATAATTTTGATTTTAACATGTGAAATAATTTTTGCACAGAGATACAATTATATTTCTAATGCTTAAATGGTTTGATTTGTATAACTCAACAATAAAGTTGTGCTTGTGCTGCAAGCTTTGCTCATCGTTTAAGTATAAAATAAGGTATCTAATACAGGGGACAATCAAAGGCAACCTACATGGTGGTCACATGACCCACAAAAAGAACGAAGTTGTCTTCTCAGGAGATAACATACTATGTTACTCAGCAATATATCAGAATGAAGAAAAGGGCACAGGGTATGACTCAAAAATACTCCGGGGAGATATATTTCTAGATTTTAGGGGGACAGCGTACCGCCATTGACTTTTTTCGCATTGACATTTTAGATTATGAAGACTCCAACACCATTCTGCCCCACTCATTCCCCCTCCCAGCTCTGAAGCTTGTTTTGGAAAGTCTTCGATTCATCACTGCAGCAAACATCAGCAAGGTCATCGATGGTCGGATCGACTTTCCAGTTGGGAATTTTCTCCCACTTCATCAAATTATCTATCGGACGTGTCGTACTCGACTAACTTTATGAAGAAAAAAAAGACTTGTCTAAAAAATGGCGATTGAAAGATTCGCTGCAGCTGGCTGCCTCAACATCGACGAGGCTACAATGGCATTCTCAAGTTCCGGGGGTGGGGGTGGGGGGCGGTGGGATCCTAATACAGTGAGTGGAAGACCATTCATTCCTCGGAGATGGCAAAGAAATATAGTTTTCCTTTAGTTTAGCAATTCTTGTTCTATGCAATTCGTAAATGCATAGTTGAATAGCCGCCCTGGTTACACTTCCCTGCTAAACAGACCAATTTTTGTGTTTTATCAAGTCCAGTTTGCCATCCTTTGAACATGGTGACTCATCAGTGCCAATCCAATGTTTATTTGTAATTACGGGATATTATCTCGTAATTAAGAGACGTTACCTTGTAATTGTGACATAAAAAATGAGGACAAGGTTAAATAGCGTTGATGAGCAACCGCACTTGATCATCATTTAAGCGCTGAAAAAGTTGAGTCCATTTCTAAGTGGTTTACCTGGATCACCATGGCAGCAGACTACAGCGTACACAGACTACCAATGGCAAAGATGGTAATTTTCCGAAGCAAAACTCAGTGACGATACCATGTTAACGTGAACACCGAATAGTCGCCCATGTTCATTGGGTGCTATCTTAACGTTCATGCACGTTTGGGTCACTATATGTATGTATGTATGTATGTATGTATGTACGTATGTATATGTATGTTAAAACATGGAGGTATTATACAGATGTATAATACCCCCATGGTCAAAGTAGGAATGATTGCCGCTTCTTTTAAATGAATACAAACTTTCTTCTTGCCAGTTGGGTATCATATGCCCACTCAGAGGACAACCGTGTGTAAAATGAAAGGTGTCAGTCGGCACATCCTTTTAACCATTTCCTTGATGCATCTCATTATTTAGTTCCCCTTCAGATATCTGTATAGTTAAGCATGAACAATTTATAAATTTTGCCCTGCTGTGTTACAAAATAAAGGCTAGATTGAAGAGTAGGTATATGATCTTGACCTCAAAGGTATCCAGTATTTCAATGAAAATTTTCCCATGGAAGCCAGAAACTATCCATAAAGCTCGGTATCATTAAACTTGTTGTGACATAGTGCAAAAGAACAAGGGGATCCGACACTTCTTTCGGTAAGGTTATAGCACAATGATATATTCTACACCTTTCCTTGGCCTGTTTCACCAGTTTACAGCAGGAGCCTCGGAATGAAAAAAAAATGATCATAATGAAATACTGGGTCTCAATTCTAACATTGTTGGGCAGGGAAAAAATTTCCACAGATGCTATAATACACTGCTTATTGTTACCGCCAAAGAAGTACAGTGGTAAACCAGAAAAAGAAGATTTGCTTCAAAGCAAATCTGTCTGTGTGCCTTCAAAGTTGTAAATATTAAATGCTACCACTTTTGTCCTTTGGTACTTTACATTCCATCAAGCTTATGGCTGGATGCAAATTACAAAGTCCAAGTGACTTTGACCTTTACAGGTCACATGTAAATTGCAAAAAATGTACAGTGTTATAATACCCACAATTTTAGCCCAACATGAACCAAATTTGATAAAACTTAACCAACTTTTGGCAAGATGAAACTTTTAAAGGGCGAAAGGAATTTGCCCTTTGCCCTTTAGAGGTTACATGTTCTTACAAAAATGTGCAGTGTTGCAATACCTACAATTTAAGTCCAACATGATTAGAGTTGAATGGAAATTGGCCGAGTTATGACTGCATGAAACTTTCAAAGGTCCAAATGACCTTGACCTTTGACCTTTAGAGGTCACGTGTAAGTTACAAAATATGCAGTGTTACAATAGCTACAATTTGAGTCCAACATGATCAAAGTTGGATAAAAATTGACCAAGTCGGATTTTTGCTAGCAGTGCAAGAACATATTTTCAGGACGGATCGTTTTAACACTATAGGTATTGGCTGATTTTGCAAATTCTATTAGCATTTTTATTTGTATGTACTTTTATTTTTAATTTATGGTCAGTTTAATTTATCGCTTTGGTGGTAAACATCTTGCCCCACAGTCTGTCTCGTCTGGGTGCCAGCCGTCTTTTGCGTGTATTTGTGTGTCTGGTATTGTCCTGTTCATTTATCCTTCCCAGCAAGAGGGATTTACATAGGACTTTGTCCTCTTTCCCAATTGTTTTGAATTAATATTATATGATATGTACTGTAACATTACAGTACATATCATAACATATTCAATAAAATATATTTAAACCAATTGACCAAGTTATGGCTAGAAGAAAGCCACCATCGAAAGTGCCCTTTGACCATGAAATGACCTTTGACCTTGAGATGACCTCTACCTGAATTAAACCTTGACCTTTAAAATGACAGTTGACCTAAAATTGACCTTTGACCTTGATATGACCTTTGACCGCGACATGACCTTGACATTTGAGATAGCCTTTGCCTTGCTATGATCGAACTCCTATGCACTCGGAACCACATCTACTATAGTATACAAGATATTGAAAATTTAAAATTTTAATTAACTCTCATTTGCATAATTTTGAAAAGCATGACCTCTCATTATAAAAAGGCAAGACTGCATCTATAGAAGTATATTTGTGCTAAGTTTGGAGTTTCTACATATAATACTTTTCAAATGAAATGTCGGAAAATTTGCCTGTAAAGAAAGAAAGAAAGAAAGAATTCATAGAAAGACAATATATACAGACATAACTATGTCCGATAATACAGTTTTACATCGAAGTTGTGGGTTTTCAGTAAGTTATTTCCAAGGATTTTCAGAGGACATAAGAGGTATCATTTGAAAGTATCAGATCCATACAAAACATACTATAATAGGCCTACATGTGAAACCTCACAGTGCCAGTCATTTTGTCCATAGCTGGGCTTTCCAATAGACAAGAACTTAAAGGAACAGAAAAACAATATACACACAACAGCTGTAATGTCTAAATGGGAACACTACACTGCCCATCGGACAAAAGGTGCCCCGAGAAGACGGAGAAAAATTAATTGCATGTGCGGAATATTGCCTTCATTAAAAAGTTTAACTTATGGCTGCGCGTGTTTTTTTTCCAATTGATTTCTTAAGGTCTGACCAAAATGCAAATTAAAGCCACCTAACGATCGGCCATACTGCATAACGCCATCTTGTTCGTAATGAGTAATAACACGGCAAGAGCACGTTTTAAACCATTTTATATGCAGTAATATACCAGAAGTCGATACGCTCTTTACATGTTGTAAACTGTAGAA
The DNA here is from genome assembly GCA_964020975.1 of Hermodice carunculata. NCBI lineage: Eukaryota > Metazoa > Annelida > Polychaeta > Eunicida > Amphinomidae > Hermodice > Hermodice carunculata. The sequence continues at coordinate 15,899,630 of OZ026612.1, read as the reverse complement.
AAAATAGGGAACTTGGAAACCTATTGAAAACGGAGGAAACTTGAGTTATACATGTAGTTTTCATGTAACTATGGTTTAAAACATTTGAAAATGTGAGTATTCAACTTTATCATGCATCTAGTTTCAAACCAGTGAACTTACCACCCAAACAAAATACTATTCAGTTTTGTTGTTGAGACTTAAAACAAATGAGAAGTGGAAAGTAAGTGTATCTTTGAGAGTAGGTTACCTTTAAATACGAATCTTGTCACATTCAATGAAACCCAAGGCGACTTCAGAAAAAAATTCAAAGGTACTGATAACAGGGCCGGCGCACCATCAGTGTAGTTGCATTGCGGTAGATGTCACCACCTGCCAAATGACAAAAACTACGAAGCCGCGTTCACCTGGTGTGTGTGTGCGTGCATATGACATTTTGGATGGATTTTTTGTGATATCTGACTTTTTTTGGGGGGAGGGGGGGGGGGGGGGTGACACGAGTATCCTTGAAAATGTACAGAACCAAGCTAGGTCTGGTATGCGGCCAAACACTGATTTGCTGAAAAAAATGAAGGAATGTATGGATCATTCCGTTTTGAGACTCTTTTGAAATTGGGAGAAAATAAATTTTCGCCAGGAGATATCATGTTAATTGTCACTCACATATGGGTGCGGAGGACATAAATTATTACTTGTACTATTATAGTTACTGTACTTATTTCAACATACGAAGATTATTTGATTGATAATAAGGATGCCTGATTATTTGTGTATATCTTGGACGCATCATGGAATTTCCCCGGTTCCGTTGGTGCCCCCGCTGTAAAGGGGAAGTTTTCCTAATAAATTATTATTATTATCTGTGAACATATAGATAGAATTGTCGAGGCGGCAAACAAACGCTTGGCATTATTAAAACGAAATTTAAGTTACGTGTATCTCGTATGACTGATCAAAATTATGTTCCACCATGAGCAGGCCTACCCTGAAATATGGGTGGGTCTTATTTGACACTTGCACGAAACGACTGCCTTGTATTATTACAAACGTACAATTCTGAGCCAGTTGAATATGCACCGGCGCCCTAAAGCACACTTCCTGGGAACGGCTGTCAAGCGAACTTGGTTGACTTTAATCTGTTGTACATTAAACACAAACAATCAAACAAACAAACAAGCAACACGGATAGGCCACTTGAAAACTTGAAAGCGAACATGTTTATTCATGTGCACCTAGTATTCGGGAAATAGAATACGGTGGGCTTTATTCTGTCCCAATTTCAATATTTACGTTCTTTATCTTTCTATTTTCTCAAAGATAATTGGCAAATTTAAGCTTAACCCTTTGTTAAAAATTCCTTTGTTAGCTTTTGTTCTGTTTAATGGTTAATCTCTTCGAGTATTGGCATTTAAAGTGTCACTCGAGGGCAGCTTGTGTGATGATGTACATGTGTAAGCATTGCTGCATTTTGATAGGCTAAAGGTCGCATTTAAGATGGAAGATCTGAAGTCAGCACCTTTGGATAACCTCTGTGGAAATGGTGAAGATGTCATTTATTTTGAGCGTTCGAAAAGTTTTAAATAATGATTCTGTGTGGGAATTATATTTGGAACATCTAAATATTCGGACTGCTTTCTTCTGCAGTTTTTCAAATTTCACTATGTTTATAACCCCAAACTAAAATTCCATAATTTATATATGAAAGTATTATTCAATTATATATTTTGACTTTGGCACTTAAGGGTAGAATATTTTTATTTTATTCAAAACGCCTAACGACCTTGATATCTTGTTTCATATTTTGGTAATATGGGCTTTCCAGTTCAAATGTTGCTCGATTGTAATTCCTAGAAAATTAAAGTTTTCTACCAATGCAATTTAAATTTCATCTATTTTGATAGTTGGTTTTCTAAATCTTTTCCGAGGTTGATGAAATATCATTGACTTTGTTTTTTTTGGATGTTAAGTGACAATTCACTAATTTGTAAGTTTGAATGGCACCTCAGCCTGTATTTGTTTGGAAGATATTCAACATGTGAGCTTTTGATACTAACATCCAGTTTACCTTAAGCAAGTTTTTACACAGGTGTCTTCCAAAGCAGATCTGAATTAGAAATCTGTAATTACAAGCAAAATGCTCAACACAGTGTAACTCAGTATTATTCGTCCGTCTAGATGAAAGCACATCTCTGTTTATTGAAGGTTGTTAGGATGTGTCGCAAGCCTGCAACGATTATGCTTATTCACAATCCAATTGAAATACTTAAGATGTTATTTGTATGACCATCTTCAGATGTGCTTGAATAAAAGTACCCTTAGATATCACTATTACTGTGACATAAGGGTACAAAGCAAAGATTAAAAACATGTACATTTTATTCGTAGAAAGCATTAGTCATGGGTACCATAGGGTACTCTAGTTTCCCATAGTCATTTTATACATTTTATCTGCAGAATGCATTAGCCTTCGGTACCATAGCGTACATTAGTTTCCCCTAGTCATTATGTCTGGGTGCCAACCCAGACATTTTGTTTTTCCAAGAATTCTTTTTTCTTTCTTTCGTTCTTTCTTTCTTTCTTTCTTTCTTTCTTTCTTTCTTTCTTTCTTTCTGTCTCTCTTTCTTTCTTCTTTACGACCAGATTTATCCGGAGTTTTTTCTCGGACCCTACAATTCCGAAAAGCACCAAACTTGCCATGGTAAATGATCTACCCGTGAAATTACGCACCTGACTTGGAATAGTCATGATGATGAAATTATGCAAATGAGGGGCAATTAATTTTTAAAAGCTCCATATCTTCTAAACTATTGGGGATAGACACATATAGGTTTGTGACAACTAGTCTGGTAAATCCAATAGCATACAAACAAAACTTGGGGAATTTTAATGTATGGTAAATTCACCAAATTTCTCCCCAATCCACATGCAGGTCTTCAACTGCCTGCTGTATGACCTATTGCTTGACCTCTATGGTGCCAGGTAACCATTTCGCATCCATAATTAATTAGCTTGAACCTGTCTCACAGGCAGCTTTCTATCCATGCATGCTAGGTGTATGCTTTGGAAGGTTTGGGTCTTGCAGCAAGAAAAAAACAGGGGGGGGGGGGAGAGACTCCCAACAACTGTGTCATGAGGCTGTCAATAAAAATACAGAATCTCTTTCTGTTCATGCAGGAAAAGATTGACTTCATGCAGCCATAAGTATTAGACAGGCTATAGTTTCCACTAGTGCAGAACAGACCTGTCAATGCACCATGACTAAAACTGGTGTCCTAGCTGGCTTGTTTTTGGCTGAGGCAATGTCAGTCTGCTGAGTTTATCAATTCCTAGGAACACAGGCTCCAAACTTCTAGGCAGAACAAGCCTGAGTGTACCCTCTGTTAAAAATAGACTAAATACACAGCTGAGTCGGTCAGACCAAGGAGGGTAGAATTTGTGTCATCTCAGTGGACACTTTCATGTCTTTGTTTTCTTGTAACCAGTGAGATGAAACCTGTTCTTCATAGCCAATAGTGAGACAGTATAGTTTTGTCTTGGTTCACAGGTACATCATTATGTAGTTTCCTGACAGCTTCTGTTAAAATTTTTTTATGTAATAAAGGAAGAAAGCGGTTTTGTGTTGCATGTATGCATATCCCCTTGAATTATAATATGTGTACACTGTACATACATATGTGCATGTATGAATTATGTACATATACATACACACATATTAATCCATACTGCCCAGAAGGGCTGACCCTCTCAAGAATGGGCAATTTTCTCTGGTCCCAAGGGTGCCCACTTTAGAGAGGTTTCACTGTCTCAGTAAACACTGGAATTTTCTCTCTTTCTCTCTTTCTCCCCTTCCTTCCTTCCTTCCTTCTTTCTTTCTTTCTTTCTTTCTTTCTTTCTTTCTTTCCTCTTTACAACCAAGTTGGTCTAGGATTTTCTCAAGCACTATTCTTCCGAAAACCACCAAACTTGCTATGGTGACTGACCAAACCATTGAAATTGTGCATCTTATTTGGAATAGCTATGATGTTTAAAAATATGCAAATTTAAGGGCTATTAAAATTTTAAAAGCTCAATATCTTCCAAAATATTGCAGATACTCAAAATTGCAATATGCATACACAGCTTTGTGACACCTGCCGATATAATGGAAAGTATAAGTTAAGTAGAATTTCAAATTATGCTAATAAGGGGCTTTGAAAAGTTTCAAAGTTGAACATGTCCAAAACTATTATACATAGACATGCCATTTTAACTTCAATGTATAGGTTTGTGGCAAAACCGCATCCTATTAACCATGAACCATGAACCAAAGTTGTAGGATTTTAATTTATGCAAATTAGATGAACATGCAAAATGTAAATCTTGAATAGCTTCAAAACTATTATAGATAGAGGTGCCACTCCTACTTCAATTTATCGGTTTGTGGCAAAGCCGCATCCGATGAACCATAAACCAAAGTTGTAGGCTTTCCATTTATGCAAATTAGGCAAATACGCAAAATTAAAATGTTGAATAGCTTCAAAACTAGTATACATAGTAGTAGTGTCATTCAAAATTTATTTTCTAAGTTTGTGACATGGCCACAACCAATGAACCAAGAACCAAAGTAGTAGTATTTTACTTTAAAAATTAGGCTAATACACTTGGTACACTTTGCCACAAGCCTATAATTTGAAGTTGGAACGGCTACTCTATCCATAATAGTTTTGAGATATTCAACTTCTGAATTTTTCAATGCCCATAATTAGCATAATTTAAAATTCCACAAATTTCATTTACTTTCCATTTTATTGGCAGGTGTCACAAACCTAAACATGCACATTGCAATTTTTTGTCTATCTGCAATCATTTGGAAGATATGGAGCGTTTAAAATTTTAATTGCCCCTCATTTGCATAATTTTAAACATCATGACTTTTCGAAACTAAGTGCACAATTTCATTTGTAGGTCAGTCACCATGGCAAGTATGGTGGTTTTCGGAAAAAAAGCGGCCGAGAAAAACTCCGGACAAATTTGGTAGAAGGAAAGAAAGAAACAGAGAGAGAAAGAAAGAAAGAGAGAGAGAGAGAGAGAAAGAAAGAAAGAAAGAAAGAAAGAAAGAAAGAAAGAAAGAAAGAAAGAAAGAAAGAAAGAAAAACAAAATGTCTGGGTTGGCAACCAGACATAACAAAGCAGGGTGCGCTTCCCGAAGTGAACCAAATAAACTGGAGTCCTATGAACTGGTCTATTGCAGTAGACTTGTATCAGGTGCTGTGGAACTATCCTAATAGCTAATAGTATTACCAGGCAAGAAAGACAAAAGTGTCAACTAGAAAAGAAGATTTGCTTCGAAGCAAATCTGTCTGTGTGCCTTCAAAAGTTGTAAATATTAAATGCTACAACTTTTATCCTTTGGTACTTCACATCACATTAAATCTATGGCTGGATGCCAATTTCAAAGTCCAAATGACCTTGACCTTTCACCTTTACAGGTCACATGTAAAGAGCACAGTGTTTCAATACCACATTTTAAGCCCAACATAAACCAAATCGGATGAAAATTGACCAAGTTATGACAAGATGAAACTTTTAAAGGGCCAAATGACCTTGAGCTTTGCCCTTTTGAGGTGACATGATCTAATAAAAATGTACAGTGTTGCAATTTGAGTCCAACATGATTAGAATTGGATGAAAATTGGCCAGGTTATGACTGGATAAAACTTTCAAAGGTCCAAATGACCTTCACCTTTGACATTTAGAGGTGACATGTAAGTTTAAAAAATTTGCAGTGTACAATAGCTACAGTTTGAGCCCAACATGATGAAAATTAGATAAAAATTGACCAAGTTACGGCCAGGAAAAAAGCCACCACCGAAAGTGGCCTTTGACCTTGAAATGACCTTTAACCTTGAGATGACCTCTACCTGAAGTGACCTTGATCTCAAAAATGACATTTTGGCTTAAAATTGATCTTTGACCTTGACGTGACCTTGATATTTGAGCTGATCTTTACCTTGCTATGATTGAGCTCCTGTACACTCGGAACCACATCTACTATAGTATATAAGATATTTTAGATTTAAAACTTTAATTAGCCTTCATTTGCATAGTTTTGAAAAGGATGACCTCTCATTATAAAAAGGCCAAACTTCATCTATAGGAGTATAATTGTGCCAAGTTTGGAGTTTCTACGTGCAATACTTTTCGAATGAAATGTCGAAAAAATTTGCCTGTAAAGAAAGAGAGAAAAAGAAGAAAGAAAGAAAGAAAGAAAGAAAGAAAGGAAGGAAGGAAAGAAAGAAAGAAAGAAAGAAAGAAAGAAAGAAAGAAAGAAAGGAAAGAAAGAAAGAAAGAAAGGAAGGAAGGAAGGAAGGAAGGAAAGAAAGAAAGAGAGAGAGAGAGAGAAAGAAAGAAAGAAAGAAAGAAAGAAAGAAAGAAAGAAAGAAAGAAAGAAAGAAAGAAAGAAAGAAAGAAAGAAAAGAAAGAAAGAATCCCTAGAAAAACAATATGTCTGTGTTGGCGCGCACAGACATAAGTAGGTCTGGGAAGGTGAAAGAGGCCGGAGAAATGCGTATAGTATAAGGGAAAGCCCATTCCGACCTTGACCGCCCCTTCCCCTCCCCCCCCCCCCCTCTCCTCGAACGAGGTCGGAACGAGTGGTTCCGGCAGTTCCGTTCCGCATTTTACCAGATGCCCCATATTCATTCCAATACCACCACACCGTGCCAATGCAAAAGAAAAATATTCTTGGATCTACCTAAGGATTGCAATACTGTAAGACTTATTCTTTTGAATTTAAAAATGGGACCCCACAATGAAATAGAATGGGTTTTAAGATATTTAGAAAAGCATAAATAAAATGCAAATTGGCAATGACCAGGTAGTGTATTTCACTCCAATAAACGCATGGAAGACATTTTATGGTAATGTACTGTTTTATGTCACAATAATCGCCAGGTAATGTCGAGAATATCAAAGTTATGTGATCCACTAATTGACAAAAATAATAATCATGTTTTTTTTTTAAAATACAGCAATCTCAATCAACTCCAATGGGGAAGTCTGTGTAGCCAAGCATCATCACATCTACAAATTAAACACAAAAATATATTTGTTGTGTACATATTATGATGACGAGAATATTAACATCCTTCTGATGTGTAGCTATGATACGAACATTTTTCTGGTTAAACAATGAATGAGACGCGATAGATAATGATGGAGTACAATAAACTTAATGCACATAATAATCTCTTAATCATGTGATCTTTTATTTTGTTTACGGACATTACTATTAAAGAAAAGTCCTGGAAATTTATTTTTAACTAAAGCAAGAAATAAAGAAACGTGCAAGTTTGTGTAAAACTGTTGATCCCATGGGGCCTATCCCGTTTTTAATAAATCGGTGAATAAACAAAAGGGTGACATTCTTGCCAACATTCTATCAACACGGAAAGAAAACTCATAAAATTACCATCCGTACACTGATTATATCTGATATTTTCTTATTTGTGTGACGTTAAGTTATTTCTGCAGATGACACCACATGTAGTTACTCTGTCCATGGTCTGATGCAGTTTAGTTTGATAGCCATAAAGATACTAAGTCATGGTCTACTCTTTTTCATGAATTTGTGCATTGTAGATCTATTTTTGGTGAGGACAGTATACTTACAAGTTTTAGGTGCCAAGATGCCTGCGTGCATCAAATTTTCTTTTTCACTTTTATTGATATTTTGTGAACAAAAATTCGGTGGATGGTGTTATAATGCCTGTGAGCATTATGATGCGTCTTTAACATATGGGTCAGTATTGACCTCTTTTCTTTATGTCAATACAATCACTACTACTACTACTACTACTACTACTACTACTACTACTACTACTACTACTACTACTACTACTACTACTACTACTACTACTACTACTACTACTACTACTGCTGCTGCTGCTGCTGCTGCTGCTACTACTACTACTACTACTACTACTACTACTACTACTACTTTAAAAGTTCATCACTCTTCTTTTATCATTCTTATTGAGAAAAAAATATTTTCTTATTGAGAAGGAATGGCTTCTTGGATCCCAGAACCCGTCATTTTGTTTTCCGAATGCAGCATCGAATATTCTTTTATGCAGATCTTATCTTGTGGACAGTACCAGAAATTGACACAAAATAAATGCGCAAATGTATTGTACATTTCCCAGCCAAATGAAAAAATAAAAAACACACAAACAAAAAAACAAACAAAAACAAAAACACCCCCCCCCAAAAAAACAAAACAAAAAACAAAAACAAAACAAAACAAAAAAGAAAAAAAAACAAATGTATTGTACATTTCCAAGCTACTGAAAAAAAAACACACACAAACAAAAAACAGACAAAAAACAAACAAAAACAAAAACAAAACAAAACAAAAACCATAAACAACCCCCCCTCCCCCCCAAAAACCCCAATAGGGTTGACCAAATCTCCACCTTATGAGTTTCATTGCAGATCTATCTACGATGATATGTAAGGTGAGTGACATGATTTTGACTGTTACAGAAGATCGGGCAACTAAACTAAGATCAATGTTATTTTAAAGATGTAAACTGCCCTTGTGTACGTGGTGCATGGATATCTCACTGCTTACAGCGTCAATTATACATGTATATCAATTACACAAAGAGGAATAACTAAGCCACATCTTCCCCATAGTTCTGTTAAAAAAAGCAAAATCCAATCTCTCTACTCTCCATAGTCAATCCAGTCACTGTATGTGTTTAAACTTGTATATTATTAAACCAATATTATCACACTCAATTTAAAAATTTTGAAAATTCAAGGCCTAAAAAGCCAAATGAATTTATACGTTTTGCAGCCTTACGTTCCCGGACATGCCTTTTTTGTGATGGCGCCTGCTTACCTTTTCCTTGTGTGTAGGTGAAGACAGACAACTTGAATTTAAGGAATGCATGAATGTGAAAAAATAGCAATAGATATTATAAATGAATAATGTATCACAAGTGTTTGCTTGTAATGGCAAGACTGAGAGAGCTTGCATGTTCTTGTATATGCACCAATTTATGACAAAAGAGCAAAATTCAAATCTAATTAACCCTGAGAAGATTATACATGTATGTATCTTCTCACAGAGGACACGCAAAATAGGTCTGGCGACCCAAACATTTAGCTTGCGATGAATATGTAAGGGTTCTTGCTATCGAAAAACTCGAAAGTCCGTTTCTGGGCAAATTAAAGCTGACCGTGTTATATCGGTATGCAATGCTAAATAAACCAACAGTGAATTTTATGTACGGTTTTAGAACAATTCGTTCATTTGCAAAAAAGCTATAAAAATTAAATTATTTTATTCTCCACATATTGCTGAGTGCTCGTGCCAGTGTATGACACAGCCAGGACTCCAGTTTCACAGTGTTATTGGGTTATCAGGGATATAGTCTATTGTACAGCAACATTCTATCAGGTTTTCAGGGACGTAGTCAGTTGTACAGCTACATTTTCATCTGGAGACTTTTCAAAAGTTGACAGATGTGAGAGTAGTGATCTAAGCCCCAAACCAAAACACTCAAAAAAAAAAAAAAAAAAAAAAACTAAGATGATTAAATTGTCATTTATGGTACAGTAGGTTGACCCTAGCATGCACTTTTATGCAAATCTCGCTTGTTTTGAGAGGGGATAACAATAAAATTTTGATTCTAGAATAAGTCACTAGTTTTGAGAAATCATCATCTTCATCAACTCTGATTAATGTAGGAGATATTATGTCAGAGCATAGATAATGAAAACCTGACAAGGTCATTAATAATGACATTTGTATTATAGAAATTACTACACTCAAAGCAAGGTTAGCGGGAAAGAACATTTACATTTTAGATTTACAACAACGCTGCATATGATTTTTTACTCTGAAAGATATACCCAATTATATTCGCTGCGACTTTTGTGACATTCATACTAAAGCTCAATTGCATTTTGATTTTAAGCAAACCCTACAGAAAATAAAAGCTGCCTTTTTTAATTTCGTACTCTGAATCTTTAAAAATACTTGAAATTAATTAAAAAATAATCATATTCTTCGATATTTTGTGCCTGCCACATGATCATACATTTTAAATGTGCATCATTTCGATAAAATATAAAAAGAAAACACATTTAAATATATGCATTTCCCATATTTTGGACTAATTTGTACATACATTATTATTTCCATTTGCAAAGTCAAATTTTATGAAAAAATAGAATTGGTTAAAGGCTTGTAACAAACAAGAAAGTTGTCAGCTATATTTTACTTTAATTCATTTATTTATATATTTTTGTTCTTATTTTGAATTTGCTTTGGATTTTTTTTTTTTTTTTTTTTTGGAGGGGTGGCGGTTTTTGTTTGTTTGTTTTTTGTTGTCGTCATAATATTAACACTTCAGAAAAAAAGATATTGACAAGAAACTGGCATTATGGGGACTTGTCATATACTTGCATATTACACTGTCCTGATCCCATGGATACCAAAATTTACTTACCAGATAACTATTACTGTGCAGGTTACTGACATCATTACACATTCTATCTTTAGATGGATGTTATTGTTGTTTGTATGGAAAATTTGATTACGAAGTTCTGAGTGAAGTCCAGCCCAACAAGGATTCGATCCATACCTCACGGTTTCACTCATTGTAAAACATATGGCTTATCCTCTTCATAATTCAAATTAAACCAAAAAGCATGAAAAAATGAATGCCTAGAAAGAAACAAAATGACGGTGACAGTCCCATGCTCAGCTGACCTTGGATTCACAGATTGGAGTGGTCATGTGAACCTAAGAATATTATCAAGGTCACCTTTGTCTAAGACCCTGATGACTGTTTGCAATGTCCATGATATCAGTCTTCACTTATTGAGTTCAGGCAGTCATCATCTTTTTTATGTGAAAAGTGACACAATCTACTATTACCAAGATATTACCCAATGTGTCAGTTTGAGCTTTCAAGGCCACGAGCTCAAAATTAACATTACCCTTTATTTTGATAACTTGTCAAAAACTCAAAAAATGACAACAGTACCATGCAACAAATAAATTTGCTGTGGCTTGAGTCCAGGTATATCCCAACCATGTTTGAAGAGATTGTTCAGTTTGTTAGAAGTCAAAAACAAACAAACAAACAAACAAAAAACACAAAACAAAACAAAAACAAAACAAACAAACAAACAAACAAACAAACAAACAAACGACAAAAATTTGTGAAAACTAAAAAAGTTGCAGCATGCTCTGGTGAACAAACTTACGGTTTTGAGGTCCCTAGAAGTGTCCCTATGTAACTTCCAACCAATTGGACAGGACAGGTGCTTTTGCAGATGATTTAAAATGTTACCCGCCACCATTCACACAAGAAAGAAAGAAAGAAAGAAAGAAAGAAAAAAAGAAAGAAAGAAAGAAAGAAAGAAAGAAAGAAAGAAAGAAAGAAAGAAAGAAAGAAAGAATTGAAGTGCCACCTGTTTAACAAATTAAGGTCTGGAGGTCCCAAGAAATTTCCTCATGGGTTTCATAACATTTAGTTTAGCAGTTCTGGAGAAGATTTTTGACGATTTTGCCAAGAATTGAACAAAAAAAATCATAAAAGTGCAAAATTAATTAATGTTTGAACAAACTTGGCAGGTGCAAGGTACATTACCACCAAATTTGAAACGATTCTGGTTGGTGTTTTGGGGGAAAAAGTAAAAAATGCAAAATTTTATTGCAAGCTCTATTGACTTACATGGGAATACATTCATTCACTGACAGGCACCCGGATTGAAAAAAAAATTGTTGAAAATATGGGATCCAGAGTATCTCCACCTGGTGAACACTTTTGTTTTATCCTCGTGCAAGCTACATTTCTGCCAAGTTTCACAACAATAGCAAAAACATAAATATAATTGTAAAAATAACTACTTTAAAAATGGCATCACAAGCTGTTGAACAAATTACGGTAAAAGAGTCGCCAGAAGTACCCCTACTGCAATTACGAAGCAATTGAGAAAACTAGTTTTGATTTTTTTTTTTTTTAAGATTTCGTCAAAAAAAAAAAAAAACGAAGGAAAAATTCAATTCAAAATCTTATAATGCATTGCGCGCGACGACTTTGAATAAACTTGTTAGAGATCTACCCAAGTTGTCCATGAGCCAGACTGAAAATTGGTACCATCTGAGGGCACCAAACAAAACCTTTATACCTGCGTTGGTACACCTTAGGGTATAACAAAAATGCATGATGGACTTTCCGGAAGCTCCGCTGGAGCCCGTTAATGCAATTTTAAAATGTTATACCCAGACGGCCCAAAAATGCTGTATATGGTGAATCCTGTTTGATATAGTAGGCCACTACATTATAATTAGACTTGAAATATACATACTATGTTTGTATCCAGTTAACAGCTGGCACAATGATAAAGTATAAAAGCATTTTTTGCGTTTCAAACGCGACCGGTTTTAGCACTTTAATGCATTGTCAAGCTCCATAACGCACAGATGTTGAAATAATTTTCAGTCCAGTATAATCTTGACGTTATCTGTTGTTACAGTGAAATCTATTAGCAAAGAAGCATATTATGACGTTCATATATTACGTTACTGATTTAGGCCTATTACATGACATATCAATTAATAATAAACGTCTTGTAATGAAAATAGGCCTAATTTGTCCCAGATTACTATAAATAATTAGTAAATTACACTATTCAATCTAGGCTTGTATTTACGTTGGAATATGAATTGCTTTTACTTTCTTTCTACGTCAGAATCATTTGACATCTGATATATGGGACATACAAAGAATTTCGGCACAAGATTAGAACGACTATCAATATGTTCACTAAGCTGGATTTGCCGTGTCTCAGGCACCGGTATTTGCTGTCTGTGTTCAGTCATGCGCCTGCGTAGTTCGTTGCCCGTAGATGCTATGTATACCTCATTGCACCATCTACAGACAATCGCATGAATCAAATGTTTGCTCAACAGTCCATTTCTGTTCTAATTTGAAAGTTCGGTAGCTTTCTTGTTGTGTCCAGCGAAATTGTGTCAGTAACTATCATGTTTTTACAATTCTTACAACGGGAAGACCACATTTTATTGCTCCCGCCTTAACTGTCCCTTGATTCAAAGTTTGTTCTCGTGAGAATTTGTTTTAAATTACGAGGCTGTCTTTGGCTTGAAATAAAATTAAGATTTTAAAAATATTTCGCCAAGTGAGGGATTCATTTCCAAAATTTTAAGGGTTTCACATATTTGTGGTATTATCACTGGATTGTTAGGATTGTATCTTGTGATAATGACCAGATTTTTGTCGTCCCCCTTGTGATTTTTGCGGTCCTTTCTTAATGATTCTTGTATTACACTTAAAGCTCGCTGAATACCCATTGAAACGAGTGAATGTGGGTAGTGCCTGGCATTTAGAAAATTTCCTAGTTCATCCAGACACGTTGCCTTTCTATTTGTATTTTCTACAATTGTACAGATCCTTCTTGCTTCATTATATGAGATATTTGTCTTAGTGTGCCGTGGTTGACATGAATTGAATGGCACGTATTGATGAGTATCTGTATTCTTGTTGTATATATCCAATGAAATCTTTCCATCATTTTGAAGAATTTTCAAGTCTAAAAATTCTAATTCACATTGACAATATTTCATTTCATATTAAATACTTGGTTCAAGCTGATTTAAAAGTTGGTGAAAATCGTGTAAATGTGACAGCGACTTTGTCCACATTATAAAATAGTCATCTAGATAAAGTTTCCAGTTCCTTTTTAAAAAACATGGCGAAGGATTCGGGTGTATTTCTAAGTTTTTCGTACAATAAAACTTCTATATATCCAAGACTAAACGTTGCATAACTAAGTTGGTGCACATTTAGTTCCCATCGCACACGCTTTTTTTCTGCATATAATATTCTCCATCAAATCTGAACACATTATTTTCTTATATTAGTGAAAGACCCTCCACAATAAATTCTCTGGTGAAACGTTGATTTTTTTTGTGTGTGTGTCAGGATATTTGTTCAGGCAGAATTCAATCGTACGCTTTCCTAACTCATGAGGTATGTTACTATATAAATTAATCACATCAAAACTGACTAAATACCAATCCTTGACTTGCTCTCGTGATATGTTATTGATGAAGTCGATATTATCACACACGTAGCTGTCGACATGTAATAAGTACGGTTTTAAAAATTCGTTTATGAGTTCACTAAGCCTACTCGTATTGCATACAGGTCCTGCGACGATTGGCCGGAATTTTAAATCTGTGGGTCGAATGATACGGACATATATACAATCTCGTTCATTTATAGCCTTTTTGATAATATCAGACTTATGAACTTTCGGTAAGCCGTATAAATTACTTGTTCTTGACTGCTAACCATCCAGATAATTTCTTTCTTTCCTTTAGTCCAGGAGATGAGACACCTTTATTTATGTTTTCGAGTGCATTTTGTTTGAACATGTTTTCTAAGGCAGAAATACCTGGAGAAATCAAATCTGGCAGTCTTACAAGCTGAAAGTGGTCCATTTTCTTTCCATGCAGCTGTTTTGGAGGGAATCTCGCCTTCCAAAATTGGCACAAAATTAAGGGGTAGGGGAAATTTAAACGGCCATATCTTCGTCCATATTGCTTACATCAGAATGAGTTACCCCTCAAAATGTTTCTATTTAGCCCCTCTATCCAATAAAGCAAACCAAATTTGAATATGTTAATTAGTGACGTCAACAGAGGTCATAAGGTCACCAAAACGGGTCAGAGGCTATACCTCCTGGAGGCTCCAGAAAAAACACCACAAACTAGAAGAAACAAGACCAAAATGGTTTATTTGACTTTTATTCAGTAGAAAAGATAATGCTTCACACATCTGCCTACAGTAAATCTTTGTAAAAGACAATCTGCATTGTTTCAAACAAACTGATTCAAATTACATTGCTTTTTCATCAAATTTTGACATTTTCCACTCTGGTGCATTGCTTGACATTGTAAAGTGGTCCGCAGCTGTTAGGCTAACTTTCTGAACTACAGGATTACGCAAAGCTCGGATACATTGCTTATGGTCTTTACTGACCACTTGGATGATAGAGAGGACTCAACAGATGAAGTTCGGTACTTGTGAATGGGACTGTAAGTTCACAATGACAACATCTCTAGCATAACTCGTTGCCATTTCCAAACACAGTCAGACTTGCTGCAAAATAATGGAAATATATAGCACCCTTTGATATATCAAGAAAGCTGAATCAAGGGTTTTCAAGTGCTTTATAAATCATCTTCGATTTCATAGTCTGAATCATCAGAGTCAAAGGAATTTTCATACTCATCCTGGTCATCATTGTCTGATGGTTCGTCAGCTGTAACGTGCTCAGCTATGTCTTTTGGCATTTGGTCCCCACCAAACCAGACCATCTGGTATTTGCCATCTGTTAGTTTCCAACCACACTCAGTAGGATCAATTGAATCAGATATTGGGTCCTGGAGGTGTGCATTTCTTCAAATCATAGTCACATAGTTTGTCCTGTTCAGCTTTTGTGAAAGAACTCGCCTGGATGGAGGAAGAGTGATAGCATCTGCTCCTTTAATTTTGGCTAGTGGTTCAGACACCTTTCTAGGTGCATACTTCTCTCTGGAGATTGCGTACCTGGCTTCCCCTAGGTTAGAGACTTTTGCTTTGTTGTTGCCTTCAGAGATCTCTTTGCTTTCTCCCAGCTTAGCAAAGAGATGTTGGTAATACTCTGACGACTCTACTTTGCCAACCCCGTGTCAACGAATTTTTGGGCCCCCTTTCATATTTGATTTTTGTCGCATTTCATGTGACATCTTAACTACAGTTATAACATTGATGATGTTAACAGTGCAAAATAGCAAAATTGGTCATGTTACACTAGACTAAAGGTAAAAGGTGCTGGTCACAGTGTTTTGTCAGCTCAGCATGAGAATAGATTCTGCGCAAAATGTAGTCCTGAATCATGTGAATGGCATTATAATTGATGCGGAATTATGACCAGATGACTCGATCCTAAGTTTAATTTCTAATAGAAAATGGGAAATTTAACTTGGTGCAAGTATGTTTGCGATCTGAGTATAAAAGTAATTTTTATGAATAGCTGAGCTACCCAAACTACATGTACACATACTTCTGTAAAATAACTATAAATGGCTTTTAATTTCCAGTTATGTAGGGAGGGGCAGGGGAGGCTTTTGTTTCCCAAATGTTTTGGCCACTTGACCCCTGAACAGTATCTAAGTGCCTCAGGGTGGATATAAATGAGGAAGAGGCTCTTTGATTCCAGACTATTGGGCCCCCTTTTGGTATCTAAATGCATTAAGTGGATCTTGAATATTTGGGCCCCCTATTTGTAAGTAAATGCCTTGCAGTGGATATAAATGGGGAGGGGGCCTTTTGGTTTCAGTATATTTGGCCCCTATTTGTACCAAAGGGTCCCCCCTCCCCATTTATATCCACTCTATGACACAAACAAATAGGGGGCCAAATATTTGGGAACCAAAGGGCCCCCTCCCTGTGTATATTCACTGCAAGGTATTTACCAAATAGGGGGCTCAAATATCCTGGAACCAAAGGGACCCCCTCCCCCATTTATATCCACTGTAAGGCATTTACTTACAAACAGGGGGCCCAAACATTCTGGAACCAAAGGGCCCCTTCCTATTTGTATCCACTTCAAGACACATGCAAATGGGAGGCCCAAATATTCTGGAACCAAAGGGCCCCCCTCCCCATATATATCCACTGCAAGGCATTTACTTAAAATAGGGGGCCCCCAAATATTCTGGAACCAAAGGGCCCCCTCCCCATTTACATCCACTTTAAGACACAAACAAATAGGGGGCCCAAATATTCTGGAACCAAAGGCCCCTCCCTCCCCATTTATATCCACTGCAAGGCATTTACTTACAAAAAGGGGGCCCAAATATTTTGGAACCAAAGGGCCTCCTCCCCATTTATATCCACTTCAAGACACATACAAATGGGGGGCCCAAATATTCTGGAACCAAAGGGCCCCCCTTCCCATATATATCCACTGCAATGCATTTACTTAAAAACAGTGGGCCCAAATATTCTGGAATCAAAGAGCCCCCTGCCCATTCACATCCACTTTAAGACACAAACAAATACGGGGCCCAAATATTCTGGAACCAAAGGGCCCCTCCCATTTATATCCACTTTAAGACGCTTACAAACAGAGGAAACCAGCTGAAAACCCACATCCCTGAGTCCATTCCAGAATATTTAGGTCCTCCCAGTATGAAAGAGCTTTCTTTAAAAAAAAAAAACTGGTGTTTTATTGTATTTTTTTCATTCATATCAAGAGCCAGATATGCCGCGTATGTATCTCCAGCAATGCAGATAACCAGGAATCAGGGGGAAATGGAGACACCCGGATCTATACATGTGGGGTAGATTTGTGCTAAAATATGTGTCGCACAAATAAAAAAAAACAACATGGAGGAATTGTGAGATAATTCCTACAAGGTATTGGGGGGGGGGGGGGCGCAAATGTTTGCAGGGAGGCCCAGGGAGACGTTCGGCAAATGAATGGGCCCCTGGGGGACCATCCGTTCGGGGGGGGGGGGGGAGGGCAAGTATTCTCTGACACCGGTACTTGTTGATGGCTTATCTGACATTGTCACAACTGACATGGAGTAATGCAGACTTATCAACTATCATGTAGCTTTCACTGCATCTTTACAAAACACAAGTGCATAAAATATCACTGCATCTAGATACAAAGCACAAGTGCATAAAATATCACTGCATCTGTACAAAACACAAGTGCATAAAACAAAGACTAAGGATGACACAAACAGCACATTCACGAAATAAAATAAAGGCTGATAACTTTCCTGCTCACCAAAAGCAAGCAGTAAACTGACTGGCTTTTCTACTGGCCTAACTTAGGCCAAGATTAAATGTCTTTCCAACAACAGAATGGAGAAAATGCACTGTCCTTTTGCTTACCATTCTCTTCGGCCTACTGCCTACCTAAAGCAAACAACTGGGACTTTACTAGTTAACTGCTAAAGTGTCAAAAACAAAAAATAATAAATAGATTAAGCCCTAATTACAAACTACATTTAACCAGACCTTATTTTAGGAACAGAAATGTGGCTAGACAATTCTAACAAGGACAGTGAGATTTTCCCACCAAATTACAACATACACCGCAAAGACCTGAATACAAATGGAGGCGGCATTTAATGATAAAAAAACTGATAAAACGTAAGCAGAAACCAATTAACCACATGCACTCATCCCATAAACATTTCAATGTTGAAATCTACAAGAAACATAAAGGACACACCCAGTCAAAGATACGAAAATCTTATTCTAAATATCTCATTACATTATCGAAACTAGTTTTGTGCAGAAAAACAGCAAACACTTCTGGTACATCAAATCCGGACAGAAAGACAATACAAGACCTAATTGCACTCGAGCACTGGTCAAACACGTGGGGCATGAAGTTCAACATCAACAAAATTTTGTTATATCATGCAAATCAATAGGACCAAATAACCTAAACACCACTGTTACCATCTATACCAACAACAACTTCGACAAGTAACACACAACCCATATCTCTGACTTATACTTAATGAAAAACTTAATATGTACATCACAAGCCGAAAAACACAGAAACTTGTTCTTTCCAACAATGGTGATTGACTGGAACAATCTCACCAATCACCTAATTTCTGCAAAACAATAGACACTTTCAAAAGCAGACTGTCTGCAACATGATACTTGGACTAATTGTCCTACACCCTGGGAACTGTTACTCCAGGAAAAGATCTGCCCAGTATTTATACAGAACAGAACAGAACAGAACAGAGATGGGGTTTCCCCTCTTTCAGAACAATGCGATGTGCTTGAGGCAGGAATTCCCCACTTTCAGTTTCACAATGCAATGTACATGATGTACTTGAAGCAGGGATTCCCCACTTTCAGTCGTTACCATGCAGTGTACTTGAAGTGGGGATTACCCACTTTCACTATGAGAAGTTCAGTTTAAAATAAATTTCACTTACTGTTGCTTGTTAGGCCTAATCACTGATTGATACATAAATTACCCCAACATACGTAAATATAATCAAATGAATTGAGCAATATTTTGAAATATGTTCCGCATACATTTATCTTTGATAGGTAATGCACAAGGGCAGAAGATGTCAATATTTGATGTAGGAACGAAAAACTTAAATCAGTTTGTTTTTAACAATGCAGATTGTCTTTTACAAAGATTTACTTTAGTCAGATGTCTGAAGTATCATCTTTTGTACTGCATGAAAGTCAAATAAACCATTTTGGTCTTGTTTCTTCTAGTTTGTGGTGTTTTTTCTGGAGCCTCCAGGAGGTATAGCCTCTGACCCGTTTTGGTGACCTTATGACCTCTGTTGACGTCACTAATTAACATATTCAAATTTGGTTTGCTTTATTGGATAGAGGGGCTAAATAGAAACATTTTGAGGGGTAACTCATTCTGATGTAAGCAATATGGACGAAGATATGGCCGTTTAAATTTCCCCTACCCCTTAATTTTGTGCCAATTTTGGAAGGCGAGATTCCCTCCAAAACAGCTGCATGGAAAGAAAATGGACCACTTTCAGCTTGTAAGACTGCCAGATTTGATTTCTCCAGGTATTTCTGCCTTAGAAAACATGTTCAAACAAAATGCACTCGAAAACATAAATAAAGGTGTCTCATCTCCCGGACTACTTGTAAAGATGTTACGATTTTTGTCAATAAATTTTCTCAATTTATCACTCACTTTATTTTCTCTGTCTGGTTTGCATCGCTCATAAAATTGTTCATCATTAAGTAATGATTTTATCTTTTCAGCATAATAATCGGTGCATAATGACAACTGCTCCACCCTTGTCTGAATCGTTTTTTTTTTTTTGATAGGTTTGTCAGTTTGCAATTCATTCATAGCTTGGAGCTCCTCTTTAGTTAAATTATTTTTGTTGGTGGGTGAAGGTACTTTGTGGAGAGAGTGCGCAATTTCTTTCAGTCTGTCCATACATTTTTCTAATGTCTCATTTTGACTTTTAGGAGGGGTGAAAGAAATTTTTCCTTTAACCAATGATTCATCCCATTCCTTATCTGTATTGCGGAAAAATTCTTTCAGACGTAATGTACGGCAAAATTTTAAAATATCACATACTTATTCTTCTGTGTCTTTTCTTGGTGTCGGTGTGAATTTCACACCCTTTTTAAGCAACTTTACTTGTCATTGTGTCAATTGTTTGCTTGATAAGTTTATAATTTTACAAATAAATGTATTTGAAGCTAATATCTTCTTGGCTCCTGCTGTTGGGGGTATTGTTGCGCTCTTTCTCGCCATCTGTTGTATCTTTGCTCTTTTTGGTAGGTGTTTCTTGCTATTCATGATTGTCTCCGGTTTCTTTGTGGTCTTTGTCCTCTTTGATTTGTGTAGCCTTTTTGCTCTTGTAGCGGGCTCCATCGTGTATTTGGGCGTGGTCCTCTTTCTATGAAAGGAAACTCTTCTTCAGTTTCTACATTTAGGCCCAGTTCATATCTCTGACCTTGGTTTTGTCTGTCCAAAAGGTCTGTGTCATGTCTAGTTTGAAATACTTGAAGTATATTGTATGTAGTGTTTTGGTTTGGGGCTTAGATCGCTACTCTCACATCTGTCAACTTTTGAAAAGTCTCCAGATGAAAATGTAGCTGTACAACTGACTATGTCCCTGAAAACCTGATAGAATGTTGCTGTACAATAGACTATATCCCTTATAAAATGTCGGGGGGGGGGGGGGGGGGGCGGACACATACTCAACATCAGGGTGGGTTTGTGCCTCGGACATTTTTATACAATACCCTATTTTAATCCTACACCAAATATAAAAAGGTACCCTTTTTTAATCATGTAATGTATTGAATGTAGTGCTTCATTGGTGCATCCTAGTGCATTTTGGAGACCAACATTCTAATTTTAAACAAGTTTTAGCGTATTCTTACTGTCTACAAAAATCCCTCCCCTCAAGAACTTACTAATTACATGTATGTCCTATATCTCCAGTCTATATCCAAGATCTATACAATGTTGGAAAAAGGAATAAGACATTCAGTTCATTCAAATAATTGTTACCCCTATCCTGATCCAGCTGTGTACATTTTGGGGGGCTTTTCTTATCCTGGAAGTAATGAAAACATCACGGCACCTACCCAGTACAATCCTACATGGGAGTGCCTCCCCCCCCCCCCCCCTACATCGATCACCGAGCAAACACGGGAAAGAAAGGAAAGAGGAAAAAAATAACTACGGGGGTTTACCGGCTTTGCTGGCCGGTCTTCTACTTACATTCAATCATAAATGCTGAATATTTATCACCCAGCATAGGGACTTGCTGGTCGCCATATGCGGGGGGAAGAGCAGTTGTTTTAAGGGGTTTTGTCGGTGCTCTTTGCCTTTGTTTCCTTCTAGTTGTTGTTGGCAGGCTTTTTTTGTTTGTTTGTTTGTTTGTTTGTTTGTTTGTTTGTTTTTTTGTTTTGGTTTTTTTTTTCTTATTTATTTATTTTTTTTGTTTGCTTGCGTGTGTGTGTGTATGTTTTGGTTTGCTTTTCCCGGTGCTACCTATCGGTCTCTTTTGCTTGCAAGCATAGCAAAATAGTTAAAGTTTGCTTGTATCTGTTTAATACATTCACTTTCTGAAGACAAATTTCGTAGGAGTCGTATCGTCCGCCCTCTTGTACCCCGGCCAATATTGTCACATCGGCCGAAGGTAAAAAAAAAAAAAAAAAGAAAGAAAAGAAAAAAACAATGTTTCGATTTACTGGTCCCACTATATCCAGTCTTTTCTAAAAATCTGGCACCGAATAATAGCGAGGCGCCAATATTATATTATTCGTTTCCGGTGTGTGATGGAACTGGAAGGCGTGTCACTGCTAATCTTAGTGGATTATGGGGCTGGGTGGGTTGGCAGAGTCTCTTAATTAACATTGTATAGAAAAAAGGACAAAATGTAAAAAAGCATTGGGGGGGGGGGGGGCTACTGCCTGTTGGTGCAGATAGACAGGCGAGTATTGATCTAAATAGTATTGGTCTAAATGTATGAAAAGTATGTATTACTGGAAAGCTAATGACTACCCCCTCTTTGGTGCATATCATGAATAAGAGCTGCTATTTTTGAATATTGCATACCACAAAAAATAGATATGAACTCATCACAGCTATTCATTTGAATGTCACATATCACTGTAGGTGTGTCACAAATCAGAGCAACATTACTTTCACATATCAGGTAGCACAAATTGGCGCTTCTCAGTAAGGGCTGCAATACATTTATAAGCTTTAACATGTTAAAGCACCAAGGTGTCACTTGAAGTTCAATGAGTTGCAATTCACAACACATTAGATACAAAATGGAAAATACAGTACATTTATCTTAAGTGAAGTATAAGTAATAAAATAGAATTAGGCATATATTTTATATGCATGCATAAACAAAAGTGAAAATTATGACATTAATAACAATGACAACCAATGAGCAACTGTTTAAGTTATGTGCACTTTATGTTAATTGTATCCTGACAGTTGCGGCAGATCTTAGTTTGAATTCCCTTTATATAAATTCAACTGAATCAATTTAAAAAAACAGTTCCTTGCTGCAAGGCTGTATGCTATATCACCATGTACACTACTAGAAAGAGTTGTCAAAATATTACTTATTAATCAAGGGGTTACTAAATGTGCATAGGATTTATGGTGTCTCAAAGCATATAATGAAATTTGTTCCCAGTGTGGAAATAAAAGTGAGAGTTAATGGTGAGTAAAATGGAAACATACAACTGGAACCCACCTAAAATTTGAAGGGTCTGCAATGATGCTGTGTGTCACATGCTTTGGAGCGATCCATAAGGAAAGAAGGTTAAACTGATCTGTATAGTGAGACAAAAAATAATTTTCTATACAGCTTTATAGCGGAAAATTATGTGGAAACAGTCTTAATGTACATGTAGTGCCACCTGTTATTAGATTTCTAACATATAAACATGTGACAAACATATATAATCCAGCAACCCTCCCCCCCCCCCCCCCCGCCTGGGATCCAGTGGTAATGTTACAGCCATATAAGGCAGCAGTTGTGTTCTCTACATGTTCACAGTTTTGGTGTTTTTTGTTTGAGGCATTTCACTCAAGTTTTAAGTTCGTCATTTTGGAAAAAAAAATCTATTAAACCTAAATTAAAATTCTCTTCTCTCCTTGGTTTTCATTTTATGGATTTGTTTCATGAGTGAAACAAGCGAAAAAACATGCAGCATAACAGCAAAAGAAAGTCAGTTAACTGAATATGTCAAAATTTGTGCTGAAGGTCAAGGTTAACGGACCAATGCAGTAATACAATATTTTCTAGAACCATATCTGAAGGACAAACGATAATTACATTTGCTAAAATGTTTATAAATTGTTCCGCAGGCTAAAACTGTCAAGATCTTCATATCTTGTACATATAAACATAAGCAAGAAGTGTGAGAGAGAGAGAGAGAGAGAGAGAGAGAAAGAGAAAGAAAGAAAGAAAGAAAGAAAGAAAGAAAGAAAGAAAGAAAGAAAGAAAGAAAGAAAGAACCTGACGGTTAGTTAATGCAAATAAAGTTTCAAGTTTTTATTCGACTTCAGCGACACCATGTAGATAAAGTCAAAACCTGTCTTTTGAAAAACATTTTGAACAGATGGCGCTCATGGAGAACGTAGCCACCCAATGAAAATGAGAATCAGGATTAAGCCCGGATAATGTAACATCCGGTTTGAGTAATCTTGTTTTCGTTTGGGAACCAACGAATTCAGTTTGCACTTATTTGTATCTGCAATCTTTCCAAGGCCAGGTAATACGCAGTGACCAGGTAAACAGACAAACTAACAGGATGGATGAAGATGATCAAATCAGATTAAAAGCCAACTACAAACAGTTAGTGAGACAGTTAAAGGCTGAAGATGTACTGGATCATTTGTTTCAAGAGGGAGTCTTGCATGACGAAGATCTACAAGAGGTTCAGGCTGGAACAACGGAACAAAGCAGAAACCGAACATTACTTAAAATTTTGCCAAAGAAAGGGAAAAAGAAAGGCATTAGTGCTTTCAAAATATTCTGTGATGCAATGGAAGAGGCAGACTTTGGTCACTTAGTAAAAATGTTGAAGGATACGGACCCTGCAAGTTTCATCGATCCGACTGATGTTCGCGACTCGGCAGCCGAGTCTGTGGTCAGCATGGACAAAATGGAATTGCTTAAAGAGCAGTTGTGGCTTCAAACACATATGATTATGGAAGCAAAACAGGAGATTGACCGATTGAAACAAAATTTAGCATCGAATGCTAAAGAAAATGAGAAGGTTATGCAAAGATTTGAGGATTTAGAAGATCAAATAAGAGTGAAAGGTTTGACTCAGGAGCATGTGCTCGAATATCTGAAGGACTATGTCAATCAGCCGGGTGTTGACATTCCGGATAAATCTCCCTCACACAAACAACCGTCCAAACCACCTGTCGCAACTGTTAACCAAGCCACTCCATTTGAGTACGTTGGCCTTATTGCACACATTTTGGGAAAAGACATAGTGCGTTTTATGACCAAAACTGACCCAAAAATTGCACCACCAAATAACCATGCTGCCACCTTGAGAAGAGTTGTAACTGAAATGACAGAAAAACACAACAAATTGTTCAGTGAGTTAACGATGAAACTGAAAGTAACAAACATGAATGGATATGAAACCATTGGTAATGTGTCTGATGAAGTTTTTCTAGATGGAAGAATCAACTGGGGGAAAATTGTTGCCCTGTATGCCTTTGGCTGCTGGGTGGCACGAAGATGTGTTGAGCAAAGCATGAGTGATTTTGCTGAAACAATCGGTGACTTCGTTGGACATTACGTTGCAAAAAACCTTGGGCATTGGATTGTTGATCAGGGTGGCTGGGTGAGTATGAGGGTGACTTGTGTGGGTATTGAGTATGGTAGAGAGGTTCATGATAAGTTTCAAGCACATCAAATTGTACATGTTCTGTGCCATATTGGATTCTGCAATGTGTTGGAATATTCCCACAATGCACAGAGTCATGAGAATTCCGATATGGTGCGCCCATGTGGGAATCACATACAGAGCGGCAGACATTGTTGAGGATACTCGCAATGATTGCCGGAGAACACAACCTCAGATTGAAAGTGCCATGAAAAGTACATTTTACTGTCTCTTATAATGGAAATACATGTTGGAATTCTCATATGGTTCAAACCCATGTTGTTCGGTTTTTTCCTCTAATTTATTTTCAATGATAGTGTCCTATTATGCTATCAAACTTGACTCCAGTAAGAACATATGTCTTTTCTCTCTCACTCTTTCATACATATATTTAATATTTACTTGCTGGTGTACTCTGAGCTGCCCTTTCATGCCCACACAAGCAAGGACGTATTAGACTTACGAGTGAGCACAAACTATACTCCCCATATCTGAGATGCTAAAATGTGCGTGATGCGGGACAGTACAAACTGTGATTTAGCATATCGTGCTTATTGCCATATACAGTAACATATAATATACAAATCTGTGTGATGAAACTCAAAACTGCGAGATATATTTTTAATTTGAGTCATCTTTTTATTTGTAATCTACAGTTTTGCCATAGCTGTGATGCAATTTGTCAACAAAAGTCACCAAAATCATTGTGGTACATATATATTTGATTTAGTGCCCATTTATACTGGAAGGATCAATCTTCATATCAGTCAAAAAGAAAGTGAAAAGTAGCAAAAGCCATCAATATCAACCAAAATATTAATTCCCAGTCAGCTTATTCCAGTGACAACAGTTGTGGACCAATTATTATTTATAAATTTATTAAAACCCCCACTATTAATTAAAGTTCTACAGCTCGTTGATAATAAAAAGCACAACAAAACTCTTAGTACTTAATCCAAGGTTTCATGCAGAAGAGTTCTTGGTTTTAACATGAACCATTGTACATTTAAAGGTCCTTTTGACTGACCATATTCAAATTTGATACATGGGTGACTCATGGGTTCTCACCATACAGTGCACTTTAAAAAATATGGATGTGAAAATAATACTTTTATTCAAATTCTTATTTCAAAAACTCACTGCACCTTCCATTGTCACTTTCCGTTCATTTCTGACACCCACAAGGCGCGAAATGCTAGTGATGTCACAAACGCAACACTGCTGGCTGACAGTAAAGACTGACCATGATTGCGAGCTATGGCTGTCAAGTATGACTTGTTTTAAACATATTCACCCTTCATCAACAGGATTAAAAATGTATGTAGAAATATTCATTCTCATTCTTCTTCCCACCCAGGATGGGTTGGTGTGTTGCTGTTATTTGTAGCAATACAAGTTCTACAGCTTGTTTACATTTGCCCCAAAGACCTGAAATTATGTAGAGTGTTGACCCGTGCAGTCAAGATTTACAGGGACAAGTGGCAAGGCCCTCGGAACAGATGATTGATCTAACCTATGTAATGAACACATTTGTGGAAAGTGACTTTGATTTGTCAAATATGACGATGCTTAGGATAGGTTTGGCAAGAAAAACCTACTGTTGTTGCCAAATGCGGTCCCATCGCTGGACAAAGGAAGAATTCATGGAACTGGCCAAATTAGGCAATACTCATTAACCAAGGAACAGTGATACTTTTTTTTTTATTTTATTTTTTTTACAGTGAAACCTCCTTTACCAAACACCTCCTTGTACTGAAAACTTTTCCTCAGTCCCAATTGTATGTTTTCATTATGAGCAAAACTCCCAATACTGAACACCCCTCTATATCGAACACTATTGTACTGTCCCAAGCACGATCGGCCCAGGGAGGTTTCACTGTAATCAATACCAATTTTAGTTGTGGCCACTAAATAATTCATTTTAAATATTTTTACCATTTACACATTTCATGAGCCAAATTCTGGAAACATTAGCTTTTGGTAATTGGCTAATGGTCAGAATGGTCCTTTAACTGTGTGGTTGCTGACAACTGAAAAAAAGGTGAAAGGGCTCTGCAAAGAAGCAGTTGAATATTACATGAAATACATACATTTTAACAATATGTCTGCCATGGATATCAATATTGATCATGGCTTGAACCCAAAGAGCTCAAGTTTACATTGCAAGATACAGTGGAACCTCCCTATACCAAATGGTGCTGGGACTGGACAGAAGTGTTCAGTATAGAGAGGTGTTCAGTAAAGGGAGGTTTGCTTAGGATGAAAATATGTACAATACCAACCTAACGAAATTTAGTTTTCCAATTTTGACCACCAGGATCGCGTGACGAGATTAACTGGTATTTCGCGGGAAGTGAGACACTACGATCAGCAGGTCATCGACAGCCATATTAAAGTGTATAGCTGTAAAGAAAATGGGGAAGTTTGGAAGAGTGATATTTTGATCAAGTTGAAGCTGTATTGCGCCTGAAATACGCCTGTGTACAATTGCAATTTATCAGGCCGTAGCACTGATACACGCAAAATGTCGAATCTTGACAAATATCCATGGATGTGTGGGGTTACGTGCCACAGTTGCACAGGTGAGCCTCCGCTGTGGTCATGATAGCGTGTCCCAGTTGGTGACAGCAGACCAGCGTAACTATGAATTTCTAGGCCAGTGCTAGGATTTTAAAATTAGTAGCCAAAATTTCAATTTTTCTAGGAAAGAGCTACACAGACTTGAAATCTGTTAAATTTCTGCATGAAAATAAAGAATTTTGGGGAAATTTTAGTAGCCATTTGCTTCTTTTAATAGCCATTTTGAAGTTTTAGTAGCATTTGGCAATTTTGGCTACTGCTAGCGCTAACATAGGAATTTAGTCATGTGCGCTCTTGTCACGATACGGTGACAAAAGGGAGAACTAAGATTTCGTTAGGCCCCTATTGGGACTCAGAAGAAGTGTTCAGTATAAGGAGGTGTTCGGTAAAGGGAGGTTTTACTGTACATGAACTTGACAGCTGTTTAAATTGGAAGTTCATTGAAAATCATCAATATTCATTTTACATGGAGCCATCGTAAATGTTTTCATTGTTTTAGGCTTGTAAGAAGGCTCGTAAAAAGATGTTCCCAAGTACTGTGTGCATATTTCATGGTTATAAGAAACTTATTTTGAAGATCTGTGGTCTTAAAGTATTTTTGTTGTTGTTGTTGTTTTAGGCTGCCTTTGATGATCAGTTTCCAGAGCAAGGGGACACAGAAGACACAAGATGGAAGGCCATGTTGTTAGGAGCTGTTGGATTAGGTGCCCTAGTCACCATTGTTTCCACTCGTTTCTGAGTAGAAAACATGAACATTCACCCGTCATTTCTGACTTGATGCAATTTTGTTGTCATCCTGAATTGGTCTGTGGAATGAAGATGATACATGAAATTCTTGCATCTGCGGAATCTTCATAACTTCCAAAGATGTGTCACTTTTTTCCTGCCGACTAAGACTATATGAAATTGCTATATAACTATAAAGCTGATTGCAAGGAAGTGACAAATATTGTGCACGCAAATGTAAATCCTTTAGCAGTGTACCATGCCTCCATGCCAAGAGATGTATTATTTGTCTAGTCACACAGGGGACTGCCACGGGTATGATCGTTGATGAATTGAAACAAAATCAGTCAAGAAATGTTCAGTGTATATTCACAACTTTGTGCATCACTTAAAGTAAGGTGCAATGTACATGTACATACAATCGCAAGGTAAAATTTATATGAATTATAGCAGGTAGCCATCAAGAAGACAATGAAAGCTCATAATTTATATTCATGTTTATAGCTTCAGTGTAAATATCATTTAGGTATATAGTGATCAGATTTGATCCCATTATCATGATTGTGGTGACAGTGCCTCAGATTTTGTAATTTACAGCATGGCCGAAAGACAGCTTCTTGCATATGACATCCAGGGCTGAACATGTTTGGTGTCTGGTGCTTGCTGATGTTCTGTTGCTTGAAGAGAAGAGTAAAGGTCAAAGAGTACTTACAGCATTTAGTGCCAAAGTTTACCATGAAATGGTGAAGCACAATGACATAAATGTAGAAAGTTTGGATTTGCAGAAGTAGGGCTCTGAAAATTTGGACTTGACTCTTATTTGATGCTTGTCACAAGCACTGGAGTTGCTCATCAGCCACCCTGCTGGGATGCTCCCAATCCAAAACAAAATCAAGCTCTCGTTATTTTCTCATCTTCAACAATGTATTTTAATTAAAAATGACATACCATGAAAAATTGTACATGTATCAATGTACCCATAGTCCCTGTACTATTTGTGTAGCAATACAGCTAGGTGTAGTATCTATAATGCCCTGAATATGTTGACTTACAAGTGTGTGTACAGCGACACCAATCTTCAGCAATCACCATCTCCTTGCAAACTGCTGTACAAAATTCCTGTTCTTGTTCTGTCCAGTGTAGGGGTATTCCGTGGTATTTGTTCTGCCACAGACATTACATTTAGATACTTTCAAGCTATTTTGTGCAGAAACCATGGCACAAGATAAATAAATGTCTAGATCCAAATTTTTATTCTTTTTGTAACACTTCTGTAAATTGCATTGATTTATTGATTGATTGAATATATTAATGTAACTATATGTGATATGGACCTTACACCCATTAGATATTGATTCATTTTTCAATTAAATGTTTCTTTGCAAAATTATGCATTATCTACAACACATGTAATATAAGTGGCAAACATGCAGTTTTACTGAGCAAAGTACTGTTACTGACCTGATGTAATTTGCATATATGACATTTTGTCTGTGAGTGACCAGAATATCATGAACAGTGAAATGTTTGATGCAAATCACATTTAGATATTTTAATTGTAAAATGGTATGTCTTTTCTACATCATTAGCTGAGATTATTTATTTTATGTCAATATAGTAACATTTGTTAACTGGATTTGGTTTTAAATCAATACACCAGGGGCATTATCTACATGTTTCTGACTATAGCCTTTAACAAAATATGGAAAAAATTGTGATTGCTTTAGATTTTTTTATTGGTGCTATTGTCACAAAGCCAAGCAGTGAAGGGGGGGGGGTGCTTTATCTAGAGACAATATATTTATGGGTATTATTGCAGTTTGAGCTGTTTTGGTACGTACATAGTCAAAGATGGTTCCAATAATTGACTCTTTTGGAAAGAAAAAAAAATGAAGCTGCACTATTGTGTTGTTTGGAAAAATGAAAGGCACTAAACCTGGGGAAGCAGAAATTGTTTTTGGAAATTAATAAAATTGCTTTCTAGCCATGTGAATAATGGCTGAAAAAAACTAAAACTCATATATTTGCACATAGGTAAACCATTACAATTCAAGATTTCCTGTATCTTTTAAATAAAGGAACAGATAAAGTACAGTAGTCCCACTTCTTGGTGGTTTTTCAAAAGGAACTGTTGTACATGTTTGATGACACACCTTTATCATTCACATTTGAACATATTCAAGTCGCTGTCATTAATGAATTTTCTAGTATTTAGATAGGGGCATCAACTTACAACTAAAATTGTTCATAATGTACCAGTTCGTCCAGTCTATAAGTTTTAGGTAATCTAATAGCTTGGTTGCACTCGTCTTTTGAAGTGGCAGTTTGTGATCATCATGACCTCTTTTCCATTAGTCATGTGCAACAGACCCGTGATTTCAAGTTTTAATATACTGTATTATCAAGACTGAAGAGTCTGTCCTCTTCTTATCCATGACAATCATGACATCATAATTATACTCTAATTGTTTACGTCACATGTTTAGTAAATGTACCGCTTTTTTGGTATACATGGAGAAGATAATTAAGTTCTCCAAGCCTCCACATCCTGCTGACGAAGCTCCAGGGGGCCGAAACATGTGGAGGAAGACGCTCCACACTACATGGACATGTATAGCTAGAACTAGTTGGTTTTGTTTTTCTTTACTTTTTCAGTCTGACCAATTTCGGATGCACCAAATTAAGATGATCTTGGTATTTGTAAACTTCAATTTCCCTAAAAGACACTAATTTTGTGAGAAATGGGTATCTAGGCCAGTCTGTCACAGTGGCATGGCTGGCTGTGTGACCTCTCTAATTGACAGGTGTGAACCCCAAGCTTTGTGGTGGGAAATTAATATATAGGTCTCGTATTGATTAGATCATAGGATCAGTATAATTGAGAAAATTCTGGTCCTTTTTTACTGAGCAAGAGTTTTGGTAATCACCCAAACTCTTGAAGATTCAAATAGTGTGACATCAGGCAAAACTGGCACTTTGTAAACAGATGGATTGGGGCCTCACTTCAGCTTCATTAGTCCAATTACATCAAAGGAAGTGCTGGTGAGACCACTCTGTTAGGTTAAGTGACAGGGCATTAAACAGAGCAACTGTATTGAATTAGGCTCTTTAAGGCAAAAAAGAAATAACACAGAGAAGAAAGTAACAGAGCTAGGTACATGTGAAAAGGAGGAAATAAACGGTATGTTTGTGACTCGACCTATGAGATTTTTACCTTAGCTGTCAGTCCGCAAAGTCTATAGGATGGTCCATCGTGCATCTGTCTGTCCACAATTTACATTTTTGACTTCACAATAACTGTTGGCCAGATGGACTTAATACTTCGTGGGGATCTTCTTTTGGCAGGTCTCTACCAATTTTGTACAATTCATCATGGTCCAATGAATTTTGTATTCTTTTTAAATTTCAATCTCGCTGAGCCTGTCCTTTGTCTGGTGTCATCGGCATACATTTGTCAACAATTAACACTTTTGACTTCTCAAAATCCGTCAACTGGATTCACTTGAAGCTTGGTATGAATGACCTTAAGTTTATATGTATCAAACTGGTTGAAATCACCATGGTGCCATGATCTTTACCTCAGCTGACTTGTCAGACAGCTGAGCTTATGTGGTGGCTCTGCATGCATTGTCCCTCAGTCTGACGTCATTGAAAATTCAGATTTTAGACTTCTTTTCGAAAACCGTCAACCAGATTTACTTTAACCCTTCAAGGGTCAAGTTATTTTTTATTCCATGGAAAATAAAAGTGACAATTTTCATTGAACATGGTGCAGTGGAAACATTTTTTTTGAAGCATACCAAAACTATATATCATTGTGATGGCTGGAATACCAAGTTTCATTATCTGCAATAAATTGCCAATAGTCACGTGACTGGTTGCCATGGCAACCACTTTAATCACTCATAAATGGCAATAAATCATTAAAAATCTGCTGAATTAGAGAACAAAGTATCTCTTCATTTTATGTGAAGCACCTTTTGTCCAAATATGCATGGTATTTGGATAACTGGAGATATGAACTTCAAAGTAAACTTCAAAAAAAATATAGATGACATGACCTGTTTCCATAGCAATGGTTAAAATATTGTTTGTACTTGGCTAAAAATTGGAAAAACTGCATTTTTATATAGATCTGCAGAACCAGTAAGAGGCAGCTACTTTGCATAATAGTCACCATAAGTATTCATAGATTATGTTTCAGGTAAAATATTCTGCAAGAAATGACAGAAATAAAATAAAGCTGCTGTACCTTTATGAAAAATTTGTTTTTTCCCCTTTTGAATATGTTGCCATGGAAACAAAGTGTGATTGGATTCACAATTATATATATGATGCCTTATACTGACATTTTGTTTGCAAATGTTGATGACATGCATGCATGCATTTTACATGCAATAATAAGAGTTATTTATTTCAATGCAAAAAGCAAAGTAGGCCTTCATTATTGGCTGCCTATCACAATCTCTGAGACAGACAGCAATATTATCATGTGTCTGTCTGCTACCATGCTCCTTTCCTACTCCTGGATGCTGCCCTCTTTGTGATGTCACGCACCTCAAGGGAATCATCGGGGAATCCCCTGAATGACGAGCAGAAACACTAGAGGGGGCGGTAGACATAAATAGATCGATGTGTTTCTTGGGTGAAACACAACAGCTATCTATGTCAAGTTAGGTGATGGTCTATGAGTTGTGTACACAACTAAGGCTAAGCAAGTGTTAGCCCAGCATAAAATCACGTGATTACCGGTCGTTAACGACCAGTCTGACCCTTTAAGGGTTAAGCATGAAGGGAATGTACCTTGGGTGTGTCTGTATCAGCATTGGTCAAATGGTCATGCTTCAGGAAGTTTTAGCTCACCTGACTTGTCAGTCAGCTGAGCTTAAAGGATGGTCTGTCACCTGTCCATCTACAATCCACATTTTCCATTTCTCCAAAACTGTCAGCCAGATTCAGTTCACACGTGGTGAGAATGTACCTTAGATGGGTCTCTACAAGTTTGTAAAAATGGTCACGTCCAGTGATTTTTTGATTTTCTGGGGCATTCTGTGGAATTTTTTCGTCACCTACTGGACATTGTGCAAAGTTTGAGAGCTTGTAACTTGCGACAGCCATCTTTTGTCATTCTTTTTTTTCTTGTCACAAACTGTATTGGGACTCATTTTATGGGCCTTCAAGAAAAAAAAATCCTTTTTCTTCCCCAATCATTTGTACAAAAAAACCATGGATGGGACAAATTTTGGACATGGGTTGGTCACTGCACTTATGTCCCAAATTCTGCTCTGTTTACAAGTCTGTAAGGTGTTAGTGCCTATAATATGCTAATTTAGGTATTTCTATGGCAATTTTCACAGAAATTTGAATTCTTCAACTTGAAATACTTTTTAAATATGGAAATTAGCGGCATTGTGGACAGGACACTTTTGAAAACATGTCTTGAAAGCAAAAATAAGTCCACTTTCTACTGATACTTAGGACAAAAATACCTGGATCATGTGGAAAAAGATATTGTAATGTTTTGAAATAATTGATGGCTCTATTTTTATTTTATTTATCTTCGGACTCATTTCAACATGAAGAAATGTCCTGTCGGCAATATTCAGTACTCTGAAATTCTGATAATCTAAAAATTACAGCATCTTGGAAATCAAAACAAGTGAAGGGTTTGTTTTATATTCCACAGAACAATGTTAAAAAAGTGTGAATGTGACTTGTCAGTCTGCTGAGCTTTTGTGAGGGTCTGTCCCTCTCAGTCTGTCGTCTGTCCACAATTCTCATTTTTCGACTTTTTCTCAAAAACCGTCAGCCAGATTCACTTCAAACTTGGTGGGGTGTGCTTTAGGTAGGTCTCAAACAGGTTTGTTCAAATGGTCATGCTCCAGTGATTTTTGATTTTTTTTATAAATTTTGTTCTTTTTGGGGGGTGAATCTTAACAAACTTCTCAGAAACGGCTCACCCAATTGCTTTGATGTGACACAGGAACACTTCTAGGGACTCCTGGCTCTCTATGTGTTCACCAGGTGGCACTGCAAGTATATGGGTGACCTTGATCCTGTCCCAAGTTCACAGGGCCAGAAGTGTGATAAAGCTCTATATGTCACCTGAGCATAAGCTGTACACACTGCCCTCTTGTTTGTAATTTTTTTATGAATTTTTGTGTGTTTTTGCTCTTTTGACTTCTTCTTTATAACCCCTATGCAGATGAAGCTGAAGCTTGCTGGATATGTTCCTTGTGGAAGAGTCAAACAAAGTTGTTCACCAAGTGGCGCTGCTGTGGATTCCTGATTTTTAACATTTTTTTTTTCTAAATTGGTACTTGTGGGTAAATGCACCTTTCGTATTGATTACTATGTAAGTCAATGGGCATTCTAATGCTAATTCACATTTTCAACTGCTTCTCCGAAACCATCAGCGAGATTGACTTCAAACTTGGTAGCAGTGTACTTTGGGTGGGTTTGCACAAGGTTTGTTTAAATAGGTCATGCTCCATTGATTTTTTTGTTTTTTTTAATGTTTTTTGGGGGTGGAAATCTTAAAAAATCTTCTCTCTGAAACTGCTCACCTGATTGTTTTGATATCACACAGGGACAGTTCTAGAGGCTCCTAGATTTATATTTGTTTACCAAGTGGCGCTGCAGTTTTTTTCTAATTTTGTTATGATCTTTTGTGTGTTTTTCTTATTTTGGTCTTCTTCTCCAGATTAAGCTGAAACTTGGTGAATATATTCTTTCTGAAAGGGTCAAACAAGATGTTTACTAGGCAGTACTGCTTTGGATTCCAGATTTTTAACAGTACTTCCAATTCAGGTACTTATCTGTAAATGCACCTTTTCTATTGATTACTGTGTACTAAGTGAATGGGCATTCTAATGCTAATTCACAGTTTGGACTTCTCTGAAGAAACTGTCCGTAAGATTGACTTCAAAATTGGTGGCAATGTACCTTGGGTGGGTCTCTACTGAATAGTCATGCTCCATTGATTTTTTATGATTTCTTTTTTAAATTCTGAAAAAAAAAGATTTAATAGGAAAGTTTAACATTGGAATTTATTGTGATGGTTATAACTTAACTAATTTTGTTCAGTTTTGTGTCAAGCCTCGTAGGGATGTACCTTTTATGTACCTATTTATAAGTGTCTACCTTCTTTGTGCAAAGGAGTCATGCTACAGGGATTTTTGGATCTTGACCTCATTCCCAAGGCCACAGGACAAGTGACGTGAAATTTATTGTTCACTTGAGATCTGTTTTGGGTTAGGACCTTGATGTTGTACATGTTAATGTTTCTCTATCAAGTTCATGCTAAGACAGCACATGAGTGACATTGACCTCATTTCTGGGATCACAGTGCAAAATACATGAATTGTACTCTTGGATGCTTGAACTTGAAAACTACCCTGATCCTGTCCCAAGTTCACAGAGCCACAAGTGTGATGAATCTGTAGTTCAGCTGAGAATGGGCTGTTCACACAGCCCTCTTGTTTATGAATTTCTTTATTCTCTTTTGGGTCAAATCTTAAAAATTGCAAGGGTATATGTACAATGTACATGTCAGATGAGCACAGGACTGTCACAGTCCTCTTGTTTCTGGGTTCTGCTCATTCTATGCATACCTTACTATTGATTACCATGTAGGTCAATAACCATTACAATGGTAATTCACATTTTCAGTTCCTCCTAAACCTTAAGCCACATTCACCTGAAACCAGGAGCGGATATAGCTTGGGTGAGCATAATATTATATCAACTTTGCTCAAATGGTCATGCTCCTCTGATTTTTGGAAATCAGTGCACAGCACTTGATTTCTGTCATTATCTTTAAATAATATACTGTCGCAGGAGTGCCCTAAGGGGGACAAAGAGTGCCGTGCAAAGTGCTTATACAGTGGTACCTGTCTTGAGAGACCCCTCTAATGAAAGACAGCATATCTTTTTAAGACCACTCTCTGAGAACATTGTACTTTCTTTTCCATGGTGTTGTACCTCTTATGAAAGACCACCTGTTTTGAGAGACCACATTGTGACTCTCCCTTGTGGTGGTCTATCAAGACAGGGACCACTGTAGTATTTTCTACTCCAAATGTCGATGTTGCCTTTGAGAAACCTGATAATGTGGTCATCCTTTTGCAATTACATGTTTCTGGGGCAGATGCAATGACGCAAATAGCGTTTTTTTTAATGTTATGCAGTTCAAAAACATGAACTGACCCTTGCCGCTCAAATTGCAAGTGTGCAAACCATAAACCGGAAGCCTGAACAACTCATTCAATCTGATGAAAAACAGCATGAAAGAGAGTATACTTCTATGTTCTTTGTTGTTTTAATACATTTGACATTGTACTATTATTCACATTGTTTTGTGTCGAGTGTAGGATTAAGTACATAGCAAGCCATAATGTATTTGTCAAACATGCAATTTTTGCATGCTTCGTTGCCAGGCATAATCAGTGATAATGAGAATCATTGAGATGAAACCTATGCAACCAAAGGTTATGACAATTTCTGCAACATCGCTTTGCTTTCTAATTTATACAAGCAAAATTTATGTCATATTTTGGAAATTATCATAAGTAGATTGCAACAGACCTGCCAATGGCCGTGTTTCATTTGCAGAAAGTTTTTGCTTGAACCCAACTGGCATGTGGACCAGTCAAAATGAAATCAAATGAAGGTAACGATGCCACCATAATCCATTGTACCCGAAACAGGTAATTTTATTTTGTTCAGCTCATCTCGTTAGTTTTTTTCCATGCATATTGCAAACATTGCCGAAAACTTGTTGCCTTGATTCAGTTCGATATCCAATTCAGATGCCTTCTGTGCCGCAGTACGGCTGACAGTTTCTGTGAGAATTGAAATCTCTGGTAGTGTGACTTACCCACAATGCATTGTACTGGCTTTTGACCATGGCGCTCCCTGTGCACAGCATGCGAGGGTATTAAGTGGCATTTAGATTTTTAACGAATGATAATTACTGCCTCAGACACAACCAAATGCGCAGTTTAAAGATAAGATAGTAAGTCATGATTTGAAAATACTTGAGCGACCATTTGCCTGGGTAACTCAGAGAATGCACATGTGGAACTTAGTGAAATACCACAATAGCAAGTCACCACTGATGCAAATGGGTCACCATGGGCATGATAGGATAATGCAATGCAGTGTTCCTGCCTAAGTTGAAGCTCGAGACAAGTTGAAATGAAATGCTGTGTATTTATTGACTTTACATTAAAATAAGGGCATGCGTTGGTCAGAATTTCTTGGAATGGCTGTCCCACATAAACTTTAATAAAGATTAATAGTTGCAGTGGTTTCAGGATACTTTTTCTTGTTGCCACTGATGGGATGCACATCGTCACTGACTACATCGTTTGTGTAGTAGTGGTTGTTCCATGAATGTTGTCGGTTCATCGTAGTCAATTTGCGTAAACAGTATTGGGAAGTGCCTCGCAATAAACAGTGTTTTGATTCAAATTCAAATGAAAATCTAACATTTCAAATCAGAAATGGGTCTGTTTGTTATGCACATGTAGTGTGTGGATCATCACCATCTTTCCTGCCACTAACCAGCAGCTGCTTGGCCATGCTGTCAGACGGAGAACACGTAACCTGATAGGTCAATTGGTCTTATGCAAAAATGAGCCAATCACGGCTCGTGTCACAGTGTGTTTACCATGCCTTCCGTCATGTGAACATGTGCAAAGTTACGGAGGGAACACACAAACAGGAAGCTTTGTTAATATTGCAGCATGTGAAAAATAAGATTCCAGTGTTTATAGCAACAATAACTAGGGAGCCGCAGGCAAATACTCAAAGGTAGGGGATAGAAGGAAATGCTGAATGTGTCACAAATCAGTCCATGAGAGCAGGGAGGTGGGTCCACAATGATGCTTGGTTCACCATACATAAATGCATGCTGTCACTTGTATGTGACTGGCAGTTGCCTGTTATGTTTGCCTGGGAAGTCCACTCACGGCATCAATACACGAGTTTTCCAACACTGTCAGAACCCATCGATTAACAGCATTTGATACCAATTCGCAGAAAAATTTGCCATATAAGTTTGAGTATCTTTTGACACTGCTTTGTCACATGTTGGGGAAGATCAGACCGAAGGTGACTTGCAGTGACCCCGCTCCAATAAGTGGCTTAAAGCCAATACTGGTAGTACTGATCTGGTAATCGTATGTACGCGAGAGTAAAAATACCTGCTTGTTTTAACTGAAATCAAGTAGGTAGCAAAGTTCTGTTGAAGACACCTGCAGAGAGCCAAGTAATTGTTCAACCTGGAATGTTTACTCAGGGATAATCAGCACCTATTGGCATCCCCAAGCACATGCCAGCATCGGTGTGAATACACACGGACTGCAGTACTACCAATCACCAGCATGTCTCAAAGGCTCTGATCGGGGTCATTTTCTCCTTTTTTTTAACAGGAATAATGTGAGGAAAGATTTCCCTTGTCCAACAGGGCAAGCACTTTTACCTGTCCCTGACAATCAGACATACGAATATCTCACACCCTGGCAGAAGTGCTGAGTTCATATCTTACAAAAATAGTGCTATTGTTGCCAAAGTCAAAGAAGGAAAGATGGATAAAGCAAAGGACAAAAATGCATCACCCAATACCATTATAATTCCATTATTGAAGCAAGGTAGTTAATAGCAAAGCAAGAGACATGGTTTGATGGCTCTTCCCCCCCCCCCCTCCCTCCCCCCCAAAAAATGTGGAAATGATTTAAAGGGGAAAATGGAAAAAAGATAATTTTTAGCTCAGCTGACTTATCAGTCATCTGAGCTTATAGGAGAGTCTGTCGTCTGCAATTCACAATTTTGATCCTAGATACCATCAGCCAGATTAACATCAAACTTGGCAACAGTGTACTTTGGATAGGTGTCTAGCTAATTTGTCCAAATGGTCACGCTTCAGTGATTTTTTAGCTCAGCTGACATGTCAGTTAGCTGAGCTTTTGTGAGTGTCTGTCGTCTATCATCCTCTGTCCACGATTCACATTTTCCACTTTTTCTCCAAAACCTTCAGCCAGATGCACTTCAAAAGTGGTGGGGATATGCCATGGGTGGGTCTCTACCAAGTTTGTTCAAGTGGGCAAATCTTAAAAAATCTTCTCCAAAACTGCTCACCAATTGCTGTGATATTGCACTGGGACACTCTGGAAACTCCTAGTTCTGAATTTGTGCACCAGGTGGCACTGCAATTTTTTTAATGATTTTTTATATTTTTGCTATTTTTGATTTCTTCTCCAGAACTGTCACTCAGATTAAGCTGAAACTTTGTGGATGCGTTCCTTGTGGAAGGGTCAAACAAAGTTGTTCACAAGGTAGTAATGCTGTGGATTCCCGATTTGTAACATTTTTTTTTCAATTCGGGTACTTATCGGTCAATGCAGCTTTCCTAATGATTACTTTGCAAGTCAGTGGGCAAACTTGGTGGCAGTGTACCTTGGGTGGGTCTTTGCCAGGTTTGTTCAAGTAGTCATGCTCAAGTGACTTTTTTTTCTAGTTTTTAATGAATTTATTTGTGTTTTTTTTTGGGGGGGGGGGCAAATCTTCCACTCCACAATTGCTCACCCAATTGCATTGATATTACATAAGAACACTCCTAGGGACTCTTAGTTCTTAATTTGTTCACCAGGTGGTGCTGCAATTTGTTCAAATTTTTTTATGAATTTTTGTGTGTTTTTTTTTACTTGTGACTTCTAGAGAACCATTTTAGATTAAGTTGAAACTTTGTAGATTATGTTCCTTGTGAAAGGGTCAAGCAAAGATGTTATAGGTAGCACTGCTGTGGATTCATGATTTTTAGTTCTGGTGACCAAAGGTTGCAGAGCTTATGCATCCGCTTATGTCTGTCCGTCTGATCCAGCCCCATATATTGCCAACCTTGATTCACATTTTTATGAATCAAAATGGATGGAGGAATTGGCAAAAACAAACTATACATCTGCAAGAAGATCATATTCTCACACAGGAAGATTTGTAGATGGCCTGTGTGCTTTAATAGAGTGGAGATGAAATAAAGGGGAATTGGAAAAACATATATCCCAAAGAACTAATATTAAATCTGGAAAATGAAAGTGATACAAAAGCTACTTTCCTTGATCTGGATATAGAAATAAAGAACAACCAGTATGTAACAAATATATTTGACAAGAAAGACCAGTTCAAATTTGATACTATCTCCTACCCTGATCTTACAGGAAACATTCCAGAGAAACAAGCATATGGAGTTTGTATCAGACAAGTGATACGTATTGCTAGAAACACCACACTTTTTAGCGATTTTGTGAATAGGGTTAGAACTTCGTTGCATAAACTACAACACAAAGGTTATAAAAAACAACAACTACATAAAACTCTGTTTAAATGTTTCTAAAGATATGACCTAGTACGTAATAAATACAATACTAACTCAAGAACATTAGTCAAATCGTGTCAAGATGGAGTTGGAAATGATTAAGTATAGTCCTCAAAGTGTTTAGAGTGGTAACAGGGTAAAGTATACTTAACCCACCTAGAGAATTTTCTCTAGTCCGTCTTAAGTCGGGAAAACCATGATCATACTCACTTTTTGCAGGATTTCTTTCTTTTCGATCTTCATCCAGTGCAGTGGAAGGGTTAGCTTTCAGCTAATACCTTAGTACACTAGTACTTTACCTCATAACACCTCTAGTCAACTTTATGGTGCTAAAATTGTATTACATGTACTATTTAGCTGTTTATACCATTGTCGGAATGGTGAAATCGTGTATGAAGCTTTTAAGTTTCAAAAGAGACATCTGTTAACTTTTTGCTCATTAGCGTGATACTGTCCACAATTTTCAAGTTAGCCCAATATGACTTTCAGGACTTGTAGGGTGTATGAAAATCTAGGCTGAGCTCGATATTGGTGGCACCACCTATATTATGTAATAGAGGGGTCAAAATGTGAAAATGTTGTGAACACTCTGGCATCTTTAATTTTTGGCGGATCTTCACCAAATATGGTGGGATTGTGAGGGAGGTCAAAGTCTAAGTTGCTAGTGATACTAGTGGTGCCACCTATAATTTGACCGAAATTATCAGCCAAAATGTGTTTTAAGATGTAAAATTCCATATTTGGAAAAGTGATTGGGTTAGACTTGCCAAATTTATATGATATATAGACCATGGCCCAAGGTAGAATGTTATGTAATATCAGTGAACTGGACTTATTTTTGTGAGGTCAGCATGCCTGTAAAGTTGAAAAGGTGATTTTGTAATGGCCGGGTGTAGCTTGGACATCAATGGCAAAGAGAATTGAGCCTCCTGATCAAAATTGCACTTGATTACATAATACATAAAACTGTACTTGGTGATCTGCTTTTTGGGTCACTGTGAGCCAGTAATCGTGGAGTTTGACGCCTGTCCAAGTTTACTCAATAACTCGAAAATTTATTACCCGATTTGAACAAACAGACTTTATATGGAAAGCTGGATGTTGGGTGCATATTTTGAGCAGTAACTATTTTTTAATCCAAGTTGAAGGTCAAGATCAAATGGACATATTGTCTATTGGGGTCATCTCATGAATGCTCCCCACCCCACAATTCTTGAGATAGGCCCATGTAACATTTAGGAGTTATAAAGTGTATAAAATTCTTTGTCGACATCAATGTTGTGGGCACCACCTATAGTATAATGTAATATACAGGTGAAAATGTGAAAATCTTGTGACCGCAGTTCTGTCCATAGTTTTCAAGTTATCCCAATATAACTTTCAGGACTTACAGGGGGTAATAAAATCTAGGTTCCTTTAGATATTGGTGGCGCCACCTACAATATTATGTAATATTGAGCTCAAAATATGAAAATCTTATGAATACTTTAGCATCTTTAATTTGTGGCAGATCTTGTTTGGCCTCCCCCACAACCCCACCAAATTTGGTGGGATTGTGGGGGAAGTCAAAAGTCTAAGTTGGTAATGGGACTAGTGGCACCACCTATAATTTGATGGAAATTACGAGCCAAAATGAGTTTTAAGATATCGAATTCCATATCTCAAAAAGTAATTGGATTAGACTAGCCAAATTTATACGATATATAGACAATGTCCAAAGCTAGAATCATATATAATATCAGTGTCCTTGACTTATTTTTGTGTGGTCATCATGCCTATAAAGTTGAAAGAGGTGATTTTGTGAAAGGCAGGGTGTAGCTTGGACATCAATGGCAATGTCAGGACAGCACCAGGCCTATGGGCCTCTTGTATTACATAATGTGAGTGACCTTGATCTTCTGTCCCAAGGTCACTGAGGACATAAAGTTAAGGACTCACTCATTGTTGTCTTGGCACATGCAACAATATCAATCACAGGTATTGCACAAATAAACTTACATGTGGAACAAAGTGCCATCTGGTGGACAAACAAGACATTAAAATCACATAAGCTTCACACGTTCAAAAGCACTTAAGAACTGGCAACTTTGGAATGAACAGCTGCCATTAAGCCATAGTGCCAGTAGAGCATTTGATCCGTGGCCCTCTTGTTAATGATTTTTTTTTTTTTTCAATTTGGTTACTAATGCACCTTTTCTATTGCTTACTATGCAAGTCAATAGGCATTCTAATGATAATTCACATTTTGGACTTCTCTGAAGAAACTGTCAGTCAGATTGACTTCAAACTTGGTGGCAATATACCTTAGGTGAGTCTTTACCAAGTTTGTTCAAATGGTCACACGTCAGTGATTTTGGGATTTTAAAAGTTTTTTATGGTAAATCTTTAAAAAGGTTTTTATAGGAAAGTTTAACATGGGAATTTCTTGTAATGGTAATAACTTAAATAATTTTGGCCAGATTTGTGCCAAACTTGGTAGGAATGCACCTTTGACAAGTGTCTACTTTTTTGTGGAAATGGTTATAATCGAGTGATGTGTTGCCCTTGACTTCATTCCCAAGGTCACAGGACAACTGACATGAGATTTACTGTTCACTTGATAACTTTAGATGTATTTTGAGCTTAATGTTGCACATGTTAATGTTTCTCTATGAAGTTCATACTTAGACAGTACATGAGTGACCTTGACCTCGTTTCTGGGGTCACAGTGCAACAAGAATTTTACTCTTCACTATAACTTGAGAATTACTTGAACTGTTACCTTGATGTTAGTGTTCTTCTTTAAAGGTCAGACTTACTCAGTACATGGATGACCTTGATCCCCCACCCAAGTTCACCAAGCTGCAAGTGTGATGAATCTCTAGGTCAGCTGAGCATGGGCTGTTGATACAGCCGGCCTGTTACTTGTCCGGACAATTGGATATATGAGTTTTCGTGCCCTGGTACAGTACTTTTAGTAGTGCCAAGTTCCTATATTACAAAAATGATGCCAATGATGAGTAAAACAAAAGGACAAAAGTCCATCACTCAATACCATTATAGTTCCAGGATTGAAGCATAGTACCTAGTTGTAGCACATCAAAGAGACATGGCTCTTCGTC
Source organism: Hermodice carunculata (assembly GCA_964020975.1). Lineage (NCBI taxonomy): Eukaryota > Metazoa > Annelida > Polychaeta > Eunicida > Amphinomidae > Hermodice > Hermodice carunculata. The sequence goes on along the minus strand of OZ026612.1, from coordinate 15,855,873 downwards.
CCCCCCCCCCCACCTCCATAAAGCATGAAAACATTTTATGGGGATAATGGGATAAAGATGATTTGTGTATGTGTGTGTGTGTGTACCGCAAACAGAGCGTTTGTTGCAATACATGTACATGCATTGAAGTACTTGGTGCAGTGGATATTATATATACAGCCTACGCATACAATGTGAATAACAAATTTGAATTAAAAATAACAGGGTGTGTGTGGAACAGTGTAATCACTGAAAGTGAGTAACGGACATGGTGGCGTAAAAATATAAAATAGGGAATTGGTTATTTGGTCATTAAGAAAAGAGTTCATAAATCGTGGTGAACTGAAGTTTTTCGAACGCACATATTTGTTTGTGGTTTTGTCTTTTGTCAAAAGTTAATGCTGTTTAATTGCAATATGTTTGCACTCAGGCTTACATTTGCAAGTGGAATGTGGGGGTGTTTAGAGCCTGTATACCAAAATGCCCTCTTTCCATGTTTGGGGGTGGACAGGTTTTCACAAGCTATGTGCAAGTATGTGAACTTGTACTGATTTTTTTAACTTGGCATATGGCAGTGTTAATGTTCATAACTGGAGATGTTTGAAAATACTAAGTATTCATTATATTTTAGCATCAGATTGTTAACATGATTGTATATCAGTGTGGCTGCTATCATATAAAAAAAATAGTAACTGTAACATCACAATATTTCCTGTAGAGTAATTCAACATAGATCATAATCTTTAGATATGTGCAAGTTGTGCCTTAAATCAATAGAATTTTTCATGTCCCCTTTTCTTTGAGTCAGTTTTATTTAAAACCTTCACTTTTGTTCAAGCATATACATTTTCCAATTATACACATGCACATTAAATTGATAAATGTACATATAAATTGGTCTCTGCAATTCAGCAAATCATTCACTGTGTTCAATTTCATCTTTATATGAATGTAAATATTGTTTCAAAATGTACATTTCAGGTTTCTGAACCCTTTAATGTTGCTAAAATTATCTTGTACATATCTCACTTTCCACTGCCTTTGTTGATTGATCTTGAATTATACAGTGATACCTTCTAACAAAGATCACTCCAATTAAACAGCCCCTGCTATTTTAAATAATTTTTCTTTAACGTAGTTCACGATACTATGGTTATTTGTACCACTCCAAAAAACCACTTGTCTAACAACCTTGACCTAAAGAAGGTCAAATGTGTGCTCAAACACATTTGACCCTCTAAAGCAACACTCCTCAATGACAGGCACCACTGTAGAAGTGCCCTTTCAATCTTTGTCAATGGCACTGATTTCTATAGGCCTAAGGCCTTGTTGACTTCTTCAAAACTGTTAGTCAGATTCATTTCAGACTTGGTAGGGATTTTTCCTTGGGTGAGTCTCTACCAAGTATGTTCAATAGACTACAGCCTAGTGAACTTTAGGTTTTCTGTGAATTTCTTTGATCATTTTTTAGCATGAATGTGGATGCAATGGTAATTCAGGACTTTCCCCCACATGTGGAGCCACTGTGCACAACTGCTTTCTTGCCCCCATTCACAAGAGAATCTCCTTTTGGGGGGCAAGCCTGCTTGATTGTATATTTTTGATATGGGCACCTATCCAGGAACAAACCTCGGGTGATGGGAAAATATGAATACATGTTCAGATAGCTGTGCATATGAAAAGAGTGTGGCAACTCAGTTGCAACAATGTTTACACAACAATGAGAAAAGGGAAACTTATTACAGTATATGAGGGCAATTTTGGGAAAACAAACTGCATTTCCTCAGTGAAATGCTAGCAAGTACCTTGTTCTGAGTTGATCTTTTCAGAGTGTGCACATACATAAATGACTGGTGAGTAGCCACTGTTGACTATGCTGCTGCATGGTAGTGAGCAGACATTCCTCAATGTCAAAATGTACTCAGTGCATAGGTGTCAAAAACTATGCAGGTAATTGACTCAATGTGCCCAGTGATTTTCTCACCTCCAATGCCTACAGAAAGCCCCTTTGCTGGGATAAGACTACTTGCTTGGGTAGTTTTAACATAGGCACTTTCCACAGAGCAAGGTTTACATGGTAAAATAACTTGAATATCTCGGCTGCACAAGTTTAAGTATGGCAAGAAAATGGCCTCTAAACATGAAACCTTTCATAAAATGTTGAACTTAAAACAATAGGTTAAGACTACTTTAGGGCAGTAAAGCTTGCCTAATCAGTGACGTGTCTGCCATAACTGAAACATTGGTGTTTTGCCCTTTAAACACCACACTTGTATGAATGGTAATATCCCACAGAGCCATATGCTGTGGAATCATGAGCACATACTGCCAAAATGTATTCAGTTTAAAGGTTTCACAAACTACTCTGGTGATTAATCCCACAGGTGTCAGAAACCAACTGACACCTATGCAAGTGTGGGTGGTCAGTACACAGATACGGACTACCTAATGAGGGTCTCAATAATTTTGCATGTAAAAAGTTTCTAACATCTTCAAATTAAAAATTCCAGGTACATTACTGATGTTGACAGGCATACTAATCAAAAAGTTTTACAATTTCTGTTAATGTTTCTATAATTGATCACAAATTTACTTTAAAGATTGGTACTTTTAACATGCGTTACCCTATGCCCACAAGTGTTCACCCCCGCAGTGCCCTCTCCAGTCTGCTGGAGGTGAGAAAAGTCTATGCTTTGCTGGTTCTGTGAAAGGAGTCAATTAATTCAGCTTCTCCAAAACTGTGACACAGATTCACTGCAAACTTGGTGGGGATGTATCATAGGTGAGTCTCTACCAAGTTTGTTTAAATGGTCCTGGTCAAGTGGTTTTTGGATTTTTATGCCCCACTAGTGGAGGGGGCATACAGATTTGCCCTTGTTCATCCGTCAGACATTAAAATTGTCACATTTGTGTCGCGTATATCTCCAAAAGCATTTGAGGCACAACCATGAAACTTCGTGGAAACATCTATCTATATTTGAAGGTGAGCACCTGGGGTGTAGTTTGTCTCGTGGACTAATTATACAGTGTTAATTAATCAGTAATTAACTTCGGGAAAATGTTGAATCAATGTTAGGCTCATCAGATTTGTGTTACATGTATCTCAAAAAGGTATTTGAGGTACACCTACAAAACTTGATGAGAACATTAATCAACATATAAAGATGTGCACCTAGGATTTTGTTTGCCTCTTAGATTCATTATCTAATGTTAATTAATCATTAATTAATGAAAATTTTGATTCGAGGTTGGGCTTGTCAGATTTCTGTCTTGCAAATCTCAAGAAGTTTTTTATATACAGCTATGGAACCTTATAGAATAATTAATATATGCCATATGTAGCTCATAAAGTATTTCAGGCATAGCCATGAAATTTGATAGGAATATTCAATAAGTGTAAGTGGGTTTTGAAGTCTTACACCTGTTACATGCTATATTCTTCCAATGCAGATAGGGGCAATAACTGATGGGGACATCTGTTGGGTTTTGACACTTTTCTAGTTTATCAACTTTTGTTAAGTTTTTGGACAAAATTGAATTAAATCAAAAGCACTTAAAGAACTGCATCAAAATTGTATTGGGACACTAATTGCTATAAGTGCAAGGCTCACATGGTACATTAGTGACCTTGACCTCATTCTCGAGGTCACTGGTCTACTTGCATGAATTTTACTGTCAGCATCATAGCTTAATCTGACTTTAATATTCGATGTGGTGGTGTTCCTGTATGCACGTCAGAATTATCCAGTACATGAATGACTGTGACCTTATATCCAAGGTTACAGGGTCACTTTCTTAATTATATTGTTCACCTGATAACTTGAAAACCTTTTGAGCTATGACCATGATGCTCTTCATGGTTGTGGTCCTCTGTTTAGGCAAGACTTACACAGTACATATATGGCCTTGACCTCGTTTTCAAGGTCCCAGTGCCACTAGTGTGTTTCATTTCTTAAGTTGGCTGAGCACCGGCTCTTCATACAACCCTCTTGTTTAAAATCTTTAATGAGATTTTTGTTCATTTTTGGAAAAATGTTAAAAAGTCTTCTCTGAAACAGCCAAGCCAATTGCTTCTTAATGGCATAGGGACTCTTCTCGGGACCCCCATCCCCACCCCACCCCACCCCCTGGTCAATTTGTTCATCAGATAGTGCTTGCTATGATGCCAACCTTTTGAATATTAGCAGAACTCAACAAAGAATGACAACAATGATGTAACTTTAACAATAACAATATATTAACAATCAAAATCAGTACAAAGTAGGTAAAATATTTCCACTGATATTTCCTCAGTCAAACAGTCTTAGGTAAATCCTAATCCCTGATGAGATTCTCCACAGGTGCTGTCCCACAGTTCCAAGTCCTATGACAGGTGCCAAATGATCTGGTACAAATCCCACAGAGGTACGGTTTGGGTGCAATGTGGTACTGAAAGATGTGGTGCTGATCCAATCACACAGAGGTACAGTTTGGTTCCAATGTGGTACAATATACCAGTCCACTCACAGACAATGTCCACACTCCACAGGTACAAAGTGCAAATAGGGTTAATGCATGCACTCTCATAAGTCGATAGAGATTGCAAAAATCAACGACCAAATGCACTTCAGACTTGTTGGGAGTGTACCTTGGATGGTTCTCTACCAACTTGTTCAAGCTGTCTTGCTTCAGTGATTTCTAGATATTTCATTATTTTTGTTTTGTCATCTTTTTGGGCAAAATCTTAAAACATCTTCTCCAAAATCGATAAACATATTGTTTCATAAGTACATAGGGACACTTCTGGGGACCCCTAGACCTTAATTTGTTCAAGAAGTGGTGCTGTGATTTTTATGTCTCCCTTCCAAAAAGGAGGGGCATGTAGCGTTGCACATGTCTGTCGGTCGGCCGGTCGGTCTGTTGGTAGAATGGTTTCTGCACAATAACTCAAGAAGTTTTTGAGCTAGGAATTTGATACTATACAGGTGTATTATTCTAGTCAAAAGCTAGGCAAAGATCGAAGATGGGTGACCTTGACGTAATTTCCAAGGTCACAGTGGTACCTGAGCTAACTTTGGTTTCCGCACAATTACTGAAGAAGTTTTAAGCTAGGACTTTTATACTGCACAGGATTATAGTCCATATTTGGGGCTAAGCGAAGCTCGAAGATGGATGACCTTGACCTCATTTTAAAGGTCGCAGAGCCATTTTACTGAATATGGTTTCATGCTTTCTGCATTATAACTTATACCTTGGAGCTAGAACTTTTATATTGCACAGCTTTATGGTTCTCTGTAAGGGCTAGGTTCAGTTTGTAGATGAGTGACCTTGACCCAGTTTTCAGGGTCACAGACAGATTGTAAAATTCCTGTGGTTTCTGAACAATAATTAAAAAGTTTTATGAGCTAGGACTTTGATACTGTACAGGTGTATCATTCTAGTCAAAAGCTAGGCAAACATCGAAGATGGGTGACCTTGACCTAATTTCCAAGGTCACAATGGTACCTGAGGTAACTTTAGTTTCCACACAATAACTGAAGAGGTTTTTAAGCTAGGATTTTTATATTGCACAGGATTATAGTCCATATTTGGGGCAAAGCAAAGTTCGAAGATGGATGACCTTGACCTCATTTTAAAGGTCACTGAGCCAGTTTACTGAATATGGTTTCATCCTTTCAGCATGATAACTAATACCTTGGAGCTAGAACTTTTATATGGCACAAATGTATGGTTCTCTGTACGGGCTAGGTTGAGGTTGAAGATGGGTGACCTTGACCCAGTTTTAAGGGTCGCAGAGAGATTGTAGAATTCCGGTGGTTTCTGCACAATAACTCAAGAAGATTTTAAGTTAGGATTGGGATACTTTGCAGGTCATTAATTCTTGCTAAGGGCTAGAAGAAGTTTAAAGTTTGGTGACCTTGATTTAATTTCCAAGGTCACAGTGGTACCTGAGAAAACTTTGGTTTCAAAATGATAACTGGAGAGGTTTTTTAAATTAGGACTTTTATATTGCACTGGATAATTGTCCGTATTCGGGGCTAGGTTAAGTTTGAAGATGGGTGACCTTGACCTAATTTCAAAGGTCACAGAGCCATTTGGTTGAATACTGTTTCTGCATGATAACTTGCATTTTAGAGGTAGCAATTTTATATTGCACAGCTTTATGGTTGCCTATAAGGGCTAGTTTGAGTTTGTAGATGGGTGACCTTGACCCAGTTTTGAGGGTCACACACAGACAGTAGACTTCCTTTTTTGTTTTTTTGCACAATAACTGAAGAAGGTCAAGTGAAAATGAGTGACCGTGCCATAATTTCCAAGGTCATAAAGCCACTTTGCTGAATATGGTTTCTAAATGATGACTAATTTTACAGCTGTAATGTTTATATTGTCCAGGTTTTTAGTCATTTTTAAGGGCCAGGTTAAAGTTAAAAGATATGTGACATTGATGTATGATCAACCTTTACTAATTTTGTAAGGTCACAAGTGCCCCATCTACCACTATCAATAGGGTAGCGAGGGCAAGGGTAATGAGGGAGGGGGCATCTATGTTTTACAAACATATCTTGTTTCTCTACTTTTTGATTTAACGTTAGTTTGTTGAAGCTATTTTCTTCTCCAAAACTGGTACTCAGATTCTGCTGAAACTTGGTGGAAATGTAGCTCGTGGTATGGGTGAACAAAGCTGTTCACTAGATGGTGATATTGTGGATTCCTAACTTTTATCTAATTTTTCATTTCGTGTTTGTGTCAGTTAATGCATGCATGCCTATTGATTACTATTTTATAAGTCAATGGGGATTGCAATGGAAATTCACATTCTTGCTTCTTCTCCAAAGCTGTCAACCAGATTCACTTCAAACTTGTTGCGAATGTCTATTAGGTCGCTGTCTACCATGCGTGTTCAAATGGTCTTGCTCCGGGGATTTGGGGATTTTTTATGATTTTTCAAAAAATTGATTACCATTTTTGCCAAATCTTAGCAAGTCTTCTCATGCAAAACCACTAAGCCAATTGTTTTGAAATTGCATCGCGACACTTCTGTGGACACCAGACGTTAATTTGTCTAAGAGATGGCACTTTTTTTCCTTTTACAAATTTTTGTCTCTTTTCACTATTTAATGATTGAATATGACATGCCAAATTAATTGGGTATACAGATCACGTCCTGTGTGACTGTGTAATGTTATATCACTATGATATGTAATATCAGGGACCTTGACCTATTTCAGTGAGGTCACAAGACCGGACAAGTTGGAAGAGGTGCTTTTGTTAATGGTTAAGAGAAGTTAAGACATGAATGGGAAAGAGAATTGAGCCTGCACATCAAAATTGCACTTGAGTACATTGTATGTCAAACTCTGCATGCTGACTTACTTTTTGGGCTACCATAATCCAATGACTGTGACTTTCACGTATTTTTCAAGGTCATTAAGCACTCAAAAAAGGACATTTAATTCAAAATCTGGATAAAGAATATGGCAAATGATACCAAATGTACAACATGTGTATAATGTGGAAGTTTGATATTGCATAATATGCATGACTGATCAATTTTTAGCTCTGCTGACTTGTCAATCTGCAGAGCTTATGTGATCTGTTTGCATCTGTCAGTCTGTTTCCTTTTTATGCCCCCCTTCGAAGAAGGTGGGGCATATAGGGTTGCACATGTCGGTCAGTCAGTCGGTAGACTGTGGTTTCCGCACAATAACTCAAGAAGTTTTTGAGCTAGGACTTTGATACTGTATAGGTGTATTATGCTAGTCAAAAGCTAGGCCAAGTTTGAAGATGGGTGACCTTGACCTAATTTCCAAGGTCACAGTGGTACCTGAGCTAACTTTGGTTTCCCCGCACAATAACTGAAGAGTTTTTAAGCTAGGACTTTTATATTGCACAGGATTATAGTCCATATTTGGGGCTAGGCGAAGTTTTAAGATTGATGACCTTGACCTCATTTTAAAGGTCACAGAGCCACTTTACTGAATATGGTTTCATGCTTTCTGCATGATAACTTATACCTTGGAGCTAGAACTTTTATATTGCACAGCTCAATGGTTCTCTGTAAGGGCTAGATTGACGTTGAAGATGGATGACCTTGACCCAGTTTTCAGGGTCACAGAGAGATTGTAGAATTCCTGTGGTTTCTGCACAATAACTCAAGAAGTTTTTGAGCTAAGACTTTGATACTGTACAGGTGTATCATTCTAATCAAAACCTAGGCGAAGTTTGAAGATGGGTGACCTTGACCTAATTTTCAAGGTCACAGTGGTACCTGAGTTAACTTTGGTTTCTGCACAATAAATGAAGAGGTTTTTAAGCTAGGACTTTTATATTCCACTGGATCATTGTCTGTATTCAGAGCAGGTCAAGTTTGAAGATGTGTGACCTTGACCTAATTTCAAAGGTCACAGAGCCATTTGGTTGAATACTGTTTCTGCATGATAACTTGCATTTTAGAGGTAGCACTTTTATATTGCACAGCTTTATGGTTGCCTATAAGGGCTAGTTTGAGTTTGTAGATGGGTGACCTTGACCTAGTTTTGAGGGTCACACACAGACAGTAGACTTCCTTTTTTGTTTTTTTGCACAATAACTGAAGAAGGTCAAGTGAAAATGAGTGACCGTGCCATAATTTCCAAGGTCATAAAGCCACTTTGCTGAATATGGTTTCTAAATGATGACTAATTTTTCAGCTATAACTTTTATATTGCCCAGGTTTTTAGTCGTTTTTTAAGGGCTAGGTTAAAGTATAAAGATATGTGACATTGATGTATGATCAACCTTCACTAATTTCAAGGTCACGAGTGCCCCTTCTACCACTATCAATAGGGTAGCGAGGGCAAGGGTAGCGAGGGCAAGGGTAATGAGGGAGGGGGGCATCTATGTTTTACAAACATATCTTGTTACATATTCGACCTCTTTTCAAACACTGTCACATGTTTTGGCAATCAGGTGGTGATACTTTTTAAACTACTTTTTAATGAAATTTTGTGTGTTGATGTCATTTTCGACTTCTTGTCCAAGAAATATGCATGCACAGTATTTTGAAATTTTGCCAGAGCAGAATAGCACAAGTACATCTAGATTTGAGAAAATGGTGACAATACATTAACTTTTAATCAAGGCTTGGCATGTCAGACTTTGGGAATTTGTCAGTAGGATTGTACAGTCAACTGTGGAACGATTGTCACCTGCTTTTGCCATATGGCGTTATGTATTCCAGTCTGCTGACATCAGATGAAGGAAGTTAACTGCATACAGTGAAACCTCTCGGCAGTGTTGGGCCCCTGATACTCTCCACCCATCCGGCATGCATACATGTATATTCGGTGTGCCATGTGTACATGATGTACTCGTAGCATGTGAGTTTACCCACTGGACAGGTTTCCTTGGCATGGTACAGATACTGTATCGAAGCAGTGTCCACTGAATGAGAGGTCAAGTTCCTCGACTGACCTTGAGGGCTGGGTGGTAATGGTGTGGCCCACTGTCTGACATTATCCCAACAGTCTGTGCAGCGTTATTCATGTTGGCCACGCGGGGATGGCAGTTGAGCCATTCACACACAAGCAGGGCTATTTTCGGCAGCACCACATGGCTACTAGCACGGCTGCTGGGGTACCGATAAGTTACCTGGAGACTGCGTGGGAAGACTGCAGTTAATGAGACTGCCTCCTGAGCTCATCATGTGGCTGGACAGACTGTACGCTTTTGAAACTTTAATGGCAGGTGGATCTTACCTGGCAGATTAGCCTTTTGATACCTAAGTGTAGCAGATCCTGCTTCACTTGCCAAGAGACATGCACGGGTAAAAGGCTCCGAAACATGTTGAGTGGTGACCCGCTGAAGACCCTTTAATTTATTTGGGCTAATACAGCCTATGTCAAAATTTTACAGAGGAACGTGTGCAATATGGACACTAGTACTTCTATATGTATATAGGTTAGACAGGGACAGGTTAGCTTATGGAGAGTAAAGAGCTCGGACTGCGGAATAGGGTAATGACTACTAGGAAGTGGTTTTGGACAAAAAGACAAAAATACAATTAGGTATTTAGTAATGTTGGTTCCAAGTACCATGCAATACAGTGGTATCTGCTCTAAAGACGTCGCTGGTGACAGGCCTCATTGGTTTTTAAGACCGCCATTTGAAAAAAACTGGACTCTCATTTCATTGCAATTTACCAGTAATTAAAGATCACCTGGAATATGTGACAACATTTATCTGGCCATAGGGGTGGTGGTTTAAAGCAAGTGCCACTGTATTGTGTAGGCTACTCTTTGTAACTATTTCTCCTTGACTTCTGAAATAAATTAATTCCTTCTTTTGTTTGTTTATTTGTTCATAAATTTATTTTACTTTCACCTTGCCATACCATATCTTTTACTTTGACTTTACCTTTGCCTTATACTGCAATGCTGCAAGTGTCAAGTGTTGATAACAAGATGTAGTACTTGATCAGACCGTATATTTCTTTGCACAACCTTTTTGGAAGGGCAGGTGCAATATAATTTTCCAGGTATATACATTTTTCCCTCCAAAAGACAGTCAGCAGGGCACAGGACCATCATGGTCCTCTTGTTCAAGGTTGTGGAGGAAATACATTTCAGGAAATTAGTTTTGATGATGGTGGTCAGCAGAGCGTTAGGCCCAGGGGCCTCTTGTTTTTAATGAATTTTTCAATTCTGGTACCTGTCGGTTGATGCACGAATTCTTATTGACAACCATGTACGTCAATGGGGATTGTTCAATCTCATTAATCAGGGTGGGCGCACTTCAAGTTGCTCTGTTCGTCATAGATCAGCTGAGCATAGGCTCATCAGAGCACTCTTGTTAATTTATTTTTCAATTCAGGTACTTGTTGATGCTTTCACTACTACTGGTGACAGTATAAGTCCAAGGGGATTGCAATTTTGACCTCTTCTCTAAAGTTGTCACCCAGATTCCCTTCAAAACTAGCAAGTATGTATCTTGGTTGGGTCCATACTGAATATATTAAAATGGGCAGCCTTTATTCATATTTGATTTTTTTTTTATTGTTATTAGTTTTTTTTTTTTTATTTTATCTATTTATTTATTCATGATGAAATTCCTGATTGGTGTCTCAGTCTAGGGGGAGGGTCACAGTATAGTTTTGTTTCCCTTACTATAAATGAAATCCTCTTGAAGAAGGGCAGACCAAGCATAGTAACACGGAACCTGGTCTGCTTTGCAGGTAAGTATATATATATATCTTACTTTTGGGTCAAAATTGGTGCTATAATTGGTTAAGATATATTTCATATAGGCCTAGGCCCAGTACCACCTGCCGTGCTATAAGTACCTATACGATCGTATAGATACTGTGATATCCGGAAGTGACGTAGGCCTGCGTGTGTCGTGCGAAACTGTCGTCTGCTCAGTTACTGAGCTCTGTTTGTGGCAACTGGTCGCAGTGAAGCAAATTTCTCATCATCATGGCGAACTATGAAAACCAAGATTCTGGCTCATCTGCTGGGGAAATTTTAGAAAATTTAGCATCGGGAGGAGCCAAACTTATCCCTGTCAGTGAAGAGCGGTTCTCTTTAAGGGGTGGATACGACTGTGAGTGACTTCATTGAGGACATGTCAAACAAAAACATATGGATACCCTGAACTGTGATTATCCACATCATCGCAGCAAGTTCCTATTTTGACCCAAAAGTAAGATCAATATATCATATCCCCAACAAACCATGCTATAACCTATAAATATATTACTATTAAGTGTATATATACATACATATATATATATATATTATTATTATTATTATTATTATTATTATTATTATTATTATTATTATTATTATTATTATTATTATTATTATTATTATTATTATTATTATTATTATTATTGCAGATGCAGGTGTAGGTGCATGCAATGGAATGAAAGTAAACGATGTAAAATTGGATTTCATGCTTATTAGTCATATATCCGAATTTTAAATGCTGAATATATTCAAACGTATTGCAGACGGACGTGTCAATAGCAACATCGATCAGTCCGTCGCATAGGTGCATCTAATGAAATGAACATGGAAGTTGTACAATTTGAAAGTTTGCTAATTGGGCACACTCGGAAGATTTCAATGTTCACCACTTTAAACCTATTAAAGATGAAGGGAGATTTCAATTCAGAAGATCGTGGTCAAGATACATTTAATTATCATTAAACAAAATTTTGAAAAGATTTTTAGTTTCCCGTTTTCTAGGCACACAGACAGATTTTCTCCGAAGCAAATTTTATTTTTTCCAGTTTTGTTATGCTGCTCAATAATGTATTATTATTGTTGTTATCATATACGGGCTGTACCATCTCATCCCCCATACACGTCTGAATCTTTTCCATATAATGAAGTAAAAGTCACTAAAGGAGAGATGTGCAGAAAACCTTCGCGGAGTTTGACATTGATCAGCTTTTCGCGACGATGGTCAGATTTGCTAAAAGGTACATGGGTGTTTAGAAAATCTGCCTTATCATAGCTACAGGCAGGTAAATTATGCATATAGAGCACCTTGTTACGACATCGAGGCAGTATAGTTAGTTGTATCAAAGACAAGGTCATGTGTGTCTGCTACAATGATCAATTAAGTTTTATTGGGGACGTTCGATAAATTAACATGCACTACCGCCAGTAATTTGCAGTCTGTCACAATTGGCGTTAGCTTATTTGTTTATTAATACAGTACTAATGTGAAATATTATTGTGCATTTGTATTTGTATAAGTCTGGAAAATGGTTTACACTCAAACTTGGTTAATTTTATTGTGGTTACTTTGTTGTTCATGTGCACATCCAATAAACAGAACTGTGTCTGCGCATATGGTCTTTGTTTTGACAGGTGAGTGTAAACAGTGAAGTGCAATCTGTGACTATCTTCTTGACGCAGCACATGGGTTAGACCCGTATACGCATATATTTTTTGTGTTCAAACAGCACTATTATGGAAAAAAAATGTTTGTCTCAGTAAAACGGTGAGCGCTTTTTAAAAAAGGTAGCTGAAATTCAAGCTGTCAGAAATACAAGAGCAACAAAAAACTAAAATATGTTTCATCCTTTCCTGCACGATTTGCGAAACGAAATTATGATGACAATAACACGATACTGCTCATCTGGACCACCTCTGGGTTATCACACATTCACAATGTAGGAATACATGCCGATTTTTAAGCCAACAGTTGAATTAGTATGCATGAAATAAAATACCAGGTACATTGCATAATCGTTCTATCTTGGCACTATTCGTCTTACCATAGAGGTATTATAGGGAATACCTCTATGGTCTTACTTACTCTTTTGATTTAAATTTAAGGGGAAAAATAGAAGTTAATGTATTAAGAAATCATGCATGCTCAGTTAACATTCTTTGAATAATATATTTCCGAACAACGATACGTTGTAGGCTTAATTAACTAAGGCGTGAAAGGTTTTGCAATCGCTTTGTTTAAAGTGAAATACGCTGCTAACTGAGCGTGTGTAGAAACATGGATCAATAATTTCATAATCACACGAGTGGTCAGGGGCCCCACGAACAAAGCGTACATGTCTTTGCTTCAAGCCCCAGCCGATCAAAGCACATATGGTGCCCCGGTAATGTATGCACATACAGCGGGTCTGCACGGGGTGAACAAAGAAACAAAGAAGCTCTGATGCATGTCGCTGTGACCGTGCTGATCGGACCAGAAGGAACTCACTACCTCATCAAGTCGCATCGTTCAACCAAGATCTCCTTATCTTTTCTAATATCTGCGATCTTGACTTTGTCGGCAGCTGATACTAATCAATAATATCTGCAGACTAACGGTAGGTTTGTTCGGGTACAATGTGTTGTGTGTACATTTTCCTACCACAAGTTCGCAAGGCTGGAGTAAGTTTAATGATCAGCACATGGTTAAACCGGCTTCAGGATACGTTACTTTCCGAGCATGGATTCTCAGTCATATTCCTCAGGAAGGTGTTACAAGTTGCTTTGTTTTGATACATCTGTGTTCAATATGCAACATTTACGCGCAAAAACATGCTTGATGGTTACCGGGTGATGACCCGTTGATAAATTTAGTTTGGCTGTTGAAGTATTGAATTTTCATATGTATATTTTGTATGGAGCGCGGTAATATTGATTAATTGAGGTATTGGTTTATTAGGTTTATACATAGACAAAAACTGAATTGGTCATTGAGCGTGGAGAGATTTGGCTGTGGTTTTATTTATTTATTTATTTATTTATTTATTTATTTATTTATTTATTTTTTTTTTTTTTTTTTTTTATTTATTTGGTTCAGGGTTATACAGATGTGGTTGTGTGCTCCTGTGTGTATAATTGTCATGGTAACGGCATCTTCCAGCTAAACGTTCAGCTGTATGATACCACATTTGTGGTAGCTAGCTCACTGTTATTATACAACTGTGAATGCATGCATTTGATGTCAGTAAAACAAAAAAACCCATCCAGACTTCTGATATATATATATATATATATATATATATATATATATATATATATATATATATATATATATATATATATATATATGTAATTTTATTTGCACACATAAAATATGGATCACTTGATGGAAAAGACAAAGCACGTACAGTACCATGAGATGGCAAATCATATACACAGCCAGAGACTTGTTACAGAAATAAGACGGAAGTTAAAATGTTGCTGTGAACTCGCACATAAATCGAATTGATTCTACCAAAAATTCGGGGATAACGTATGTATACTATCTGCCAGCCCTTAATCCTCAAAAAAGAAAAAAGAAAAAAAAAAGAAATATGATCCGCACGCCCCACTGTGGTGTTGGTATTTAAAGCACCTCTTGGTATGTTATTATGTAACCATTTTGTGATGCGTATTTTTTATTTTATCACGGAGTATATGCGTGTTCTTGTTAGTAAGACTTGTTGCGCCACAGGCCTGTAATTGTTTGAAATATGATAAAATAATGCGCGGTTATTGGAGTTGTGTTGTGCTGATATCTTTTAAGAGTGCTTGTGCAGAAAATAACGTAAAAATTGTTGAATTGAAGTCCATGCAAAAGAGCAATACATGTGTAAAGTGTAATTACCTCACTTGATATGCAATGAGACAACACGAGAGTCACACAGTAAGCTTGTGGCAAGTGCCGCCATTTAAAGAATTTTTACACAACTGATATCTAGTCAAATTGTGTACAGAATTCATCTGCACAGAACCGGCTAATATTTATGTGCTAATTCCGAGATATGCAGCGGTGCCCAGCAGAGCTCAGATTCAAGCAAACGTATGTATGTGTAATTTGGTTAAATGCACGGTCCAATACACAAAATTCCAGTGGACTACAGTTGTGGATCCCTTTTGGAGTGTATGCTTAAATAACATTGAATAAACTGATTACTCGTGTATACTTAGATAAAATTACAAGGTAATAAAACCCACGTGAATTTTTCAGCTGTAAGCTTAGATTTACTGTAACCAATCTTGACTTTTTACATGCAGCATTTTCAAAAATTAATTTGCGGCAAAATACAATGGAAAATGCTGGAAATACATAAATATTGTCCTCATGACCCTATGGGATGGATATCACAATCTTCTGTATATATCTTGCAATTTCCATAGTATTTTGTCCCAAATTTTTATCGCATTCGTGAACCGGGAGCACTACAAGTTGAAATTACATAGAAACAGGTGTATATTTAACAAATGACAAAGTGTTTTTCTTAGATAATAATAATCAAATATAACAGACTAATAGTACCACGGCCTCGTTTCGGTAAGTTAAGCGTAACGTTTTTTTCAATTACAAGAAAAAAATCCCCAGCTAATAAAATATCAAAATTGTCAAACAAATACTATTCAGTGCTACAAGTCAGCTGTTCTGGTTAAGATTTTCATTTAAGGGAAACTCTTCAGAACATCACGGCTTCTGTCTCCTGATGAAAAGCATTGTAACAACAAAGGCGCTCAGCATCTATTTAGCATAGGACTATATTCCGAACGGCTGATTAAATTTGACCTTCATTTGGCCTTGAGATGACATTGCCATCGCAAAAATAAAGTGGAAAGATGGGAAAGAAATAATGAATATTTGAAAAAACAATATTTCTGTGGTCACACACAAAGCACAAATATTGCTTTCAAGTGCGTCTGGCACATAAACCTTAGACAGGTCTATATACACTCATGTACAGATGAGTTACGTTGCAAAATCAAATGGGGTATACCCCTTGTACCAGTGGCACAGTACACAATCCCTGGTTGGATTTGCATACACTTTTATCGATGACTTATGGGGTGAAATTCAAAATAATATTTCACAAAAGCAACACCATGCAACAAAATTTGGTGCAGGTTTTACACAAAAATTAAATAACCATTGAATAAACATTACTGTGACACACAAATTCTACGCCCAGCGCATTCAGGATATGGACTGCTTTCCGCAGAAAGTGAATTTTATATCAGGTAGGAAGCTGGGTTAGTGTTGAAAATTTTTGTCCAGCAAGTCAAAAACCATCATGTTAAAATAGCTTTAAGTACTTTTCTTTAAATTGGAGCACTTTAGATTTATAGAAGTGTCAAAAATAAATGTTGGAATAACTTAAAGGTCCTTAAAGGATTACTTGGTAAGAAGGGTGCTAATTTTGCTCAAATTTGTTGTAAAATTGTTTCATTTTAAGAAATGAACAATATATTTTGCGGGAGGGGGGGCGGTATAACGGGATGGGCTACCTTGCTTAACTATCATGTACATAATCCATGTATTGACTGAATTTAACATCGATTATTTCTCCGACGGAAGACTATAAAGGTGGACAGAGGTCAGCTTGAGTATCGGCTAAGCCAGCTTAAATATGTCAAACGCGGATACCTGGCCATAGTGTTTCCAGCCAGCTGTAGCTATCGGCTGAGGTGACAAATAAGATGAGAATGTATGTGAGTATTTTCTGACAATGGAAAACAATACTTAATAACTGATCCTGGTCCTCCATTCCTTTCTCAGCAAAACTTTTCACATTTTTGCTTACAAAAATGAAACCGATATCTAGACTTGCTCAAGTCTCACTGGACTGTCTTCCGTGTTTTATTTAAAATCAAACTCTTTGCAAAATAAAATTTCAAGTAAACACACGTCATAGCCTTATTCTGTTACAATACAGGTAGGCCCCTAAACCTACCCAACTGGCTTGGAACGTGTCTATAATCAGATAACATTGACTCTGGATGATTAGCGCTGGGCAGTCTGTACTGTGTTTCTTATCACACAGACAAGCGAGCGGTCATAACGCACCCCTCTTCAGAAGCTGTTAATTGAGCTACTGTGTAATGAAGGATTAATTGCAGTGCACCGCGTCAGGTGGAGGGCATGCAGTGACGGCAGCTGGAGGGAGATGGTCAGCTTTGTCTCGCTTAAGTGGCCAGTGACTAGCCATGCATTCATCGAAGACCACTTTCCACTCAGCCTTATTGCAATGATAATGGGATTAGAACTGACTAGGACTCAATAGCTGCTACTGTTGAAACCGGTACGGCAGCAGTGTCGACCAGTTAAAAAATAACAGTAAGACCTACTTAAGAACACCATGTAGTTGGCATAATATTATACAGTCAACTTTGTGGAGGGGAAAATGTATGGCACTTCTGGGTGGGACTGCGGGATGGGAAAATAGGGACATGCACCAGGGACTTATGCAAGTCTACTAATTCTATCGACCCATAGCTTTGTTTGATCACGAATTCTCTGTCACTCAGCACGGAATAAACTTGGTAGCCATTTAGAAAAACTGTCGACAAATGTCAACCTTTCGTATTAGAATGTTCTAACGAGAGAGAGAGAGAGAGAGAGAGAGAGGAGAGAGAGAGGAGAGAGAGAGAGAGAGAGAGAGAGAGAGAGAGAGAGAGAGAGAGAGAGAGAGAGAGAGAGAGAGAGAGAGAGAGAGAGAGGCAATCTCTGCAGGGACAAGGATTACAAAATAATGGGGATTTCAAAGGTATATTGACTAGTAAACAATTGGTGTGGAAATCATTCCAGAACGGCGAAGAGCAACTCTTATATGTAAATGTAAAGCGATGTACCATACTACCCTTAGAACAATTTTATCTTAAGAGCTCATATTAAAAATTACAATTTACGAAATGACTTGGATATTGTCGTACCACTTCCTAACAACGAAATATTCAAAAACTTATTTTATAGCATGGTGCAAAAGTATGGAGAGGTTTACCCCGCCATGTAAGAGAAGCAGACGCCACAGTGCAAATTAATAAGTTATATAAACAGTATTATTTAACATGATGTTTCAAAGATTATATAAACAGTATTTCTTTAATTGATATTTTGTACATATGCAATGTTTGTGATTCTTTTTAGGATAATTGCTCATATATGTATTTAACGTTTATCTACTTAGTTTTATTGCAGAGATTATCTTCGCATTTTGTTTTCACTTGGTATATATCTAGATATATGCTGCGCCCCTTGGGAGAATAGGGCACGGCACTGAAAGGGCTACCCAGGATAAAGGAATTCTTAAATATATAGATAAAGAAATAAAGAGATAAATAAATAAATAAATAAATAAATAAATAAATAAATAAATAAATTAAATAAATAAATAAATAAATAAATAAATAAATAAATAAATAAATAAATAAATTAAATAAATAAATAAATAAAAAATCTCGATAAACCTTTCAATGAAAATTGACGTAAATGTGATGGCGGCAATGTGTTAAGTTTATGCGTTGCTGTTTGTCTTGAACATTTAAAAAAACTTATTCTGTCATTATATCAATTTGGTAAGATGGAAGGTATGGTATTGAAAAAATAGCATGGTTTCATGGAACTGGAAAATTGTATACATTATTTCAAAAGCTAATTCTTAAATGAGGAACAAGTGAACCTAATGCTATCTGAGAAACAAGAGGCAGATGACTTGTCATTTTACTTATTAGGATAATAGCGACATAATTAGGTCAAAAACTGGCAATGCTTCACAGGGAACTGGACAAACTGCACACAATATTTAAAGTAAGCTCCTATGTATGTATGTATGTATGTATGTATGCATGTATGTATGTATGTATGTATGTATGTATGTATGTATGTATGTATGCATGTATGTATACGGTTCTTTTAAATGAATACAAACTTTCTTCTTGCCAGTTGGGTATCATATGCCCACTCAGAGGACAACCGTGTGTAAAATGAAAGGTGTCAGTCGGCACATCCTTTTAACCATTTCCTTGATGCATCTCATTATTTAGTTCCCCTTCAGATATCTGTATAGTTAAGCTTGAACAATTTATAAATGTTGCCCTGGTGTGTTACAGAATAAAGGCTAGATTGAAGAGTAGGTTATATGATCTTGACCTCAAAGGTATCCGGTATTTCAATGAAATTTATCCCATGGAAGCCAGAAACTATCCATAAAGCTCGGTATCATTAAACTTGTTGTGACATGTATGTCTGTGTGACTCCCGTAAAAGTATGTATGTATGTATGTATGTATGTATGTATGTATGTATGTATGTATGTATGTATGTATGTATGTGTGACTCCCGTAAAAGTATAGATTAGTCAGTCACACAAAAAACAAGAACATAATGCCAACTGGAGAAAAGAGGTCAGACAGAACTGCTTTGCCTCTCATATGTACCATAAATATGTATTGGTATTGCTTTGATTCAAACACGTTTAATTTGCAAATTGCATAAAATGTAAATGAACAACAGTCAAAACAATTGAGAAAGATAACTGAAGACCTATATGTGTCCCTTTAGTGGAATAGGACAAGAAGTGCAAGACGTTAAACCAACACATTGCAACACGTATAAGGTGACAGAGACTTCGACAAGACGGGCAGTGGGGCACGGAATTTATACCAGGTGACCGTATAATTATTAGTGATGAAAACATTACGCCATTATAATGCATGGAGAAAACAAATACTTGCAGCCACTGCTAGGGTAACTAGGAGCGCTCATGGTGGAAATGGTAACCACAGAGAAGGAAGACCTGGAGATTGATTGATTGTTTTTTTTTAATAATAAATTGACCTGTACATAAATATTACAATAACGTAAACTAAAATAACAAGATCATAGTACCCAGCCCTCTTGGGTTTGTAAGTCACCGACATAATTAAATCACGTTACCGGAAAAAAAAACAACACACACACACACACACACATACGCAGTTTTCCAAGGAATTAAACTTAAAGCCTAAAGAAGCTGAAGAAGTTGAAGGCCAAGAACCTGTGTAGCGAATCTCAATGAACTTTTACCCCCATGTACACATTTACAAAACGAGTTTTAAAGAAGACTTTCAAGGACAAGCCGACACAATTTCTTTTAAAATTCTTAGTTAAGTCCAAAATTCACGAACGGCTGAAAAATGTCAATACCTTGCTCAGGGATCCTTCTGGAAAGCCATACAGCAATGTTTGCAGGTAAACGGGGCAACACCAGATATTTCTCAGCATGCAAAATTGACCGTTGGCAAGCATATAAGGAACAATTGAAGAAAAAGTACCACGTGTCTTCACTCGGTGAACTACATGAACATTTCGGGATGTCTTTAACTCCAATCATAAAAAAGTGTCAACCAACGGACTTGCGTCAAGACCAAGACGAGAATGCCGAACTGAAGCAAATCGTTTGCCAAAATTTAGTTTTGGCTTTTTGATAGAGCGGACAGCTTTTTGGATTGTATTTGAATTGCATGTTGGAATTTAGGGAGAATTCCGAATGTTAAGGATGAGAGTTATCAAAGTCCAATGAGTGCACATTAAAAAAAAAAACAACAAACTTGGTGAGATTTTGAGAATTTGACAGTGCAAAACGCAGCCACACACCCGGACAGCTGACGCATTTGTCTCACTGTATGTTGAATGACCACTAACACATCAACTTAGGAACAAACACCATGTTCACCTAAAATTTTGGGAAGCAAATCAGGACATGAGATTCGTTTTCAGGCCCTGCACGATTTGTTCTTATAAATGTATGTCAAAAATAGCACATAATCGGTGTTTCAACATATGTGTCAGCGTCATGTATGTTTACTGTATGGCAAATATTGCAAAACGTCATTTTTGACATCAGCCCGCAAGGGCGGATTTCAAAGTAATCTTAAGATTACATATAGGACCTTCATTATTTTGAAGGGGTGAGAAGTTATGATGCTTGGTATCCGATGTCAAAATGAGTTGCTACATCCAATGATCTGAAAAGATGCTCATTGCAGTATGCTAACAAAGTAACAAATTTGTTCAAAACAATGATCTAACATAATGTTTACAGTTCCATTTCCATGGAAATGATTGCATTGATGACCCTGGCTTCCCTGCGTCCAAACCAACAAGCGATGCGGTACCTGTTCACTGCATAATCAAGACCTTACACAAAATAGTTATATTTTCAAGTGTGCAAACTTTTCAAATAATTACAATGAACTGAGAACATGGACATGTTATGGCATCTGTTATACAGTTCTTTATGATCTTGTTATAAAAGCATACCTCCAAAAGGATTGTAGTTTTGGTGGTTTTTTGTTGGTTTTACTCGGATAGCAATGTATTCCTACATTCTACATTATCATTTTGGCGGAAATAGAGGCGTGGGTCTTGTCATTCAAGCGAAGTGCCGACCAAGTAGATGGATGTGGAAAGATCATTCTATTCGTAGCTGAGAAGATGAAAAATATAATTCTAAGTGCTAAAAAGATTAACTTGGATAATAGCTTTCGAATGATGTATTTGGTTTTTCCTTACGTTCCTTGTATCAAATACAGTAGCTCCTAGAAAGTTTGCACCTTAGAGGTCCCGGTGTTTTGCATCGTCCACCATGACCATGATTATGCATTATACTGGTGGAATCCTGAGATGTTCGTCTTTGTATGTAACAAGCTCTCTTATTTGCTAAGAAACAATTCTCCTGGGGTAACCCTGCAAAAATACGTCATTTCACTTCATTTTAAATGCGGTGAGAGCATTTCCTCATTGGGTGAATTTGATCACGTGCCGCTCACTGTCCAATCAAACTCGTTGTTGCCCATACATGTGCCCGTCTCATGTCCGCAATGTTGGGGAGGAATAAGTCGTATAAACGCGAAGATTATTGGACCAAGATGTTAAATTTTCACATCATATTTTAACCAAAAAGACTTCCATCGATCAAATCTAGAAACAGATAAAGGCACG
This sequence comes from Hermodice carunculata, assembly GCA_964020975.1. NCBI lineage: Eukaryota > Metazoa > Annelida > Polychaeta > Eunicida > Amphinomidae > Hermodice > Hermodice carunculata. Next base: position 15,833,710 of record OZ026612.1, on the reverse strand, counting down.
AGTGAAAATTCCTTACAGAAGGCAAGGAAAATACGCAGATTAGTCACCGCACGGTCACACGTGGACGAAGCGAAGATTTGCGTAAACACGATGTCATCATAATAATTATGTTGTTGATTGCTGCCTCCTGAGTCCTAGTATGTGTCACGTCGTGTTGGTGAGTTTTAACAAAATTTTGTTGTTTTGATTTTATTAAATTGTTTGAACGGAACAAATCTGTATGACAGAACAAGAAAGGAATGAAATTCATGATCGGAGGCCGTAAAAATATTCGTACAGCAAAGCGGAAAACCATGCCTGTGACTGACAGGCTGTGTACACTCGCTTGTGTTTTGTTTGCACGGCTCGTACCGTGTTGCTTTAATAGTAAAAAAAGTGACCGCACTTAAGATCAGACTCTTGACACCTCGGCATCAATTTTTTCAGGTAAATTGAAATAGAAAGTGCACAGTAATACAAATCATGTAATTTCTGACCATTTCATCATGTGGAATGAATCGCAAAAATAACAGAGCCCAGGCGTGTTCAGTATGCATGCCGCTTGTTGTGCAAGACAGTAAAAAACTGCCCGATGGCACACGGTGTGCCAAATCAGATACTGGCACAGTGGCAGTGTGCTAGGGGTTAAGACTACTTCACAAACCATATTTTGGTAGACCAGGGACGTGTAGACTTAGTCTTAGTAGCAGGTCCCTGAATTGACTGAATCAATCCTTGGGACAATCAACAAACTTTTAGTCATTAAACTCTTTTACATTGGCACATTAGTAACTTTTTATTCAATCTTAATTATAATTATGATTTGCCTGCATTAGCATATAGACCATATGTTATGTTTGTTTCTAGGCTTAAGTTACCTGCATGTTTTATGTATTTATCATTTTTGGTAAACTCACTTATCACTGTATGTTGATCATACCAAATAAAATCAATCAATCAATCAATCAAATCACACCAAATGAAGTCTAGTTTCCACAATTTCAGACTGGACCCATCGATTCAGTCCATGGACTCACTATTTTTCCTGAAAAAGCAGAAAGATGGGTCCAATGGACCCACACTGAAATATCCTTAATGTGACCCCTGCAAAACCATACATCACATATTTTTCTATATTATGTATGTCATACTGAGATATTTCATGCAACATGTAAATGTATGTATCGATTGCTTGAAATTTTCGAAATCGATGTCTCCGTGATACTGAAATTACATGTCCAAATACCTGCCACAACTCGTTGAATTTGAGAAATTTGGTCCTGGAAAGTGCTTGAAAAGACCTGTGTAAGTGTATGAACACTGGATTAAGAAATCTGAAGGTTTTTTTGCTGCATAATTTAGTTTATGTTCTTATTACCAAATATGATAAATATTGCAGGAAAAAGAACCTAGAAATCAATGTACAAAACCACAAAGATCAGTTTCTTGTTTATGGTTAATATTTCTTGTGCGATGTGTCAAAATTTCTTAATTTATATATACATTCAATCCATGACAACTGTTCTTTACAATACACTATAGTTTAATATATTTTTTTTTTTTCACGCTTGAACACTGCAATAGTTTTGCTGCTATTTTTTGCATTTGCAGAAAAAAAAATTTGGACTGTTTCTTAAGACAGGCATATGAAGCAATAGACCATTCAGTGTCATTAATACTTAAATTTTTCACCATTTGAATGGAATACATCTTTGATAAATGTAAAATGGTACATATTTTCAGACATTTACTTACTATGTAACAACCAATACAATGTACAACACAAAATTATTGATAATAAAAACAAACAGCAATTTACTTTGCCTGCACCTCATCATATGTGCTTTATTTGTATCACTTTCAAATGTGATAATTGATGTGTGCTTCAAAGCATCACAGTTACCCAGGCAAAGTATTTATTTGAGCAGCAGAAGTGCAAATGACTGAACAATTGTTACAGAAATCTCCTGTAGATGGATATTTTTGATACATTTAGTTAGTTGCTGATTTATGCTACAAATAGTTAAATTTATTTCAGATGCATTGGAATAGTCACTGGCTTATGCTACAAATAGTTGTTTATGCTTATTTACTTGGCTCATTGTAAACATTAGGTCACATGGACATTACAACACGTAGATTGTATTTTGTAATTAGTTACATATTTAGTTTGTACACATTTTTCTGTTGATACATGAAAATGTTGCGAAAGAACTACAGCTCTACACTTTTGCATCAGCATTATTTAAGTATGCAACTTTTACAGTTTACTTGGAAACATCATTCTCCACATCCTGGTACACAGTTTGTTTGCAAATGATATTTTGTGCAATACATAAAGTTAATGTATTGGGGGTAAATATGTACAAAATATATGTATTCATATGAATACCAACTGTGACAGTAATGGTGTGCTGATATAATGAAAGTGCCACATTTTACTTAATTCATATTCAAATATACAAAGCCTTAGAACTTACTCCTTTGAGAGACCACCTGTCTTTTGTGACCACTTTTTACTGTGCAACAGCTCCTTTCAATAATTCTCTTCCTTTGGGAGCCCACCTGCTGAACCTGACTAGAGACCACACAAAATGACCCCAAAAGACCACTTTTTTCTACTACTGTATTAGTCATTTTGGGCTTCTTGTAATTTGCGACCAAATTGTGGGATTGTTGTTGTAAGTGTTCGTTCCTCATGTGGCTGATTTCATAGGCCTTAGGTCTTGTTTATTGAATGGAGGCAATTGTTTACCTGCCAAATTCAGTCACAGATTTGTTCTGGCTTGCTTGATGTGTAGCATCAGTTCCATATGTTTTCTTCACTCTACACCTAGAATTAAACTCCTGTGGGTCTTTTGTGCCGAAAGCAATCCATCCGCCCAGAGGTGTTGACAAGGTTCTAAAGTTGATTTTAATGTTGTTGGCATAATGCCAATATGCTTACCGGTATATGGACGTCAGAACTGCAACTTCATGGGTGGACAAAAGTCACACTTAAAAAAAAATGTGATGGAGACGTTAATCATTTGCAAATGTTTTATGGTATTTATCTGGATACAAATGATTAAATGGTTAAATAGAGGGGGAGTGGTCCCAGTATGCTGGTACAGGTAAACATTTTGCCCTGGAACTACGCACGGAAAACAAGAAAATTTAGAAACAATGTCTGATAGGAAGTAGGGAAAATTTGCATAATTTGATTCAAATGATTCACTGGCAGTGTTGACTCTTTGTAGACTAATATTTTTAAGGGGCTGCGTGCAATAAATTATAAAGAAACGCGATGCTTATCTTGTTCATGTTTTGACTTCGCTTGCAAGACATACACACCAGTTTTCTCTTAAACAGATCAATCTCCATGTTTTCTTTACTCCACTGTGTAGTAAAGATAATACAAAACTTCATCTTCCTTTGAGGCAAACACACCTTCTTTGTAGTGAAATTTTGTATTACCCAATTGTTTTGTTTGATTTAAAATGAGCACCCAGTATTTATGACACTAAACTGGACGTCCTTTAATAGAGATACGAGGCCCTTGTCCTGAAATGAATAATGGAATCCAAACTAATGGACGACGAGGTAAATGCAGGTCATACTGACTTTATTTTGCAACAAGCAGAGCCAGCTCAGCCTAAGCAATTTGTACTGTTCCACAAAGCACCATTGTTCGGAACCAATGTCACTGAGGGGTCCGAGCATCAGTTGTCTTAAAAGTAACCAGCAGTGTAACATTTCATCTTTCATAAAAGAAATCATGAATTGTATTTGACAAAGATAATAGTTATTTATGGAAACCATTATGGAAATTGTGGCCTTAATCAACCTTGGCAGGACAATTTTGAATGTGGTGACCGATGAGGTTGTGGAATTAGCTGGAAAAGCTTTCCTTCTGGGTCTCATGCTTTTTATGTTCTGGCACCGTGACGCATGAAGTTATATATTTTTTATATTTTTATCAAGTAAAATCATATGATTTACATGTTTTCATCAACGATCAAACGGATCAAATCAACGATACTTAGTACCTAGTGCCTGACCCGAAAAGGGGTAAACACACTTATCCGTCCAGCCATATCCGAGCATTAAAAGAATGCCGCAATGAAAGCAGTAAAACCTAGATGTCTGGATAAGTACGGATATCTTTATTGTCCAGTGTGAAGTGCTTTGCACAGCATATTCGGGGCCCAAAGCCAGAAAATACCAAAATCATATATGTTTGATGAGTTGGCATAATATCTTTCCAAATAAAAGAATGCATGCTGAGTGTGTTGGGAAGCCTTATTTACACATTCAGGGGTAAGTCAAATTGTTCTTATCTGAACCTGTACCATACAAATTTAGTAATTGCTTTTTGTGTTTTCTTCTTTCATAATGATGCTCTGCATTTATAAGCAAAACTTCGCGTATTTAACTAATTCATCATTTGCTACGTTCATATTTATTGATTATTGTGTGGGTTGTCTTTGCTGAATATTTAGCATAACAAGAGCCGCTACTCAAAGAGACATGTACGGGTATAGGCTCCGAAACATGTTCTGAGTAGTTACCCGCGGAAGACCCTTTAATTTATTTGGGCTAATACAGCCTATATAAAAATTCTACAGAAGAACGTGTGCAATATGAACAATAGTACTTCTATATGTATATAAGTAAGACAGTGACAGGTTAGCTTATGGAGAGTAAAGAGTTCGTACTGCGGAATGGGGTAATGACTACTAGGAAGTGGTTCTGGACAAAAAGACACAAATACAATAATGAAATTAATGCTCCGTATGTACGGAATCCTTATATACACATAAAAGAATGAATGCTTAGTTTGTACGGGAGCCTTATGTACACATAAAAGAATGAATGCTCAGTATTTGTTTGAGCCTTATTTACACATTTACTTATAAAAGGGGACGTCGTGGGCACTGCAGGAAGGCTGACAGGTTTGGAATACAAACCTTTGTTAAATGACTGGTCTCCTGTCCTGCTAACGTTGTCAGTATATCCTAATAAAAGAGGCACACATAAGTGCTCCTGAGTTAGGTATCATTTTATGGGTGTTGACACGTGTGCTTTGAAATATTCTTTACCTTCAATTCCTCACATTGTCTTCTTTGTCATCTTTTTCCATGGTTACCTGGGGTGCACTTGTTGGCACTTGTAGAAAATATATTAATATAACTGGTATCGCTCTTTCATTTTTTTTATTTTGGGACGATGAAGGACTCATCTTTTATTATGTGAGCATGGTTTCTGTCACCCGTTGTTCCCAGATTGCTAGGTGAACATGGCAATTTATCTGTAGTTTTTTGGCTTGCAAAGTTTGACTGCAAAGTGCGTTTTTAATGGTCATATTTTTTGCGTGGAGGGACCAGAGTGTTAATATATTGTCTTTTTACGGAGACAGGTGTTGTTAATTAGTCGTAAATTTCATTTTCAATTTTGTGGGTAAATTTTTAATATGTTAAAAAGTCTTTCTGGGATCGACAAGCGCCACCCCCTGTAAGTGTTAAACGGACTGGTCACGCAGTAGGTAGCTGTGCCTTGCATGAGGAATTCATCGCAAGTCATTTAATATTCATTGTATCATTAAATGGGAAATGTCTATGGCCTGTGAGAAATAGTACATACAGGACCACACATTGACGATGTTACTCAGAGCTCTTCAATTTCTCCCCTGTGGTGCGCATAAATATATAGTATGTAAGAGCATGGAGGTATCATACAGATCAGTATAAAACGTACCTCCATGGTGAGAGCACCATGCAATTGTGGAAGGCGTGGCAGCCCTGCCAGGTAATGGAGGCATATGCTCCTCCTGAGCATTTTTAAATTCTCGATGCAAAAGGACGCATTTCTTCCATTCTTAGCAACATTCTCATCGCAAATACATTGTCTTGCATAAAATATATAGTTTCATTGTGTGAAAATTATTTAGTTCGCCTATTTATTGCTGGCCTTGAAGCAGGATATTTTTCACTGTTACTCAGAGGTGACAGCGTAGCAAAAATTTGTGTGTCGCTCTAATTTGCGACATGGAGACGACGAAAGAGGTCTGTTGCTGCTGTTGATGTTCATTTATATTTCATTTTTTAATTGATTTGGTGATGGAACCAAATACCCACACTTTTTAACTAAGTAGTACTCATTTGTATAAGTAGACAAATCCAGATAAACATCAATAGTAACGAAATAATTTCTTTTTCATATTTTTGTCTGTGTAACTAGTTGGACAAGACCCATATTTTATTATGTAACCTTGACATTTACTCTCAAATATGTTTCAAAGTACTAGATTTGAAGAAGCATTGAGCTACCACGAGGTACGTCCTTGACAAAAGTAACGTACCAATATCACAATGTGGCATTATGGGCACCTTGCCCCCAAAACCACATGATGAGTGCAGCATGCTTAAAGAAAGAGTGTGTGGCTTATCCTGGCTACTTCAAAGGGCAGCTAGTGTGTAAACAATATATATACTCTTTTTTTTGGGTGCTTTCTTATGCTGATTAATTTGATAAGTAGTCATTTGTCCAGGCGGAAGAGGGAGTCTTGCTTGCTGTGACACAGATAGTAGGTATACAATCAACATGCAGTGTCCAATTAGACTCTGATCATTATATGACACGCCAATTTAACTGGTTGTAAAGGTCCCACAGGTGATTAACTATTGCAAATGAAATACAAAACAAATAGATCGATTGATCGATCGACCGATCGATCGATCGATCGATCGATCGATAGATAGATAGATGGATGGATAGATAGATAGATAGATAGATAGATAGATAGATAGATGGATGGATGGATGGATGGGTGATAGATAGATAGGTAGATGGGTAGGAGGTACGTAGACAGACAGACAGTCATGCAGACAAACGGACGGACGGACAGACAGGCAGACAGACAGACAGACAGACAGACAGGCAGGCAGACAGACAGACAGACAGACAGACAGACAGACAGACAGACAGACAGACAGATAGATAGATAGATAGATAGATAGATAGATAGATAGAAGCACAGCTCCCACCAGATGACACACAGTAAAGACTGAATGAAACCCAGAATAATTAATATCTTGCATGGCTTAAGAGTGCGAAAAGATATGTCACTCTCAGCTATATTCTGTGTTCATTCGTTTCTTTCAAGAGATTACAAGATCTTATATTCACAACGCACGTGGCCAATTGCTTTAAATGTACAGAAACACGCCCACGTACTCATGGACCTTACTTTGTGTAACGGTAGTGATATGGCATTTTAATGGTTTTCATGAACTTTTGTGCTTTGGAACGTTTAACTTCTCCAGAACAGCGGTGTGATTGTCAAATATAAAAGAAAATCCACCACAAGTATGAAATGGGTTAAGAAAAAGATCTTAATTACAGCAGTGGATCATACTTGCATTGCATTGCATGTTTTCAATATAGTAGACTTGCTAAAAGAGTCTACACTGCATTTTATAGTGCAAAAGTCCCATTTAGCACAGGTGTTCCTCGTAACAAAATGTAAAATAAATTCAGAAACACTTTTTCTCCATGCTCAGACTCATATAATTAGCATATATTATGCTAATTAGCACTGTAAAGAAAGGCAGATAGAACTTGTTAACAAGACAACAGAAGGAAACGTGGGAGTAAGTGGCTAATTTAAGGACCAGGAATCCTTTGGGGGGGAGGGTAATTTGACAATTGGCGGCCATTTTGACATTCAAAACCAAGATGACCACTGGATATTGCCTTTTCCTCAGGCACAGTGCACCACTTTAGACATGTACGAGCTGGAAACGTGAATTGTACAACAATTGCTACTACTTTTGGGAGTGGGGGATTCAGCTTTGGTAGTGCATTGGTGATAGAATGTCATCAATAGTGCTCAAAGTCCTCTGATTAGCACAGATTATGCTAATTAGCACCTGAAAGAAAGTCGTACATAAATTGTTGGGTTTGACACAGAAGGAAATATGTGAATGGTCGCAACTGGATAATTTTTGTGTCAGGAATCTATTTTTGGGGTTACTTTGACAATTGGGATCCATTTTGACCGTTAAATACCAGCATGGCCGCTGTACATTTTCTTTTCTCCAGGTATCATGCACCACTAATAATAATTTTCTTTATTTCTTTAAAGGCAATTGAAAAAGTAGCCAGAGTCTAATGTTAATTTCGCTGCTCAGAGTGCACTACTTTAGACATGTATTAGTTAGAAACATAATTATGTTAATATTACAATTATACTATTGTACAAATAAGTCAGTCCCGGCATCATTTTCAGGCCATTTCTCCCAAACTATTACACTTAACGATCCAAAATTTGTATGACTTGTAGTCCTTACCTGCTAGATATGTTTTGATGGTTTTGTGTGGCCAATTATATCCCCCTTCATTAGTTAATTAGTGATGTTCGTTGAAGGTCTTAGAACAGTTTCCGAGCCCTTTCTCCAAAACTATGTCAAATATGAACCTTTAAGCCTGGCATAGCTCCTTGGAGTGCTCTCTAAAGACAGAAAGCATTGTATTATAGTTACCTGGGCGGGAGATGTGGTCAGCGTTAGCGTCAAGTGGTTTCCTTAAAACTTATTTCTGGTGTTGCGTATGCAATAGGGAGTGCTTTGTGGTTAAAAGTCAGAGAAAAGCTAAATGAAATAAATTCATGAATACTGATCACTTGTTACACAACTATCTTTCACGTCAGAAACGAGACATGGAACAGGTGATATAACATCATATAAACACAAATCATTGACAAAGTTTATTTTTCCCTGAATACACTGGAAAATAATGGAATCAAAATCGGCGCTCGCTTTCAGTGGTGCTGAGGTGCATGTGAAAAAATATGCATGTCCCAACACCTAACAACAACTGACCGAAACATATACCACTGCTTCCAGCGCAGCTCAGGGTCCGCCGACACCACCTTGTCCAGCCGTAGACCTGCTGCAACAAGTGTTGTCAAAGTGCACCTGCGTGTTTCGGTCAGCTGTTGCTATATATATATATATATATATATATATATATATATATATATATATATATATATATATATATATATATATCATTCCATGACGTCTATCAAGTCATGCTGGAGTATACCGATTTGATGGTAAAGCCAGCAGGTAAATCGTAGCCCCAGTTTTGATTTAACACCTATCGGTGTCCAATGTAATATTAACTTTAGTGGTAGCAATGCCTTTTTCTGGTCTTCAAATTACAGTTTAAATTTGTGCATTCAAGGTAGTATTGCCATGTTGAAAAATGCTTAGATATCATGTGCGGTGCATAGTAAGCTAATGGCTTATTTTAAGAGGGCTATACAGGCCTTACAATTTTGGACAGAGTGGATAAATACCATAATCATCGGGTATCACAGAATGACCTTCTCTTTCTTTTTAACATGCATAGTATGGCAAGCCTTTACCTAGTAACTACAGACTTTTTGTAGAAATTAATACTTGGTAATGAGAGGACTAAAATGTCTATGTGGTAAAGTAGACTGCATTTGGGACTTATTCTACTACCCAGAAACACACTGTGGTGATAGATATATTATCTCTGCAACAAGTGTTTTGGTTATAACGTATGGCATTGCCAATCGTAGAAAACCATTTACAGCAACATTGTGAGTATGACCTTTAGACTACAGTTAAACATATAATATTATCACTTATCAGCTAGGTGTGCAGATGGACCATACAAGGTTTAGCCAGGAAAGTCTTTATTTTCCCTGGTATAGCTTTTTTGTTGTAATATGATACACATGACTTGGTGCCTCAGCGGCAGTTGCCCCAACTGCAGCCATATCAGTTTGCTGCCGTGGTTATAGCTGCCTGCTGCATAAACTTGTTATTATCATAGATTACATCTATTTGCTCCAATAATGGAATGCTTCTTTTTGCTTGTCCTTACTTAATATGCCACCCAGGCTTTTTGAAGACTAATTTTGTGGTGACTCAGCACCAGCCTGCTCCGACTGTGGTTCTGGTCTGTGTATATCATCATCATCATCATCATCATCATCATCATCATCATCATCATCATCATCATCATCATCATCATCATCATCATCATCATCATCATCATCATCATCATCATCATCATCATCATCATCATCATCGTTATTATTATGTTTGTTGGGTTTTTTTTTTTGGTTTTTTTTTTTTTTTTGTTATTTTGTTTGTCTTTTTATTCATTGCTGCATGTTTGCCACCCTGTACCAGATCAAGATACTGGGGGTAAATGCAAAGACAAGCAAATTCAGAGCATTATTTTTTTGTTTGTTTTTTGTTTCCTAACAATATGTTAACTGGCAGACATGATTACAACGTACATGAGAAATCTACTACTGTCTAGAACCTTTTAGATGATATACATATGATGATAGCGGAACACTTCTAGTTGTTTTATCTTGAAAAGTGGTTAACATAGACTATTTTTTTCCGAAATCAGTTTTGGCTAGGACACCAATAAATCTAATTCACATTTTGTAGTCTAACATTGCATCATGGGCATGCTTACAGGATTGAAAATGCTATATGCGTATATGCACATGATATTTATGATATATATACAATTATTGTTAGAGTTTATGCAATGTTGTAGTTTTACTGTGGGTGGGTAGGTGTTGTACAGTGATGCAACATTAACACATACAGGGTGCAGCTTTGGTGTGCAGTGTATTCATGATACGTTTAGTATATAAATCCGGAACTGGGAAGCCCGAGACCGTTTTTCCCTAGCCTCACCTTGAACATTCTTTAACATAGCTGCTGGCAACATATGCAGCACTGCACTTTGCCTTATGTGTGTTGGGGGGGGGGGTTGTGCTAGGGTGAAGCAACTGCACAACATTGCTTTGATGTGTAGTGTGTTAGCTGTGCCATCGTTGCACGGGTGAATGTTTAAAATTATTATTTTCTTTTGTGTGGATACATGTTGTGCTGGTGTACAACACCAACACTCGCTGGATACATCATTAACATAATTATATGTTTAAAGTTGATAGCAGCTCCATGTGCACCAGTGACCGATGCAAAACTGTGGGTGTTACAGGTGTGCAACATCCATGCACTCTGGATGAATGAACACCAGTGCTCCAATCCTTTTCATAGTATTGTCTGTAGGAACACATCCGCATTTATTTATTCAATAGGAATGCTAAGTCTAGTATGACTACAAATAGGCCTTCTACTGCTTGTTGCATGGACTTCCATGGTGCTAGGCAACCATTTTTGCATTCATAATTAATAAGCTTGAACCTGTCTCATAGGCAGCCTCCTACCCATGCATGCTAGATGTATGGTTTGTAGGGTTTGGGTCTTGTAGCAACTGGGGGGGGGGGGGACTCCCAACAACTGTGTAATGAGGCTCTTAATGAAATACCGATAATCTGTTTCCGTTCATACAAGAACCGGTCTGGTCCTTGCTGCTACATATACAAGGGAGGCTATAGTTCCCACTATTGCTGGACAGAGATGCCAGTGAACCATGACTGACACTGGTGTCCTACCTGGTCTCTTTTTGCCTGAGTCTATGAGTCTGCTGGGCTTAGCAGTCCCAAGGGAGCACAGGCACTGGACCTCTAGGCAAAATAAGCCTGAGTGAACCCTATGTTAAAGATAGACTACATACAGTGCGGAGTTGGCTAGACCCATCACCCTTGTCCATCAAGATAACAAGTGGACCTAGGGCAAAGGGAATGTTATTCATGGGCACAGTAGATATCTAGGTCTCCAAATCTGTAAGGGATTAGGGTTTCAAGGAAAGACTCCAGCAAGTTCAGCTTATTCGAAAGTAGGACACAGTGGAATTTTTAGGGGGTACCCTTTAAAAGTAAATAATTGAGCTACCTCTCATTGGGCCTATGGACTGAATCTATGGATATTTGATGGATGCAATGGACAAATCAACTCTCAAAAAGCATCAGACCTTCACAATTCATGCTTTCATGTGGATAATTTCGGATTATATACAAACATAAAAGACTGGGGCATGAAAGATGAATAGGTTGCCTTTGTGTCCACCATATTGGATTTTTTTCTGGATGCTGATTGGCTCTCTCAGTATGGATGCACTTTGATAATGATGACATTCACAGTAAGTGTATGGGATTGTGTGTGTGTGACTGTTTGGTCTGCTACTCCTCAATGAATGTTCTCTTAGCTTTGTGAATTTTGAAACAGTGTGTTTCAGTCCACAGGTACATGTACATATAGTTTCGTGAAAGCGTCTGTTAAAGTTTGTTTATGTAATGGACAGTTTTGTATTGCATGTATACATATCCCCTTGAATTACGATATGTATACACTGTGTATGTATATGTGCATGCATGAATATTGTACATGCACATATGGTCATCCATACTGACCCTGTCAGGAGTGGGCATTTTTCTCTGGTCCCAAGGATACGCTATGCAGAGAGGTTTCACCGTGTCAGCAAATAATGGTCTGAGTAATTAAGTCCGGGTGCGAACACAGATATTTTGCATTCCCAAGAATTCTTTTTTCCTTTCTTTCTTTCTTTCTTTCTTTCTTTCTTTCTTTCTTTCTTTCTTTCTTTCTTTCTTTCTTTCTTTCTTTCTTTCTTTCTTTCTTTCTTTCTTTCTTTCTTTCTTTCTTTCTTTCTTTCTTTCTTTCTTTCTTTCTTTCTTTCTTTCTTTCTTTCTTTCTTTCTTTCTTTCTTTCTTTCCTGCTTTCTTTCTTCATTCTTTATGGCCAAATTTGTTCCGAGTTTTTCTCCGACATTATTATTGCAAAAACCACCAAACTTGCCACGGCGACTGACCTCCTAGTGAAATTATGCATCTGGTTTGGAATAGTCATGATTTTCAAAATTACGTAAATTAGGGTCCATTAAAATTTTAAAAACTCCATTTCTTCCAAACTATTGTAGATAGACACAAATTTCAATGTGCATATATAATGGACGGTAAATGAAAAGTGTACAATTGCAAATTATGCTAATTAGGGGCATTGGAAAATCTAAAAGTTGAATATCTCCTAAACTATTATACATAGAGATACCACTCCAACTTTATTATATAGGTTTGTGGCAAAGGTGCATCAAATATATGTATATATTATTGAACTGCCATTTCTGGGAAAGTAAAAGCAAGATACAGAATATAACAAAATAACTCAAACGAAATCACAACTTAAACGATCACTACTAAAAGCCGCATATAAGGCTAAAAACATTAACAAGAGCTAGGATTTTTATTTATGCAAATAAGCAGAATAAACATAATTGAAATCTTGAAAAACTTCAAAACTAATGTAGATAGTGGTGTTATCCAAATATAAGTTTTTGTAAGTTTGTGGCATGGCCACATCCAATAAACAAGGACCCAAGTTGTAGCATTTTAATTTATACAAATCAGACTAATTCTCTAAGCCCATGTACCGTTTGAACACTATGAAGTCCGATATTCTTAGAGCTAAGTCCTAATGACAAATTATAGCATTTCAAACTATTTTCGGTTTGAAAGCACCCAGACTGATTTGCTGTAAAGCGATCTTAATTTTTAGTTATATTTTCGGCTTCTTATCTAAGAGTGTTCAGATAATACAGAAACTATCTCTGGCTAAGCTACAATGATCCCATGTTACACTAAAGTGCTGAATCACAAGCACATTACATATGACACCAATTTTTGTTTTGTATCCTTTTTTCCTTTTTGCACGAGTCCAAGTCCGACTTTTTCTTTCCGTATTCCTAAACACACACACACTTGCACACACACACACACACACACACACACACACACACACACACACACACACACACACACACACGTAAACAAACAAACGGCCTGTAAACAGAAAATGTATTCCCTCATATCCATAAACTATGACAGATAAAATAGAAATTCATTCTCTCACTGCGAGAGGTTTACGTGATTCTGTAAAATGCAGACAACTATTTAGGTGGTTTAAAAAGAAATGTTCAGTAACTTTTCTACAATAAACGTACAGTAGTAATAACATTGAGACAAATTGGTATGCAGAATGGGGTTATAATATATGTTTTTGTTATAGCTCAATAGATGTTAGAGGAGTCTGCATCCTTTTTAAAAATAATTTTCCGTTCAATATACATAATATCATAAAGATGATATAGGCGGATATATAATAGACATAACAGGACCCGTCTTTTAAAAATTAAATTGTTCATTGTTAATGGAACTCGATTACGTGAATGAAATTAACAAAATTTTGGAAAACTTTACAGACGTAAATATTAATGATGACCCAATATTAACTTGGGAAAAATACAAATCTGTGCATCAACAATTCAATCTGGAGCTAGAAAGAAAAAATTAAGGAAAAAAGTAATAAACTTCCTTGAAAAGAAAATGCATGCGCTAGAACAAACAATTAATACATCCATCTGTAATATAGGTAAACTAGAGGAAAAGTTTAAAGATTTAAACTCGGAAATAGAGAAAGACATGGATGTAGATGCAAAGGGGGCAATGCTACGCGCTAAAATACGTTGGAACCAGGAAGGAGAAAATCATCGAAAGGTGGTTTTAATTTGGAAGAACGTAAATATGATAATAAAGCTATAAATAAAATGAGAATTAATGATGCAACAATAATTGAACCTTAATGGATTTTAGAAGAAGAAGAAAAGCTTTACTCAAAGTAATTTACTTCAACAGATGTAAATACTGAAAACACAGACTATGATTTTTTTTACCGAGAGTGATAATGATAAACTATTAGAGGTATAAAAACAATCATGTTAAGGACACCTCACAGAGATTTAACTGGCAAAAGTCTTAAAAACAATGGTTGATAATAAATCACCAGGCTCTGATGGATTTCTCTGCGAGTTTTACAAAGTATTTGGAATTATATAAAATGTCTACTCATTCGTTCTTTAAATACAGCTTATGCCAAAGGAACTTGATCAGTAACACAGAGACATGGAAATCTAACTTTGTTACCAAAATAAATAAATGAATGAATGAATGAATGAATGAATGAATGAATGAATGAATGAATGAATAAATAAATAAATAAATATAAATAAATAAATAAATAAATGAATGAATGAATAAAGATACACTGACTCGAATTAAAAAATTGGCAGCCCATATGTCTCCTCAATGTAGATTATAAGTTTGCGGCAAGGTATATAGCAACAAGGTTTAAAACGGTACTAAAACTGTTGTACATGAAGATCAGAGAGCTTTTCTCAAAGACCGTTGTGTCGGAGAAAATAGTAACAAAATTCTAAACTTAAATGAGAATACGGTCAATGAAGAAATCCCAACATTATTTCACACTAGTGGACTATGAAAAAGTTTTAATCTCTTGGAATGAAATTATATAAGTAAATCCTTGACGTATTTTAATTTTGGTCCATCTCTGCAGAAATGGGTGAAATTATGTTATAGTGATATAGAAAGTTGTGTAGTCAACAATGGTTGGTCCTCAAATGCAGTAAAAATTACGAGAGGCGTCAGAGAAGGATGCCCTCTCTCTCCGTATCTCCTCATTCTGGCTGTAGAAATATTAGCAAGAGCTATTGGAAAAAAGATGAAATTAAGGTATAAAATAGACTCAAAAGAATACAAATTAAGCCAATCTGCAGATGACCCCTCTTTCTTTGTGTTAGCCACGGAAGATAGCATAAAGCAGCTATTCTATGTGTTAGATGAATTCAATAACATTTCGGGATTATAAGTTAATCTGGATAAGACTAAACTATTAAGGATTGGTAGCTTGAAATATACAGACTGGACTACAGACACAATTGATGACTTATATGTAAACATAACCAACAATGCAGTAACAGTTTTAGGTATCAAAATGTGTCCAACTGTCAGTGACATAGAGCAATTAAACTACTAACTCCAAATCAGCAGAATGCATAATATAATTAAAATATGGTGAAGGAGGAACTTGACATTATTTGGTAAAACTGTCATTATTAAATTATTGCTCAGATCCAATTTATATATATTTCATCAGTTTTCCCCAATTCCTACAAAGATTTGATGAAAAAAAGTGGAAAGAATTATCTTTAGATATATTTGGAACCAAAAGCCAGACAAAATCAAAAGAAAATACCTGATTGCTCCAAAACATGAAGGAGGTCTGTGTATACCTAATATAAGCACACAATTTTCAGCTTTAAATGTGCTTGGGTAAAAAGATCAACTGCAGATGGCAATGCAACATGGAAACACTTAGTCGTTTGCCTCCTTCCTGGCAATGACCCAAAATGTATACGGGAATGTAATTTCAATTTTTAGATGCAAAACTGACATTTAAGGACATTCAAATCAAAATTAAACTTTGGTATCATATCAGCCGTAGCTGGAGTAAACACAGTTTTCATGTGCCAAAAAAAGTGTTGTGAGATTAAAATTTCGAGTTTATGGTTTAACTCGCGTGTTAAAATACAGAAAAAACTAGTATTTTATTCAAATGGTAGCAGGAAGCAGTCCGATATGTAAAGGGTGTTATTAGGAGAGATGAGACTGATGAAATATTTAGGCAAAAATACAGAATAAATACCAATTTTATAAATGGAAAATAATAGATTCACAAGTATGTAGTTTCTGTAAAAATAGAACAGAGTCAATAATACATTTTTTCTGGGATTGTGACTGTGTGCGTCGGTTCTGGAACCTGGTTTTCAGCAGATTTCCAGGTGAAATTAAGATCACAGACTTCACAGTAGATGAATATCTTTTGGGATCAACAAACTGTACACCAAATCATAACATGATTTCCATTCTAGGTAAAAAATATATTAATGCTTGTAAATATGAAGAATCTTTCCCCGCTATTCAAGCTTTTGTTGCGAAAGTAAAAGAATTAGAATATGTAAAAAGGTGTAGAGCTACTCAGGAAAGGTAAACTGGAAAAACATGATAAAAATAGAAATTATTTGATTTGCTGATTAGGAGTATGTGCCGATAAATATGATAACTTATACATGGCTACTTTACATAATTTAGTGAGATCACTGTAATTTATTACTGTCAAAATCTCATGTGGACAATAGAACTAGCATAGTTCCTTCTCAGATTTATGATTTAATTCTCAGCACCTCAAAATTGGAAAAGAAAATACAGGAGAGAATGTGAATTTTCTTTATATATACTCCATTAAAAGTAAGCTATGTTCATGTATGCTGCGTTTTTGTGAATAAATACTGTTAAAAAAGGTCGTGAGCAAGACTAAATCCCAATTAAGTTTTCGTGTGCCCCGACGACCTCTATCCATAGATATCAACATTATTCAAATCGGTTAACTTTTCGAGCTATGCAAGAAAACCCAAATTTTGCAACATTCCGCCCTATCGGAGAAAAGTAGATCAAGGTCACTAACCCAATATCAGGTCCATAACGTTAATATAAATCACACTCCAAAGTGGAAGGACACCCTAACGGGCTTTATGGTTTCTGAGATTCATCGCGTACAAAATTTAAAATTTAAAAAATCGCCAAAAATTTTCGAAAAAGAAAGACCATATGACCTTGACTTTCGACTCGAAACCTATATATTTCAATAGACAAAATGTGGTGAGGGCACGAGGGTTTCTATATATGTTTTTTGTTTGACTGGATCGGATTAAAGGTTAATAAGTGACGGTAAAAAATTGAAAAGTGACAGTATGATCTGATTTCCAGGAGATCAAGGTCACGGTGACCCGAAAATTAGGTCACTAGGAGAAGTGTTTGTAGAAAACGTTTGGCGTGAATTTTTCTGTGATGCAAATAGTGACCGACATATGGCAAAGTCAAAATGGCGAAAATGTAAAAAAAAAATAAATAATGTAGTTTTGCACTACTTTGAGGTAGGAGACTCAATAGTATAGGTTATTCGTGGGGCTTGCAGTCGTAGATATGTACGGTACAAACAACATAAGCCTCCCTCCATGGGGGGAGGCTACAAAATTGTCAACAGTATTCAACAGTGTTATGCACACACTCGATGAGACTCTGGCAGGTCGAGGTTTGGCTCTGTAACTGTTCTGACCATGATTAAATCATACTTTATTTTAATTAACTTGATGTGATCATTCACCATGACACCCGCAGTGTTATACATGGCTGCCCGTTTATGCAATATCTACATGGGGTTTACATTCACTAAAACAACCACAGATTGCAGTTGGGGTAACTTCCTGGAGATGGTTGGAAGTGTGACATAACTGGTACTGGGGTAGCATCAAGGGCCTCCTGTTTCCATCCCCATACAGAGGGAAGTTGCAGCTAAGGGTCCTTCTTAAGCATTTTACTCCACAGGTGTCGACTCTATAAGAGCTCAGGAGTTAAGAAATCTGTTGTATGTAAACTTCCGGAAAAACACATGCCACAAATATATCTAAATTCATGAGGGTGCCAGGAGCCATATTGTTTGTGGATATTGATGTCATATGCATTTCACACCCTCAAATTAGCTAATCCAAATGAATCAGACGTTTCATGCTAAATGATTCAAATGTTGGAGTGTGTTTCTTTTTGACACGAATTAGTATGGTTCATGCTATTTGGGGCAATTAAACGGTATTCATTCAGAAATGGGAATCATAAATAATTTCTGATAATGGGACATAACAGGTGTCAGTTCTGACATCAGGGAACATGGAGAACAAATCAGGGTGGGTTACAAACTATCAACTTCCACAACTTCAAAGCAATTCAGATTTTCTTTCACCTTTCACCTTCAAATCACCATCAATCACAAATGCAGTGCCAGAAATGGGCTCCCCCACCCCCAAAATAGTATAAATTGGTGTATTACACATGACGCTTGCTCAAACGATTCTTAAGTTACCCAAATGCCTGAACGAAAGATAGTAACCAGCGACCATCTTGAATTTTGAAGGTCAAAGTAGGCGCCAAGTATCAAAATGACCTCAGAAATACATTCCTTACCTTTAAATTAGTGAGGTGCAACTATTCACACATATGTTTTTTGTTGCAAAGTCAGACGGTCCGTTCATTCGGGTGTTAAGTTGCATAATTTATGCTAATTAGATGACTTTCAGCATAGAGACAGAGTGTCTTTTTGGATGTTTTTTTCATTTTGCCCCAAGGAAGACTTGTGGTAAGTGGGACCTTTGCACTGTAAAATGCAGTGATCACCCCTTTTGCCCTTAGTAAGTCTACTAATACATCATGATGCACCATGATGCAGTGGAATATTTCAGAGTCGTTTCTAAGGAGATTTCAAGACCACCAGCTTTCTAAACGTAACAGGCAAAACATTTTCGACTTCTCCAAGAAGTGGAAAGAATATGGACCTAATTATAAAGTCATATAAAATGTTTACTTTCACCTCAGGGTTACCGATAGATAAAAATAAATCCGAAACGGCCACGACGACAGCGATGATTATGATGATGAGAAGGAGGAGGACGACAAAATTATAAACAGGTATGTCCCAGCCTGTCGTTTTAGGGTCACGATATGGGCCTTACTTCAGTTTGTTTCTTGGTATTAAAAATGCTTTTGGTGTATCTGCTGACCCGAAACCACCGCAGACTCAACATAGTTATTTTGACGTAAACGGGTCATGCTGACTTAAAGAGCTTTAATTATTGTTTGTATTCAATTTAAGTCGATTTCCCGGTTTTACCTTTCATTGAGTACCATTATGATTGACATATTTATAAATATTGGGGAATACATAGAATGAAAGAACGCGCTTTCCCAAAGTTTTCTCATTATTTCCCTTCAGCAGATTACAAAGTTCACTACATTCAATCACAAAGTCCTGTTGAACTAGAGAGTTTGTGAACAGTGAACATGTGTTAAACATCGCCAGTAAAGACACCATTTAAGACTGGTGTCGAGCAAAACGTGGTCAACTTTTATAGATTTATTAATTGGTTCCAGCTGAGCATTTACCTTTTTACGCACATTCTAAGTTTGACTGATCCACTCTAAACACCGAACATATGATGCATGTTTTTGGCTTCTAAAAGTCAGAATGCTATCTAAATGCAATACCGAATTTACTTATGGTGGTCGGGGCTCTTGGCGTTAGATACTGCACACACAAGCTCGCAAATGCGTGCACTTAAATGTGTTGAAAGTTGCACTCGTGGTGTCATGTAAACTTGATGATAAGGGATGGAAAGAAGTCATCAAATTGGCACGAGCTGCAGTCACTATAAACTTAACGCTGATTGGCTGCGTCAGAAGCAGCACGAAGAAGCAGGTAAAAAAAAAATGCTGGTAATAAACCCTAACTGGGGAGTAAAGTCTCTTCCATCAAATTTTGGAAAAGCTTAGATCCCTGCCACTTTTGTTGAGATAAATAGGCGAAGGCGACGGTGACTGATGCGCCATCCAAGCATTATTAATCCGTCAATCTCAAGCATACTGTCAGGGTCGCTTGGTTATGGATGCCTCTGCAATTGGGTTATGCGATCATTACCGATCATGCCTGGAATTTGAGAACACCGTATTTCATAACATGCGGGAACCACATTACATGAAAAGTGTTCATTTGCTGTGATTTGCATTGACTTATTATATGTAGGTTCCACAGAGGTAAGTGATGATATGTACCGATGTAGCGTTTTATTTAAAGTCGTAATACTTATCGATTTTTTCCAAAGTGGGTTACAAAATGTATGTGCGTTTAAGACAGCCAGATACCAATATCTGATGTGTACGCAAAGCTGATAATGATATGGACGTTGCGGGAAAGTAAATGAAAAGTGTAAAGCCTTCATGTTACACGACGCAATCATTGGCATATATGGTTTTACAGTTATGTGTAATTTCTGTAACTGTTCACTAACATCATTCAATATTTGGGGGCCCACAATGTTTACTTAGCATGCCAAGTTTCTTGTTGCTAAGAAAATGCCTACTGAAATACTGTAGTGTAAGTGCACTTATTTACACGTGTATGAATTTCCACAATTTTGCATTTGAGGCATATATCTCGAGTTTTAATCTCATTATCTTGGACATAGAGGTCTTTCAACCCTATGTTAAAATACTGTTACATAGCGGTTATGTTTCAGGATTTTTAGCGAAATAGGCGAACTTGAATTTGCAGTAATTTAATTAGCTTCAACCTGTCTATTCCTGACAAGATAAACATCCAGCCGGCTTGGTAACATAGAAGTTTTAATTTTTTTCATTATCCATTTCAAGAATGTATGCCATCAGATATGATGCCATGTTACCTTTTTTCCTAATTTTATGATGTTATGCCAATTTCGAATTCCAAAATTAGTGATGCTATTATCAGATGATTTTACAAGGGACATTGGTCTTGTGTACCAAAAATGGAAGGATTGGTCGAGTCTGATTTGATCACATATTTTATTCCTATGTTGCTACAACTGCCAGATGTAATTGAATTGGAATAGCCAAAATATTCAAGATTTGTTCAAAAAATGGAATATTAGATGCAGCTAAATTTTTCTGTCTTGCTGTCACTGGTACTTGCATATCTCAGAATCAAGTGTAGACAGACACAAAATTCAGCTTTATGTATTCGGTTGAAATGGCGGATCACTTGGTTTATTCCTACAAGCAGTTTCATCATTTCAAAAACACAGAGTGCTCTTTTTGTCAGTACTCTTCTTATATAAGATCGAATACTTGACAACTTTTAAAAAATGATAATATGTAGTACATACACACAAAAAACGTGGCATTTTTGCGTAAAATTAGAATGGAAATATTTACTGTGCTGACAACAAATTATTGCCAGTCATTTTGCAATATTTGCTTGTGATCACTTAAAACAATTTCATTAAAAGTTTACATCACTTTCTGCCTTCCCCCCCCCCCCAACATGTTGTCTGTATATTTGTGAAAATGGTGAACCATCCCTGTGCTACCTATCTTTGCATGCTTTGCGTATTGTGCAAGTTTTTTATCCCGTCAACTGAGGTGGGTAGAAAGAATAAACACGGGACTATGATAGCTTCATGGTGTTATAATACCAGAAGTTGGCCGCTCAGAGAGGTTTTCTAGAAAAAGACTTTGGAGTTGCAGATCCGGAGGTCTAGAAGTGCTTACATATGAATCCCAG
Organism: Hermodice carunculata; assembly: GCA_964020975.1. Lineage (NCBI taxonomy): Eukaryota > Metazoa > Annelida > Polychaeta > Eunicida > Amphinomidae > Hermodice > Hermodice carunculata. The sequence continues at coordinate 15,811,712 of OZ026612.1, read as the reverse complement.
GAAACGAATGGTTTACATGCATACGCTTAAGTCTGGTTGCTGTACTCACTCACTGCAATCAAGGATAAATCCCCAGAGCATCGAGACCCTCTCCAAATCGGGTCCTTTTTCAGGCAACAGTTAGATGTGTTGTAAAGCCTCGTTATGAGCTGACTCAACCGTGCGTGTTTTATATAGTTCAATTTGATTTCTTGCTGTGATATGCAGTGTATTGTATTGAGCGTAATGCATGCCTCACAGCAGTATCATATTGAAATTACTTGAACCTGTCGATAGTTCATTGCACGACATCGCCCATAATACTTGATCCAAAAAAATGAAGCAAATCGGGATACACGCACACAAGTATTTTTGGGTGACTAAGATTCATAAATCGATAGTTATCAATGTTCACATTTGAAGAAATTATCTAAAAGGGCGTAAGCAAAAGATTTCAAATCTATCAAAAATATCAATTGTGAGAACTAATTTGTTATACAAACAATCAGATGCGTGACAAGCACGTTAAATGGTAAAACTCTGTACAAATGTGGCTATAACTCTTCACAAGTTTGATCAAATGCCCCATTTTTCACAAAAAATACAAAAATGACAGGTGCCTATGTGGTTAATATAGAGCTTCCAGGATTTTTGTTTATCTAGTTCCATTTCCAAATAGAGCCTTTGAAATCTCAAGGCCCCAAAAATGTTCAAACATCATGTCTCTTTTTTTTTCCTCTAGCTGCGATGGTGAGAGTGTTTTAAAATAAACACAGTGCAGCAAAATGACCAAAAAAGTCAATTAGACAAATTGTCGCAGTATTTTCGAGTGTCATGCATTATCTGCGTGAAATTTAGTACAGGACTATATTTCCAACGGATAATTAAAATTTGATCTTCATTTTACCTCGAGATTACGTGGAATATTATTGTGCATACTACGCTAATTTCATGCTCAATGGCCGGCCATATTTTGACCGTTGAGGGCAATAAGTGAATGGTTTTGTGATGTATTAGAATCTGGAGATTATTTTGGAAAAATATTAGACAAATGCATGGAAATTTTCAGAATTGCATTACTTTGGTGAAAATTTGTTATTTTCAAAATAACATAACACTTGAAAACGTAAACAGTGGGAATGTCTATGTATGGATGCAAGTTTAAACATAGATGCACTCGGAAAAAATATTCATAAAGATTCTTAACTTTGATGAAGATAACTTGACTTAAAAACTGAGCCTCGTTTTGGGATCCTTATAAATCCAGTATGGCGGCCTTCTGGGTGCCTTGCTTGTAATTTTTAAAACTTGGCTGTCTTGGAATCTTCAAGATCTTGCGTGACCTTTTTTCTAATTGGGCATGAAATGGTGAACTTTTTACAGTGGGTAGTGAATTAGTCGTATGTTTGGTCACACTCATATTCCTTCCTATCGCATGTGTTTTGTCGCTATATTAAATTTTTGAAGCTGCGAACACCCGCAGACATTATCTTGATTTCTGACCTAGACTGAAAAACATTTTTGCACATGATTGTACGAACACTGAAATATAATCCACACGATTCACCTAAGTTTTTGCGAAATTTGCCCATGATGTCGCGATCAAATTTTTTTAAAACTGTCAAAATGTCACAGAAAAACGCGGAGTTCGACCATTATACTTTTTTCAAGGTTACATCAAGGCCGCCTTGTGTGAACCAAATGTCACACCATACTTAATAACCATGTTAAATTGCGCTAATCATGGTGTTAAATGCCTGATGATGAGGCACAACTTAAACTCTCTCTCTCTCTCTCTCTCTCTCTCTCTCTCTCTCTCTCTCTCTCTCTCTCTCTCTCTCTCTCTCTCTCTCTCTCAATATATATATATATATATATATATATATATATTGTGTATGCGTGCAAGGGCCTTGTTCACTAAAATCGTTTTCAATCACATGGGTCGGAAAAGAATACGTATTTGTTTCTTTATTTATTTGTTTGTTTGTTTGTTCGTTTGTTTGTTTGATTAGGGTGTACTCCACAAAGCGGGACAATATAGTGCACATGCGTCTATTTAAAATACAGAAAATTAAAAACTCCAGGGAATTGTATACACATAAAAACAAAATCAGGTGAATGCAAAGATCTCTAAATCGGTCCACACTGAACTACTGTGATTAGGAAGGGCAACAGACTTCATATCAAGAGCGTCTGATAGGAACTTGTAAAAGCTTCTGGACAATGTCTCTCAGAAAATAATTTGATTAAGTCAACAATGATGATCATATAAAAGTTTGCCCAAAATCGGTTAAAGCATGAATGTAAGTTCTCTTCCAAATCATGAAACATATTTTCTATTAATCTCATAAAAGGGACAGGTGAAAAATAAATGATAGATGTCCTCCTTCTGAGTGTCACAGAAGTTAGGCTTTTCATCATTTGAACCCTCACGCTCTCAATCGGTGTGCAAACCTAGAATACCGGCCGGAGCTTTAAACTTATATTTCACTCCCTTGAAGTCCTTGTAATTACGCAATACTTTTCAACTATGACTGACCTTTCCACACAAGCATACTTGTCGAGTGATGGTTTACTGTCAATTTCATGGAAAAAGGCAGAAGTCCATACATCAGACCTAAATTGAAAATTAGTGTTATTATGCCAATCTCCTTTATGACCATGCATTACCCATTCCATGCCAGCTCTGCTTAAAGTATCACCATGACATAAAGAACTGGTGTAATCTATTTGATTTGATCACTCCGTCAAGCAGGCCTAGTTAGGTCTGTTGTAAGACCAAGCGCTGTAGGTAGGTGTGGGGTTTATTATTTGATGATTTAATTTTAGTAGGGCTAAACATGAATGTTAGGTGTAGTTTCATTATTCATGTTTATGTCATGTGGGCTACATTTTTAAGTAGGCCTATTGACAAAGGAGCATCATATTTGCCTTATTCCGTAATACATCAGCTTGGGATGTTTGTATTGTAAATGCAAACATGGTGCCGCCAGTTAGCAGAATGACTTGTCCGGGGATTAATGGCACCGAAACAAGTCTTGCGCTGGTTCCCCGCTGATGACTCGATTTTATAAAGGCTAATAATGCCTAAAACTTTCTTCTAAAGTTTAAATTTTATGAATATGATTTGTTCCTTTCATAAATTAATTTGCTATTATGATTTAGAACTATGCAATTTTTCAGTGAATGATACGGAATAGGTCTTTGCTCTTAGAATATCGGACTTGATAGTGTTCAAACGGTACATGGGATTACAGAATTAGGTTTGTAAAGTTTCTCTTTTGTATTAAATATTTCCTGACAAAGGAGCACACAGTATTCTGACTTTCGTTGCACTTATGACACATTTAAAAAAAAAACCACTTGGTTACATAGTCTATTTCTTCCTGCCTTATGTTTCAAATAATGTAAAAAATTAATTCTCCATTCATCAGCCTTCAGAAGTGGAATTCATCCGCGGTCACCTATGTGTGCTACGTATGCGGGATTCGTTCTTGATTTGCATGACTACTTTGGCAATGTATGTTGCAATGATCTCATCAGTCTGCAACTTGTGACCCTGTTCTCAATCCAGCTACCACAACCATGTTACAGAGAAGGCATCACAGCCTTTTTATATAAAGTATTTAAAAAATGCTCAAATTGTAATGTTCACACAGAACACTGCTCCCATAAGCACGAAGTTCACAACCATTCGGAACTAACAATTTTTCAACATGAGTATTGCCCGTCAGCGATCTAGATAATAAAACCCCAAGATTGATACAATTTATAAGTATGACCCTCGTCAATGCACATATTCCCCCAAAGCTTATTTCTCAGAAAAACCCGTTATTTTACCAAAAACTTTTTTTTTTAACTTTTCACAGTTGACTATTACGGCAAATTCAAAGGAAATAGCCAACATATTAGAAAGCTGTTGTTCACTTTCAGGCAAGGAGGCTACACAAAGTGCAGCCTCCTTGCTCTCATCCATTAAAACTACATCATCATTGTAAACGAGTGAGGGAACGATTTGGTCCATAATTTTTACACCATATTTCTTTTCATTTAGCTTACAGTTATACTGGGCTTTGGTCTGTACTCAGACATACAGATTTAGTAACATGCCGGTACCGGAGTGTAATGGACTGCACAACAAAAAACATGTATTTATGTTTCCTAAGTGCACAGCATTATGCCATGACATATAACACATTCTGCCACCCAGAAGCCACTTACCGGCGCTCTCTGACTTAATGGACTGTCCATCAAACAACCTATACGGAGCAGGTCTCAAATGCACATGCGTGTATCCGTATGGGTATCTAGCTAAAACGTTCAGGTAAGATTTATAATAAAATTAATTAATCTCAATATGAATCTCACCAAATCACGTTTGACAGGCAGCCGGCAGAAAATAACGACAGAACTATTGCTTTCAAAATTATTGTTTCGGGTAACCGATTGAAACATAGCAATAGGAGACATTCATATTTAACTGCGATCCTGCTCACTTCCTGTGTTACCGGGGCAACAGACCGATGTTTCATCATTATCAGGGAAGACTTGTATTATATATTACATAAACGTCCATAAAAAACACCTTTTCAACCAAAAGAGAGCCCATTTCCAATCAATTTGGGCATCCTTTATGTTTCAAATATATGTTAATACATTTTCGTAAGATTTTTATGTGTTGTGTTGTTCATTTTATTCAGAAAATACTTTTGACCATGCTAAATACATGGACCTGCCCTGATGCAGGTGGCTGCCTCTTTTGTACAATAGGTGTTAGAGTAGGACTGCATTTAAATATGGATACATCCTATTTAAACATTATACAGCTCCTTACCAGGAGATTGAAAACTAGTGTTGATTAATAGTGTCATGGATGTTAGAAAAGTTATTTCATGGAGGTTGCTTTCATCCAAGAATAACTACATCATAACTTTTAAAAGTGGACTTCTTACTTCTGTGCATGCAGAATTAGTAAATGACAATCTTGCCAATATGTATTTATTAGTGAATATAATGAACAAAATTTATGGTTTTACAGGTTGACAATATGGGTACTCATAAAAACAGGACAGGTTGGATAGAAGCCAAGCATGCCATGACTGTTGCAGTATTAGATTGTTATTTGGATTAAGTGCTTGCATCCATCATTCATAATATGTGCTTTTGGAAGTTCATGATTTACTTTGTAGTAACCTAAATTAAATTTTTCTGGTGCGGTTGTGGTGATTGTTCGCGTACCGTGATGCGTGCAATGACGAAATGACTGTGCCTTACTGCCATTGGTCGAGTTAAATTTAGGTGGGCGGACACACCAGCAACGGGTAGTTGATAGGAGTGCATGGATGCCCCCCGCCCCCCCCCCCCCCCCGTTCGGTTCGGAATCCATTGTCGTCCTTTTTTATGGCTGTATGTTCTATTGCTGGTATAAACTTTGCCATGGATGAAGTCTGCGATAAAATATTCTTTATCTGCTTTTTTACAGGATATACTAGGACACAACACGGACCAAAGTCATGCCTAAAGAATCAAAGTATGCCAGTGAACTCTTGCAAGCAATCAAAGACAACAATCTTGACGACGTCAAGCACATACTTGAAACAAAAATCCATCGTAAAGACAAAGCAATATACCTGTGTGTGGGTGAACCAGACGGAAAAACTAGTAAAGATTATGACTGTGCATTGGTGGCAGCTGCCAAGAAAAAGGACCCAACTATCATCAGGTATATGATCGAAAATGGTGCTGATATCAACATGGTCGTTGAATCTGATGGTGGTAAGAGAACCAAAAAGTTATGCCCTTTGCATCTTGCAGTTACACATGGGCTTCATGACACAGCAACTGCTCTCTTAGAAGCAAATGCTAATGTTAACCAGATTGATGAAAGGAAAAATACACCACTTCACGTGGCGATCAAGAAAGCAGACGTGGAGTCAGCGCGCATGTTGTTGTGGAGGGGAGCCGATGTCCGAGCTGCCGACCAAAATGGACTAAATCCTTTGCAGATCGCCTCCAAATTTGGGCACGTAGAGTTGGTGCGGCTACTTCTGGAGCATAATGCACAGGTTTTCCAGGAGGGACAGAAAGGGGTAAGTCCGTTGCACATCGCTGCCAGGGAGGGCCATGTGACTTTAATTGACATTTTTGGACAGCATGTTGATGTGAACATCAAAGTGCAATGTACTGATGACAAAAAGGACAAGACTGCATTGCACCTAGCTTGTGAGAAAGGTTTGATTGAAGCTGTCAGAGTTTTAGTCGAGAGATTTAATGCAGATGTGAATGTTTTGGACTCAGATGGTCAGACTGCTTTGCACTGTGCTCTTTTACGCAAACATGATCACCGAAGGATGAGAAGAAAAGAGGATTATGATCTGGTGGTGGATCTGCTGCTGAAGAAGGGAGTCCATGTCAATCACATAAACTGTGAGAACGAGAGTGCTCTTCATTTGGCGTCCAGAAACCAGTATCACCGCGCCGCTCAGGCTCTACTTGTCAATGCCGCAGATCCAACAATTAAGAATAACAGTGATAAAACTCCTCTGGAGGTAATCCCAGAATTTGATATACCAATGAAACAAATATTCACAAAACACGAAGTTTTTTCTATAAGCGTGCCCCTTGGTTATCATCTTGCCAGCAGCCAGCCATGTTCGCCACTCTTAGGAATGGATGGACGTCAAGCTCCAATGTCACCCTTGGCTTCACGCAGTATGGTGCCCGCCTCGCCCTCCGTGTCGTCGCATCATCTGGTGCACCAATCGTTCATGCAGGAGTCTTCCACTCGCAAGACAGGCTGCAGGTCCATGGGAGTAAAGGCATACGGGACTGCTCAGCCAAGTGCTCCACACCTATAGCCACCTAAAAAAAAACGTGCCCCGGTCACCATTTGTAAGGCTGCGGGGCCCCTCAAAGGCTGCTACATGATCGGATGACAGGGATTAGATTTATATAGATCAATTCAGCGAATACGTACGCAAATGCATCACGGGCATGCCAGAGACCACGGCGGTCGTAACGTTCGGTCAGTCAAGCATTCGTGCTTATTTTTGCTAATATACAAGGGGGAAAGGGGAACCTGGAACATCTGTACGTGCAATGGTCCGCTTAGAGCCTTATCTGCAATAAAGTATTGTGTATTCATCTGTGCAATCGATCACTCGTGCTAATAAGATGGGGGAAAGGGGGCCAAGAACAACAAAGTCGTCAGACGGAGCTCCTGGGTTACAGCTCCCTCTGACGACATACATATAGTGGTTCTAGGCTCCCCCCCCCCACCATCTTATCAGCACGAATGATTGATTGAGCAGATGAATACACAATACTGCACTGCAGATAAGGCCCTATACGGGGCATTGCACATGCAGATGTTCCAGGTTCACCCTCTTTGCCCTTCACCCCTCCCCATCCGTATATTAGCATTTAGCACGAATGATTGACTGACTGAACGTTACGAGCTCCTGTGGCAAGGGATTGCGATGTGAGCTACATTCCAGAAGTAGTTTCCCGCACTGTTTTAGTGAAATCTGTCAGTTTCGCCGTGCATGTTACAATGTGTGTCTCCAAAAATGCGTATATTAATGTCTGCGATAAGTTAAGTGTATGTAATATTCCTGACAACGATTGTAGGAATTAAAACAGTAAGCACAGCGGCTGCCAATAAATGTCAGATTAAAGGATTTTAATTATTAAAAATCAACTGACAAGATATTGTTTTACTTATATTTTGTATATTTCGCTGCGCATTATTCAATAGGAGATATGCATATTAATTTCCCCGCCAGAACTGCATACCTGATTGCCTAGTCTCGCTTGCGGGATATGGCGAGATACGGGTCGGTAACTGTGGGGATCAGCGGGATACTACTAACATTTTGGAAATAAAGAATACTTATTCAAGGCTTAAAGGCAGATGATTTTTTTTTTTTATATATATGTCTCGGCAAGGTATAAATGAATACCAGTTTGGCATTTGTGAACTTAAATTTCTCTCTCTCTCTCTCTCCAAAAAAAAAAAAATTGTCAGAAATGAACAAATGGCCCTGTCTGTGACAGTGATGTGACCCGCACGTCCTCCGTGATCGCCTGGCGTCAAACCCGTGCTTTGTGGGGGGAAATTGGTATGCATGCGGCGTATTAATAGTTATCCACTTACTATTGGGTACTGTGCTACTTAAATATAAGACAACCGTTTTATTTAGATCTGGTTTCACGTCGGAGTCAAAAAACATAATTTCACTTATTTATGGTCATAAATTAAGTTGTAAGTTGTCTGTTTAGTGTAATATAGAAACAAAAGCAAGAAACAAATAAACAGAAATTGATATAACATGTAAATAAACAAACTACATGGAAATACATTGTAGCTTGTATTCCAAAGAACCTTTCATGTTGTAGCATGGAAAAGACTGGAAAAACACACATATATACACTATGCCAAACCCTTTAAATTTGCAGACATTATCCCCCCCCCCCCCCCTCCCATGTAGGACAAGACTCAAAACATGTTTGCCTGGTCCAAGAAGTTTCTGACTTGTGTCTTTCTATTGTGTAGCTTATCAACAATTCTTATTCAAGATGTTTTTAATCAGTGAGAAGTTGTTTTGTTAAAATATTATAGCAGATGGCCTTTGACATCCTGGTCTTATTATAGCGAGAGAGATCCACCACATGAAAACCGATTCAACTGGCACGTGCAGCCCATAGGTAGCAGACTAAAGCATATGTTGCACATAATATTGAATGAAGTTGTACGTTTTATTTTCTTCTCAATTAAGAAAAACTCTTTGAAAATGACTTGCAATAAAAGTGAATAAAATGTTAAATCAACTAAGATTTGGGAATCCATAACACAAAGCGTCAATTACCAAGGGTAGCGAGCATATTTGACCAGAGAGTAAATCGTTCGTGTAAGTGGTCGTTCATCGTGGAAAGAAGTTTTGAACAACTGTTCGTGTCACCACTAAGCAATAAATATATCTGATATAATGTTGACGTTTGCGTTGTAGATACCTCCCCTGCGTTCTGTTAACACGACCAGGATGAACCGGTCGGTAACGATCAGTAATTTTATTGTTTCGTTTTTCGAATGTCCTTTGAGGTTTGAAAATAAAATAAACTCGAGGTTTGAGGTGATCAGAGTGAACAGTTTTACCGAGAGCTTGTAAAACTATTCACTCACTCTTATATAGTAGCAGTAGATAAGGGTTAAATTGCCTGTATTAAATCGTGTTTTGTTTAAGTCATGAAGTTTCATATATTGTGTATAACGTAAATCAAAATGTGCTGTATCTTTGCTGTAGAAGAAGACTGGATTCATTTGTTGTCAATTTTATGGATTGAATATGTCACAGAGACTTGATGTTTTGTTACGCAAAATTTATCGCAGTGGTTTTTTTCGGTATGTTTAAGCAGGGATACATTAAAAGACTTTTGTAATGCATGTGCACATATTTTTTTCATTGTCACATGAAACATACAAACCACAAATTTAATATAGCTGACTATGTAAAAATTTAATGTTTGTAATGTTGATGTGAAAAGTGTTATTTACATATATGGTGGAATCTCCTTATCAAGACTACCTAAAGGACTGAACAATATGGTCTTAGTGGGGGATATAATTTAATTAAGGATCAACAAAAATGGATCGGTAAATTCGTGGTCTTAATATAGGAATGGTCTCTTTATCAAGGTGGGCTTAATTGTAGATTCTACTGTATATAAACGCTTTTTCATGGAATATGATGAATTATTGATGTGAAGACGTCCATATTGTATAGGACGTGTGATAAGTTAATCCGGATACAGTGTTGTTCTGTGATCATAATATTCCCAATTTTTGTCCTTCGTACAAAATAAAACAGAACGTGTTTTATACGTAAATGTATTATGTACTCCTGGTCAAGAAAAAGATGCCACTGCCCCTGTGTTCAACACTGAGCAGTGGCATCTTTATTTTTACCAGGGTTTTACCATCTGTATCTTTCACTGAATCGTACCATGGTGAAGTTATCAGGAAACAATAGAGATTCAGATAATCACCTGCCGATTGCTACATTTGAATTATCTGGACATTGGAACATAAAACCTGTTGTCGTCACAGCGAACAGCACATCATTTGACATTTTCTTTTCAATTCACAAGTCCTACAGTTTTATGTAAAATTTTACCTGACAAAACCTCATTTAGTTTTCGTATATACAATGCGATATATCTACAAAATGGAAAGACTTTAATTCAAGTTTTTAACTGCAATTTTGCCGGGAAATCTTTCTCAGCGTGTTCCATCAATCTGTTAGGTTACCGTAAATGGCTGATAAATCACGGTAGCTTAACGTAAAAACACAGCAACTTGTTGACATATTTCTGCATACATAATTCACTGAAAAAATAATGATGGATTAGCTGGCAGCAGTGTTGCCGGGAATTTCTGCACATTTTGGAATTGCTTGCTTGCTGTTGATTCCAACATGACAGGTGCTTTTGAGGCTACAGCAACATGTGTAGTACGATTGCAGTTTCAGGCAAAATACACCTAAAGAGCATCACTGGCAGGGAAAAATGACAGGTCTAAGTCTTCGCTTAAAGGGCTGACTTTTCTTTTTTGAAACAATTGCCATTTATATGACAGTAGAATAATGGATTCTACATTATAAAATTCCACATTCATTAAAAGAATACATGTGTAGAAAACAATACATCTGTTCTGAAAGATAAAAAATATGCTTTTTACGTTTTGATACAAGAGCTGATTCACCGCAATGTATTATCAGCAGAAGTTACCTGGGGGCAGGGATGGGTGGGCGTGTCGTTTAAAATCCAAATTATCCATTCTTATGGGTAAAATAGTTATGACGACCTATCATGGAAACAGTTTTCAATTGCTAGTGACAATGGATCATCGTCAAGAACAGCAGTTTGACAATAGCTCCATTACCTACAATCAATAGTTGGATTTGTATGCAATCGAGACATGCGCTTACAAAAATTTACATTTTCATGGAAGTTACAAACTACTTGTGCTAAACTTACATATGATATATTCAAATATTGCGCCTGTTTATGGCAAACTATGGATACACCTGTTTGGATTTGCTCAGATTGGAAGTATGATCGTAGAATATACTTCGTCCATTTTTATTGACCTTTGTCAGATGAGATTTGATGATTGTCTGCGCAGACAGACTTTTCTTGCAGCACTACGGAGAGCTGATTTTAACCCCGATTGAAGGCCCTTCGTTGAAATCTATACATTTGCTAACATCCGGGCGACTAGGACTGTCTATGCAGGCAAAGTGAATGCAGTCCGTGAGCTCTGTTAGTGCTAAGGTTTGAAGTAGTCAACGACTCTTCTCCGGGCGCTTTGGGCGTATTGCGCCCAAAACGCGCCGAGGAAAGCTGTTAACATGGAGCATTTTTAAGGTTTCTGCAACAAAAGGCATGCTGGCATTGGAATGAAAGGTCGGCTACAAAGAACACGAATCTAGAGTCATTGGGTTAAAAACAGAGCACATCGACTTTAGTCGAAATTGGCAAGGAAAAAGTTGGCCACCATATTGTTTGGTATTCTTTAATGTTGTTTTTCTGAAATTATATTGTACATGTAAGCTGCAAAACAGAAATCGTGTTCAAAAGTACACACTGCCAGAGTACTACAGTGCTTCCAGAAAATTATGATATGGTTGTCAGTGTGTTGTTACAAATTGTTACTAATTATTGTTTTTCGCAAAAATAAGCCGAAGCAAAAAGACCATAATCTACTGGAAGTGAAGAGGACGAATGAAGTTGCCTCGCGAGTACAGATGCCGTAAAATTGCAACATGGTGCACAAAACATGGTCATTTTGTGGTTTACAGATGATGAAGGGAGACGGCACCTTGTGAAACTATTTTTACACAAAACACTTAACAGTCATAGTTATGTTTTTGAACTGCAACAGGTTGCCTTACCAGGAATTGAAGAGATACATTGGGGTTTTCAGTTTAAATTTGTCAACCTTCAAAAGATTATCATTCAAAGGAACAGCAAACGGGGGAGAAAATTTAGCTGCCTCACGACCTTGTCTTCGCCTGGCCTTAACCTGCCATGCCGTACCTGACTCCATGTTATGAAGTTTGCAACGGTGTTTAGTGGATGCCTTGTTGTAGAGAAAAATGGCATATTTTGTTTCTTTTGACAATGTTACTTGGATTGTTTCCTTTTTTAGCTCAGCTGACTTGTCAGTCAGCTAAGCTTACAGGCTGGTCCTTCGTCCGTCCTGATACCGCTCACCTGATTGCTTTGCTATCACACAGGGACACTCATATAGTCCCCTAGTACTTAATTTGTTCACCAGGTGGTGCTGCATTTTTTTCTTTTTTTTTTTTTTTTTTTATGATTTTTGTGTGTTTTTGCTATTTTCGACTTTTCCAGAACCGTCACTCAGATTAGATTGAAACTTGGTGCATACGTTCCTTTGTGAGAGGGTCAAAAAAGGTGTTCACTAGGTGACACTGCTGTTGATTCCTGATTTTAAACGATTTTTTCCATTCAGGTACTTACCGGTAAATGCACCTTTTCAATTGATTACTATGCAAGTCAATGGGCATTCTAATGCTAATTTACATTTTGGACTTCTCTGAAGAAACTGTCGGTCAGATTGACTTCGAACTTGGTGGCAATGTACCTTCGGTTGATGTCTACCAAGTTTGTTCGAATGGTCACGCTCGAGTAATTTTTTTAGTTTTTATGATTTGTTTTCTTTTTTTGAAAATCTTTTAAAAAGTTTCAATAGGAAACTTTAACATGGGAATTTCTTGTAATTGTGTAACTTATATAGTTTTAGCCAGCTTTGTGTCAAACGTGGTAGGGATGTACCTTTTATCAATGTCTACCTATTTTGTGCAAATGGTCATGCTCCAGTTATTTTTGGACCTTCACATCATTCCCAATGTCACAGGACAACTGACGTGAAATTTACTGTTCACTTGATAACCGGAGATCTGTTTTGAATGGGGACTTTAATGTTGCACATGGTAATGTTTCTCGATGAAGGTCAAGCTTAGACAATACATGAGTGACCTTGGCCTTATTTCTGGGATCACAGTGCAACATACATCAATTTTACTCTTCACTATACCTTGAAAACTACTTGAACTGGGACCTTGATGTTCCACATGTTAGTGTTCTTCCATCTAGGTCAGACTTACTCAGTTCATGTGTGAACTTGATCCTATTCCAAGTTCACACAGCCACAAGTGTGATGAATCTCTAGGTCAGCTGAGTATGGGCTATTCACACAGCCCTCTTGTATGAAGGTTAGATGCAACCATTAGCTATTGTAAGTATGCGATCAGGCGGTAAATTACCATACAATCTTGGGCAGTGTCACTGATTTTAAGCTTCGTTGAAGTCGCGATGTGACTTCAAACCTTTCGGTGTTACTGTCAGGGATGGCCATTAACTCATTAGAATCGAATGCAGAGTCGACCTTTCACAGAAATAAATATATGATATCAATTGATTGTTTGGACTTGTTTTTGCAAATTAAATATAGACCTTTATTAGCTGATCGCATGTGATCTGGACAGTAATACTGATTATTTGACACAGATGTTTTCATGCTCTCTACAACTGACAATATGACATTGATCAAGTGAAAAGTCCGTAGACTTTTACATAATAATGTAAATGTCTATTTCACTTTGTTCCTTGCTGAAAGCTGGTTGTGTATTCTTGAGGTTTTTAAAAGTGCATACGTTTTACTGAAATCAAGTGTCTGTATTGAGCAGTGTGATCAACAAAGCAAACCTCCATGATATTAAAAGTGATTGGTTGTGTTAACGACCGATACATCAACCATTCAAATCGTCTCGGTGTATGCAGATGCTTTGCGAGTGAGTAACAGCACATGCGGACAGGTCATCACAGGAGATACTTTTTCGTTGAACACGGGTATCCTTTTGCGTAGTTACGTATGAAACAAAATTGCTTGTTCATATTGTGAAATCACCACTTCCTGTTCACTTTGTTCAAATACATACTTTCGTCTGTAACTTTGATTTACGAAAGTTGAAATTAAACATTAAACACATCAAATAAGGTACCATTGTTGATTAGTTCTCCGCAATGATAGTGTATGGAACAGTCACATTATATAATTCATATTTATGAATCTGATTAAAATGAACAGATACAAAAGCTTTTGTTAATATATACTAGTACTCCAGGTGCTTCAAATCTGGCGCTGGATATTATCAAAGGCGCATTACTAGTACATCATTATATCTTGGGGATTTCTGTTCTTTGTGGCCATTTATTTGTTTATTGCTAATAATACTCTACAATTGGGACACATGAACGTGTGACATCGATATATCAGAGCTGAGGAAAAGTCGGACAGTGCCAAGTGCAAACAACGAAATGAAGATTTGCTCGACAGCAAGTCTGATTGGTTGTCTTCAAAAGTTGAATAGATTAAACTGCAACATGTTTTATGCAGTTGTCACTGGATTTGCATTAGCCACATATAAACTGAGGTGAAGTAGGAAAACTAAATATATGCAAGAACAAATAGGAGGAAAAAAGCATGTGCTACGTCTAAAATGAGCAAAGAATATTGTTCTTTCAAATTATCGGCAACAGTATTTTTCTTCCAAATCACATCTCAGTGCAATTTTCACATGTTTATTTATACACACACACACACACACACACACACACACACACACACACACACACACACACACACATACATACATACATACATACATACATATATATATATGTCTTGGGTGGTTTATGGGCAGAATTGTAATTCTCAGACCATCTTGTGGGCAGTTGTTCGGTTTATCGGCAGTTGAAAAATGCCCATAAACCATGTTTGCCTTAAATTCAATGCGCTACCTACGTGGTTTCACAAACGTACAAATTAGCAAATATGCCCAGATATTATGGGAAGCTATAAATGCCCAGAAATTGTGGTAAGCTATACTTGGTATATACTGCCCACCGTCCGGTTTGAGGATTATAATTGACCCGCAGACAATGGGCATGACCCACAAACCAGCTGTAGGACCTATTCCACTATATATTTTTTTGTGTGCAGTGTATAATTGCCCATAAACCACCCAACACATGTATACATACTACAATACAATATAATATGATATATGATAAATAAAAATGTTTGGCAACAACACACTTGTAGCACAAACATGAAAGGGAGATATCATGATATCCTTCACATTATTAAAGACGTTTTATCATTTCTTGACGAATGTGAAGTCATTCGCAACTTGAAGATGGATAATTACTGACATAGTTCATATTACAATAATTAGGTATGGCTGTGCCAAAGCATATTATAGATTCAGTAATGAAGGCTTTGTCCAGAATTGTGTGACTTTCAATCGATCTGGCACGTTTATGACAACAGAGCAAAACTTGCCAATGACACTTTTAATATATCGTGACTCATCGAAATTTAAATTTTCAGGCAAAGTGATATAATTTCCTTCAAGCAATAATTTCTGGAATCACACACACACACACACACACACACACAAGAAAACAAAGACATGAAAGTGTCACACCGAGAAGACACAAATTGTACCCTCCTTAGTCTGGCCGACTCAGCTCTACATGTAGTCTATTTTTAACAGAGGGTACACTCAGGCTTGTTCTGCCTAGAAGTCTGGAGCCTGAGTTCCCTTGGGATTGATAAGCTCACCAGACTGACATTGCCTCAGGCAGAAATAGGCCAGCTAGGACACCAGTGTCGGTCATGGTGCATTTACAGGTCTGTTCTGTACTAGTGGAAACTCTAGCATGCCTGGTACATATGGCAGCATGAAGTCAATCTGTTCCTGCATTAACAGAAAGAGATACTCTGTATTTTATTGAGAGTCTCATTGCAGTTGTTGGGAGTACCTCCCTCCCCCCAATTTCCTATAAGACCCAAACTTTACAAAGCATGCACCTAGCATGCATGGAAAGAAAGCTACCTGTGAGACAGGTTTAAGCTAATTTATTATGAATGCAAAATGGTTGCCTACCATGGAGGTCAAGCAATAGGTCATACAGCAAACAGTTCAAGGCCTGTATGTGGATTGGGGCGAAATTTGGTGAAATTAGCGTACATTAAAATTCCCCAAGTTTTGTTTATATGCTATTGGATTTACCAGTTATCTCAAACCTATATGTGCAAGTTAGAACTTTGCGTCTATCTCCAATAGTTTAGAAGATATGGATCTTTTAAAATTTTAATTGTCCCTCATTTGCATAATTTTAAGCATCCTGACTATTCCAAGTCAGGTGCCTATTTCACTGCTAGGTCATTCACCACGGCAAGTTTGGTGGTTTTCAGAACAGTAGGATCGGAGAAAAACTCCGGACAAATCTGGTTGTAAGGAAGAAAGAAAGAAAGAAAGAATTCTTGGAAAAACAAAATGTCTGGGTTCGCAGCCAGACATAAAAATTCCAACGGGTTACTTGAGACTGCGATACGGGGGTAGTCATTGGGGTCATTTTTGCTTCTCTTTTTATGGCTGGGAGTAAATGAGTTGTCTTGCCAAATATCTGGAAAGTAGCCAGTGGTGAGAATTTTATTAAAGATACCAGTAAGTAACGGTAATAATATGTCCTTGCTACACTTAATTAATCATTTCATTACGGATGCCATCTTTGCCTGGTGACTTTTATTTTTCAATTTATTTGTGGCCTGTAGTACCTCGGGTTTTTTTAATTCTACAAGTAATTTGAAATTGAAGCTTGGCATGATTGGGATTTTACTTGTCCGGCTCCCTGGATAGCAGACATGCAAATTCCTGAACCCTGATGTTGCATGTCATATTGTCCTCATGAAACAATAGCTGCAGAGGACAGTCATTGCACTTGCAGTATAATGCATGTATTCATGGACATGAAAAAGTATGTAATTTACAGGGCTTGCCTTAACGCAAGCCCTATTGTCTGGGACAACTAAATGTTCAGGTAGGACTTGTGAAAATGTTGAGCCTAATAGGAATTTAACCCATTACCTATCCAAAAATCATACACCTAAATGTTCCGTCGCCATCCTGCGGTTTGCTGTCCCGTGCACGTGTGGCTCTCTGTTGTGAAATTAATTATTATCGAAGAAAAAGATGTCAAATAAATATAAAATTATGCTGGTTTTGAAAACAATGAATATTAACTTTACAAATTTGGCTATTATTTCGGTAAGCAATTGTAAACAGAATGTACCTCGTTTTGTGACATAATTTACCTCCCAGTTATTAGCCAAGTGGGACTCTGGGAGGCCATATTGTTCTTTTGTAGCAGATTTATGTATGAATAGTCTTTCTATGTTATGAGTTAAGAGAAAATTAAAGTAACTTGACTAATATGTCATTCATTAGGACACAATTTGTGTCCTGGGTTGGGCTTCCGTGGTAGCGTATTCTTGGTAGGATTATAGGCCTATCCATGCAGACACCTGGAAAGTAAAAAGTGAAATTGTTGATTTCTGCATCTTATGATGGCGGGACGTTCTTATGACCTTTGGGCGTTTGTTGATAAAACCGGGACGTCCAAATGCCCTTCGCTCATTTGCTGATAAAACTTCTAACGTTATGTGGTTTTTAATATTACCTGTTTGTGGATTGTGGGTGGGGGGTGCGGGATGTGGGTGCTGTGGGGTTGTGGGGGTTTTACTACAATGCAATAAACTGTTAAGTGAAATTGTTGATTGAAGCCAAAATTTGCGTGTGGAAATTCTGAAGATCTAAAGCGACTAACGTGATGGATATATATATATATATATATATATATATATATATATATATATATATATATATATATACATATATATACATACATACATATATATGTATATATATACATATATATATACATATATATATATATATATATATATATATATATATATATATATATATATATATATATATATATTGGCCTGAAATTAAACAGTTTGTCCCTGTCGTTCCGCAAAAAAAGGACCAAGGCACAGGGCATCCGCGTCTTCCGTGTGCTGATCTCGGGTTTATCACTGAGGCACCGTTTCCCAGCAGTTCAAGCTTCTCACTTGATTAAACATTCCTGCAAAAAGGGAAACCAGGGCAATTTCCCAGATGTTACATTCTAGTCAAAACAAACGCTGGAGATCGTCTTACGTGTAATTGGTGATCCATAGCTTTCTTTTGTTAAACTTTGCTATGTGCTAGCCAGTTAAATACTTCTCATGCAGAAATCCTAGATGTGTCTTGGATAAGCGAAAGGGAACTTGGAACTATACCATGGTAAATATAGTGTTCTTTCAAATGTTAGTCAATCGATAGTAATTTCTGAAGCGACGGGTGACAGTTCTTATGTCACTGACTGCTCAAATGTTACGAGTAAATTTTTCGATGGTATATATACCCATGCTGATCATAATGATTTTAAACTGTTTCGCGGTAAACATGTAAAGAACTTAATTCTGGGACATTTAAATGTTAATAGTTACAGGCACAAGTATATGGAAGTGACAGAACTACTGCAAAAGGGCTACATTAATATATGTGGTATAAGTGAATCTAAGTTAGATAACAATTTTACATCGGCTCAATTCAATGTCGCAAATTTCAAACTACACTCAGCAAAAGAAGTAACTCTCCACATTTTAGAATTTATCGTTCTACTCTTTTATATATATATATATATATATATATATATATATATATATATATATATATATATATATATATATATATTTCTCCTGATTATGCATACGTACATGTGACATTGTCCTTAGTTAACAATACTTGGGAAGACCACCTGAATTGGGCCTCATGGGTGACTGCACTTGTTCCAAATGTGAGACATAGTCAAAATATGCACTTCACAGGAAGGGCTCTATGAAGGACAAAAGGCTGTAGTGTCCTTCCTATCCCTCTAAAATCGCTAGAAATCAGTGTTTCGTTACATCATACAGGTAGAAACATGTGTCTACAATACAGAAACTGTGCCAGGTAGGGGTATAAAGGTTGAGACCACTACTAAAAGGTAAGCCTGTAACTGTCAGGCATGGATCCTTCAATCAGAAGTCAATATGCCAAGGCTCTCCACGGTGCAGCGTGCAAGGGCTATAGGCAGAGTTGAAGCTGGTGAAAGCTACCGATCTGTTGCTAGGGCAATGGGAGTTAAGGGTGCACTAAAGAATTAGAAAGCCTATACATTTCTTTGTTAATCTTGCTGTATTTACAGGCCCATAACATTTTTTCAGTAACTTTTACAGGAAAACCAAAATATTGCAATAAAAGTACAGGATTGAAGCAGTCAATTTTGATCAAATTTCAAAAAAGCTTTCGGCGGAATTTTTTTTACGGCTGTACAAAGATGACACCTGGTGGTGACGAGACAAATTAAAGACAAATTGACAACACAGAACCATATATTTTATGTATTAATACATTTCACCTGATGCAAGGTTCAGTTAAAAAAAACTTAAGTATCTGACAGCAAAAATACTGTCGGTCTCAATTACACACACAATATTGGTCTTCCTCTGAAACAACATCTGCTGGAGATCACTGAATGCATGTACCATGCTAACTTTTCAGTGGCACTCACTCGGACCCAAAGACTTCGCGCATTAATTCTTTAGTGCACCCTTAACCACAAAACCATAAACGATTTGGTGCACAAGTTTTAGGGTATCAGCCAAGTTGCAGATTTGCCACGCCAGGGAAGGCCAAAAGTGACCTCCTGGCAGCAGGATCGTCATCTTGTGAATACAGCCCTAAGATGCAAAATCCGTACTGGTCCAGAAGTTCAGAATCATCTACAGAGAGCTTACCCACATCAGAGACGAATATCCACTCAGACTGTGTGTAACGGACTGTATCAGGCTGGACTGCTATCACAGGCCATAGTCAAGAAGCCACTTCTGAGCACACGCCACAGGGAGGCCAGGCTAGACTGGGCAAGGGAGCACAGTCGGACGACACAGATCTGAGACCACTACTTGAGACCACTACTAGAAATGGTCTCAGCACAGATGGAGTGGTCTAGCATTCTCTTTACGGATGAATGTTGTTTTTCTCTATATCACAATGATGTGTTTGGCTGCACAAAGGGGAGAGACATGCCTATTACTGTGTCCAACCAGCAGTTGCCTCTGGAGGGGCAGTATTATGGCATAGGCAGGCATAACAGCAAATGGAAAAACAGATCTGGTCATCCTTGATGGGACGATGACGTCACAACGCTACATTACCCAAGTTTTGCGGCCCCATGTCATTCCATATGCTGGGGCTATCGGTGACAATTTCATTCTGATGCATGACAATGCCAGACCTCATGTTGCACGAAACGTTCGGGATTATCTGGCCCATGAAAGTGTTGAAGTCATGGACTGGCCTGCTTGCTCACCCAATTTGAATCCCATTGAACATATTGCAGCCACTTGAAGCGAACTGTATATGCCAAGATGAATGACACATCCACTTTTGCTGAGCTACAGCGATATCTGCAAGAGGAGTGGCAGAATTTGCATCGTAGACTCATACGTCAGCTTGTGAACACTATTAGGAAGCGATGCCAGGGGTGCATTAAGAACCACGGTGGCCACACATCATACTGACTGAAATTTCAGTAATGCAGAATGACATTCTTATCAGCCATAAGTTCATAAGTGTTCCTTAATTGTTTACCCAACGATCCCAGGTGATCAATTATGTCTGTGATAATTTACCATTAACGTCTTTTTCAGACATTGCTTCCTTCTGGAACTTGTGCAATGATGCGTAACTTAATCTGTTGTACCATTTTGCTTCTTATCACATCTAAAGAGTATTCTGAATTAAAATTAATCACAATTTGCAAATATATGTATCTGTCTTTTTTTCACAGAGTTTATTCTAAGCGAAAAGTTACTTTTTGCTGAGTGTATATAGAAAAGAAAGAAAATGTCATGGAGGTGGTTTACTACTATATGTAAGGTCAGACATACTCACAGACTTAGGACTGACTTGGAGTGTAATGATAACGGTGTGGAGACAATGGTTCTCGAATTTCATGTTAAAAAAAAAAAGAAAATGGATGGTTGTCTTGATTTACCGTCCACCCTCTGTCAAGGTAACAAACTAACTAGATACTTTAACGTCCCTTACAAATAATTGTGAGCAGGGAAGCAAATTTTTTTTCATCATGGGAGACTTGAATGTTAATTTCTGCAGCCAAAGCAAGGACATGGTAGATTTTCAAAGTCTTCTCGATATATACGACTTAAGTAATGTTATCCATACCCCCACCAGTTATAAAGGGAATGAACCAACCATTCTAGATGTCATTCTTACAAACAGAGTAGGTGGAGCAACAAATATTGATACTGGCATAAGTGATTTTCATTACATGGTATTAGCCAGCACAAAGATGCAATGTCCGAAAATTCATAGATCAAACTTTAAATATCGTGACTATAAATTTTTTTATGAAGAGAAATTTATTGCTGATCTTCATACAGCCCCCCCCTCCACGTTGCTGCTATTTTTGATGATGTTTATTCATGACTTTTTATGATTTTTTTGTTCTTTTGGGGCAAATCTTAAAAAATCTTCTTCTCTGAAACCGCTCATCCAATTACTGTGATATCACACAGGAACACTCCCTGGAACACCTAGTTCTTAATTTGTTCACCAGGTGGCGGTCAATGCAGCTTTCTTATTGATAACTATGGAAGTCAATGAGCATTCTAATGCTAATTCACATTTTCGACTTCTTCTCCAAAACCGTCATCCACATTAACTTCAAACTTGGTGGGGATGTATCTTGGGTAGGTGTCTACCAGGTTTGTCCAAATGGTCATGTTCCAATGAATTTTGGATTTTTTTACGATTTTTTTTTTCAAAAATCTTTACAAAAGTTTTAATAGGAAAGTTTAACATGGGAATTTCTTGTAATGGTTATAACTTAAATAATTTTGGCCAGATTTACTTCAAACTTGGCGGGGATGTGCCTTGGGTGGATGTCTACCAAGTTTGTTCAAATGGCCACGCTATTGCTTTTTGGAATTTTTATGAATTTTTTTTGTTCTTTTCTGGGGCAGACCTTAAAAATTCTTCACCTCTGAAACTGCTCACCTAATTGTTTTGATATCGTACATAGTCACTCCCAGGGATGCGTAGTTGCTAATTTGTTCACCAGGTGGCGCTGCAATTTTTTTCTATTTTTTAATGAATTTTTTATATGGTTTTGCTATTTTTCACTTGTTCTCAGAACCGTCACTCACATTAAGGTGAAATGTGATGCATATGTTCTTGTGGAAGGGTCAAACAAAGTTGTTTACTAGGTGGCACTGCTTTAGATTCCTGATTTTTAAGTATTTTCAACTCGGGTACTTATCGGTCAATGCAGCTTTCCTGTTAATTACTATGAAAGTCAATGGGCATTCTAATGCTAATTCACAGGACAACTGACACAAAGTTTACTGTTTACTTGATAACTTGAAATCTGTTTTGAGTTAGTACTATGATGCTCCACATGTTAATGTTTTTGTATGAAGGTCATGCTCAGACAGTACATGAATGACTTTGACCTAGCTTCTAGGGTCACAGTGCAACATACATGAATTTTACTCTTCATTATAACTTGAGAACTACTTGAACCTTGATGTTGCACATGTTAGTGTTCTTTTATAATGGTCAGACTTACTCAGAACATGGGTGACCTTGATCCTTTCCCAAGTTCATAGAGCTGCAAGTGTGATGAATGTCAAGATCAGCTGAGCATGGGCTGTTCACACAGCCCTCTTGTTTTTTGTTCTTTTTGGGGGCAAATTTTTAAAAATCATCTCCGAAAATGCTCACCCAATTGGTTTGAAATCACCCAGGGAGACTCCCGAGGACTTTTGGTTGTTACTTTGTTCACCAGGTGGCGCAGCGATTTTTTTCTCTAATTTTTTAATGATTTTTGTGTGTTTGGGCTATTTTCGACTTCTTCTCTAGAACTGTCAGTCAGATGAAGCTGAAACTTGGTGGATATGTTACTTGTGGAAGAGTCAAACAAAGTTAGTATCTAGGTGGCACTGCTCTATATTCCTGATTTTTAACGATTTTTTAAATTCGGGTACTTGTCGGTCAATGCAGCTTTCCTATTGATGTAAGTGTGTGGGCATTTTTATGGGATTCTTGTGGCAATTCACATTTTCAACTCTTTCTCTGAAACCATCATCAAGATTGACTTCAAACGTGGTTGTAATGTACCTTGGATGGGTTTCTACAAGGTTGATTCAAATGGTGACACTCCACTAATTTTTTAATTTTTAATGATTTTTTTATTTTATTTTATTTTTTTTTGACAAATCTTACAAAAACATCTTCTCCACAACCACTCATCCAATTACTTTGATATTACATAAGAACACTCCAAGGGATCCCTTGTTCACCAGTTGGTGCTGCAATTTTTTTTTCAAGGTCATGCTTAGACAGTACATGACTGACCTTGACCTCGTTTCTGGGGTCACAGTGCAACATACATGAATTTTACTCTTCACTATACCTTGAGAACTACTTGAACTGGGACCTTGATGTTGCACATGTTAGTGTAACTGTTCTTTTATAAAGATCCGACTTACTTAGTACATGGGTGACCTTGATTCTATCCCAAGTTCACAGAGCTGCAAGTGTGAAGAATGTCTAGGTCAGCTGAGCATGGGCTGTTCACACAGCCTTCTTATTTACCTATATGGAGGCATGTGAATGATATTCCCGCCAGTAAGGGAAATTATCAGCCATGTGTGATCAGGCCATGAATAAGTGGGATATAGCAGCAATTGACTAAGATGCTAGACCCCCGTACCCTGTAGCTCCCTATGCAGTCCATTCAACATGTCACGTCCAGCGATTTTTTGTATAATCATTTGGGTCAAATTTTTGGAGGAAAAAAATCTAAAAGAAGTGCGCCTCTGATACCCATCCCACCAATTGCTTGAAAACTGCAGAGACATGTTAGAGCCCGGAGTACACTCCTTCTTGATATAGATAACCTGGACATAGTTTCCAAGGTCTCGTGGCTTCTTACTTCATGTAGTCCCATGTTTAAATTAGGTTAGATTCTGAACTCCAGAACTATATGAGCTCTGAATTTTGATACTGCAAATGACATGGTGCTCCATTAGTGCTATGCTGAGTTTACATATGAATGACCTTGACCTCTGAGATGCGTCACACATTCACTGAGATGATCAATGAAGACACGCTTATACACAATTTCAAACTCTCTTTGTTACGCATATTTTAATCCACCATGTGTTTTGCCTTTGCTTTTTACAGAGGTGCGCATGAAGGTGTTGTGACAATTATAAAAGTAGACCATCATTTTTTGGTCCACTGTGAATTGATCTGAATAATCTTTTCCTTTGTAAAGCTGTCAACTCTGTCTGACGTGAATCTTTCAAATAAATTGTATACCCCCCGTTTTTTTTATTCCTAATCTTACACAGTGAAAGTCCGACTATCGTCGTGACAAAATTCATGACTGCAATTTTGTGACATGCTTTAAAAATTCAGATTAAATTTCTCCTTTTTGAATAGATGTATCCAGTTGCATGTACAAGAGTGCATTATAGTATTTTTGAAACTCTTGGAGTGTAGAGACAAGAACCAGAAATGAGAACGCATGACCACTAATTGCATGTAGGCATCTGGCCCTTTGAGTGTTCAAATTATGAGGCCATGTGTACGGAAGTATTCTACAGTTTGGGGGATGACAGGCCACTGACAATAGATATAGCAAACCATGTTTTCAATAGGCTACGATATGAGTTTCATGTAACTTTATGATGACTGGGTGGCTTTTTGTACCTGGGAGAAGTAACACATAGGAGATAGTAAGGAAAACTCTGCAATTCTTCACAAGATATAGGCCTAAACCCAAAAGCAACGGCTCATTTCATTTTAGTTCATAAATTGCTTTTGTGTTGCAGGCTCTAGTTTGTGTGTGAGAGTTTTGAACTTAGTAGTTCTTGGTGTCAAGGAGCTTTCCAAGCCTACATCAAGAAACTTGTTCATTTTATTAGGAATAATGTTAATACAGTAAGTTTAAATATATAGCAGATATGGATAATTAAAACTATAGGCTTATCCGATAAGCAGACAAGGGATCAACATTGGCTACAATATGCGTTTCCTATAACTTCATGGTAACCAAGTGGCTTTTTGTACCTGGGAGAAGTAACACGTAGGAGGTAGTAAGGACAACCCTGCAATTTCTCACAAAATATAGGCCTAAACCCAAAAGCAACGGCTCATTTCATTTTAGTTCATAAATTGCTTTTGCGTTGCAGGCTCTAGTTTGTGTGTGTGAGTTTTGAACTTACTAGTTCTTGGTGTCAAGGAGCTTTCCAAGCCTATACATCAAGAAACTTGTTCATTTCATTGGGAATGATGTTAATACAGTACGTTAAAATCTATTCACGATTTGGAAAGTGAATACTATAGCAGTATAGGTTCAACCGATAGGCACACGAGGGATCATCATGACTACTATGCCTTTCGTATAACTTGAATGGTGACCATGTTGCTTTTTGTACCTGGAAGAAGTAACACATAGGAGGTAGTAAGGACAACTCTGCAATTCCTCACAAAATATAGACCTGAACATAAAAGCAACGGATAATTCCCTTCCAGCTCATAAATTGCATTTGTGTTGCACACTATAGTTTGTGTGTGTGAGTTTGAACTTACTAGTTCTTGGTGTCAAGGAACTTCCCCAGCCTACAGTAAGAGACTTTGTCACTTCATTGGGAATAATGTTGATGTGATAAGTTAAAATATATTCCAGATTTGGGTATTAAAAAAGATAGGGTCAATCTATGAGGACATTAGGGTTTGTACACATTCGCAAGTTGAGATAGAAACGGAAACGAGACTCATCGGGGATCATATGTGTTCCTCGCGCTCCCTATTTGCTTTTCAGATATATAACGTGAAATGAAATGTAAATGTGTGACATTGCTTGCATGTAACATAGATGAGATTAGTTTAGGAACTCTGTATAGCATGAGAAAGCTTCGGCAATGATGTCATCAGTTTAGCGTTATAGTCTCAGAGGCGTGGACGCATGCATTGGGTTCCGTCGCCATGATCATTAAAATCATGCAAAATTCTGCGTCACGTTTAGTCTGAAGCGATCATAATGGTAAGCAAGTTTTTTTCTTAGAGAAAATTTCAGTGTACAAAATTGACAGTTTGTTTGTCACGTAGGCCAATTCTTTTTTTAATGCTTATTTTTGGGTCAAATGACAGTATATACTGCAATTCAATAATGGTTTTTAATTAATGGGGCACCAGAGTACGATGGTGCAGTTCAGAAAAAGACAAACCATATAACTTCAATATAAAAAACACAATTAGGCCTATGAGACTGAATTTTTAAAAAAAATACATCACCAGTTTACATATGACAAAATGTGTCACTACCTGTACCTGGCGTATTTAGAGACGTATTTCTGGCGTTATCGTTCGTCGCCATCTTGCTAACTTATCGATATGCGTATCTCGTACGTTATCATTTTTAATTACTGCCGCTATCTTTAATTACTGCCGCCATCTTGAAAAGTGACCTATACACGAGGTACAGGTAGTTGTGTCGTTCCACAATTTCAATGTTTGTCTTAAAATGCAAGAACATTTGAAATCGTACCTGCGAGGCAAATTTAATGTGGTTGTAGCAGTAAGAAAGTTATAACAATTTTGATATCAACTTCATTGATTGATTTTTACATCCCGAGTAATGGTTTTGGGGTGATTAATGATGTTTCTTTTGAAGTATTTGTCATTTGAATGTTCTGTATTTACATTAGTGACAGTAAAAGGAACATTACAGGTAAGCTCATCCGACTGTAAAGTTTGTGAATGTACCGGACGCCAGAATTAAACAGGTAAAGAAAGTATAACTTCTAAAATGTTTGCAAAACTGGTGAGTGCATCAATGCTGTTTTTAAGAAAAATATTGCCTGTCAGTACCGTAACAGTAGTTCCTGAAACTGGAATGTCTTGTCATTCTTAAATCTACCGTCACCAGTATACCAGACAGGCCAGTGCTCATTCAAAATATTAGGTGTAAGATTTTTGTTTTAAAGCTAATTAGTATCTCAGTTGTTATATATTTAAACATAATATTCTGTGGTACCAAGAACAAAGGAGAAAATTTTGTAAATATATTTTATTTGATGAAAACTGAGAAAATAACGTGGGAAAATATACCAGAAAAAAGTAAATACATGTATAAGCAGTGAATGTGTTAAGCACTGTAAAATCTCGATGAAGATACCACTTGCTTTCACGAATAATTGATATATTTTCATCTTTCCCTTGCGAAAGATTTTTATTTATATTTTTTTTTAGGGGGGGGGGGGCGGTGCGCTACCATCTAGGAACAGTGGCTCGCCGGAGAGCCACCCGATGCTGTTCCAGTGTAAGTTAAATCAAGTGAAAGTCACCTTCGGGTGTAAGCCATGTTTGGGATTCATGGTGCGGGGAAGTATGATGTAGTAATGGTGCTGTGCAGCTGCGTACAGTCCTCGTGCTGTCTTGCTTGGTACAGTCGTCATACTGTCCAACTTGCTCTAACGTCCCCCACTTGCACAATTTCATTTTTTTGAATCTTATTTCATGTGTCAAAGGGAGTGGGTAGGTGGGATGTGATGTGTTCATGTTTCTACCACCATAAATTGTAATATATACTTTACGATGTCTCATTGCTCAATGTATCTTGTTGTAGGTTACCGAGTCTTGGAGGTGAAGCCCAGCTACAGATAGCCACAATTTGACAAATAGAGGAAATAAATATAACACATTCAAAAACAGCAATTTAAACTCCTAATCACAATAATACTATAAAGACTTGAAATACCTGTGATTCAAATCTGAAAAAGTTTAGGATTCTACTTGAGAAAATATCAAGCTCTTAAAAAAGGGGAAAACAAAAATTTGGATGAAAGGATTACCTTTATAATGTACATCAAAAGGCCTAGAAATATGCTATCCCCATAAATGGCCCCACTTCTTCAATTAAAAGACAAAGCTGCCATAGGAAAATTTTAAAGATACATAACTTTTAACAATTTTTTAGTAAAAATATTATTCCATCCAGACGTTGTATTTAACAGTTTTGAAGAACATAACACTTAGTGTATACCATGAAGTAAACACTTATGTATTGCAATGATATTTCACATGATGATGATGATGATGATGATGATGATGATGATGATGATGATGATGATGATGATGATGATGATGATGATGATGATGATGAGGTGATCATGTGGTCAGGTTTTCATTGTCTTACTATCATCAATTTTTTTCAGTAGAGTTCCACGAGTGCAAGACAATAGTCATTTGTACCTAGTCAATTGACTTGGTTTCACTGTGCTGTCATTTTCACTGATGCCCCACATCACAGGAACTATTGCAGAAAATAATTTTGATTAGCTGTGCATCTCCAGAACAGGAATGTCATCAGTTTGTTGTCAGTTTATGCCCACAATATATTAAACATTTATCTACTTAGTTTTACCGTCGTGTCAGATCAGGCCTAACGTGCAAGTTTCAATGCCTAGTATACTTTTTCACAATAGGAATGCGATAAAAATGCGCTGAGTGAATAACTGCTTAGGTAAACTGTTTTAATGCCTTCGGATAAAATGAACAACTTAAAAAGTATCTTGATGCTATAGTTTAAAGAGAAATATGCTGCAATAGAAGCTGAAAGCTTGCATGTCCAGCATCTTAAAAATCAGGTGGATTTTATATTTTGACCAAACGAAATACAGAATAAATTGTGGGGAATATTATTGTTCAGAATATCACATGGTTGTACTTTCGAAATGGACTCCCCTATTCCATCTTCAATCTAGTCGCAAAGCGAGGAGCAAAGGCGCCAGACGGCACAAATTTAAACTGCTGCAACCAGTGGTATTTTAATTTTCAACATCTGGTGATCACATTAAGGGATCATAATGCTTCAGAGACTTAAATTACTAAAATGATACAAGTACGCGTGGTTAAAAGTCATGAAACTAAACTGTTCCAATCTTAGGCTTCATAGTTTCCATTTTTTCCTAGTTAACAAGGTAGTCTTTGAAAAGGAATAAAACTAGGTCTTCCCTTACATGTTATTTTTTTCTGCAAAATTCAATATCAGTGACCTTGATCTTGAGGCAAAACATACATTACGTAATCGTTAATCATGATATACAAATATGTGTGTCTTTCATAAACTATTTTGTTCGTGTTTTTGTAAAATACGACTGTTACAACAGATTTGGACTGACATACTTGGAATATAACTGTGTTGCTGTTTTGACCTATAACCTCAATTTTTTAACTTTCGTTATTCCAATTTAGGATGCAGCTATAATGATTTTGTGCATAAGGATATTGTCTATCAAAAGGTACAACTTTATCATTTGTACGACCCACACAAAATTTCAGGATGAATTGAAAATAAGTCATTCGGCTAATTTTTCAAGTTTTCAGCTTTTAAGGTCAATTATGATAACTTTGACATGCAACAGAGTGACTTTCCATTAATGTATCCTTGACTTCCTTTACTTTTGTGAATGTTTTAAGAATTCCAGTTCTGTATTTAAAAAAAAAATTCACAGTTACAACAAATTTGGTCAAATACGGTACTTGTAATATTTTTCTGCATTTTTAACCTTTGACCCCAAATTTCTCAATTTTTACAATGAGGTGAGTTTTTTGTTTGTTTGTTTTTTTTAATCTTGCCGCATATTTATATGGCCCAAGGTGTTGCCTATAAAACAAAATTAGTTTCATCCCTGGGTCCACGTGAGCAAGGTTACTCGAAACTAAGACCCAGTGCCGCTTGATGGCCAAAACGCGCAAACTTGTCAACTTCGGGCACGTGATGGTATGGTGGCACAAAAGTGCCAACTATAATATGCGAAAACACAACCGCGAAAATACGACAGAAATTATGTCGTGTTTTCGCACTAGCATTTTCGTGTTTTCGCATTAGCGTTTTCTTGTTTTCTTATTTTCGCAATATCGTGCTTTCGCTTGTTTCACTTCCGTTTAACACCTTCCCGTATGTTAGCTAACGGAATTAATCTGCTGAATACTTTAACTTTTATGGTTTATACTTGTATTTTACAAATGAATTCAAAGGAAATGTGTGGACGCACCATGAAATAACCCCGCTTGATTGGTGCCCCTGTTGTAACGGGGTAGTTTTCCAAATTCATTGTTCTTGTTGTTATTGTTATATCTCGTTGTTGTTGTTGTTGTTATTATTATTATTATTATTATCATTATTATTATTATTATTATTATTATTATTATTATTATTTTTATTATTATTATTATTATCTTTATTACTATTATTATCATTCTTATTATTATTACTATATCTTGCACTGCTTAGCAGACGGTCATGATACCAAGATCGAGCGAACGGGTAAAACTGGTATTCGAAAGCACATTTTAATACATGTTGCATTAATGATAATATTTACGATAAATATTAGACTTTGATCCTTGAATTAAACTCTGTACACAAGCCAACAAGCATATAATTAAACAAACAAATAAACTTAAAGCCAGTCATGTCTGAGGAAATTGATGCTGATTCATGGAAATCCTGGTGACAAAATTATCAGCGCCAAGGACCAAGAAGACAAGTCCTTCACAGGAAGTGTTCTTGTGGAATAATAATCGTTCGGTGAAATAATGGGTCTTTAATACAGTGTTTTGGCATGAAAGTTATAATACCCCCCTCCCCAACATGCCATGTTATACGAAAAAAAAAACAAACAAACAA
Organism: Hermodice carunculata; assembly: GCA_964020975.1. NCBI lineage: Eukaryota > Metazoa > Annelida > Polychaeta > Eunicida > Amphinomidae > Hermodice > Hermodice carunculata. Next base: position 15,780,920 of record OZ026612.1, on the reverse strand, counting down.
ACCCAAAGGCATTCACTATTTGTTGCTGGAACAAGGTATGCATGATGCACCGAAACGTGTCCACAAATTTCACTGGCATAAGTCCCAGAACTCCGGTTCGGTGGTTGATCACTAAAAAAGATTGCTATATAATAGTTTAATTGAGCTCTTTATGGCAGATTTTTTTATTTTCTACACGATAAAGTCCACCAAGCATGTTTTGAGCTACGTTTCTGCATGTGATTAAAGTGCATGCTCTTACATGCATCTATCATCGGGCAAAATATTAAATCAATTATTGGTATCATATCAACGAAGTTTGTAAAGCATTTACGATTTATATATGTTTAAGGAATTTAAGGAACGGGATTAAGCATAATTGAGGTGGCTGTGCATGATCAAACTTGCTTCCATATCGGACATCGCTTTTTAAATTCTACTGATGAAGCATTTAACTTACCAACTGAGTATCTTTTATCTGATTTTGCTTTATCGGAATTTTTTGGGGGTTTAAACCCTAGCAGGAGACCACAATATTAAAAGATATGTCACTCCAAAGAATGGACTTGGAGATCTACACGGAAACCCACCCACATTTAAATGCCAAACTACAGCTTACACCAAGTGTGTTGCCCAGAATCTTGTCAGAAAAAGTACAATACATCATGAAAAATTACGATATCACGTTTGTTTCAACAGGTAAATATAAATTTCTACCATAGAGCTGTGACTCATGTCTTTTCTTTTGGTCGATCGGTCATGTATAATGTGTGTGTGTGTGTGTGTGTGTGTGTGTGTGTGTGTGTGTGTGTGTGTGTGTGTGTGTGTGTGTGTGTGTGTGTGTGTGAGCGATCTGTCGCGTTATCGCTGCAACCCAGTCACGAAGTTTCGGTTTTGTGTCGCGATCAGTTTATTGCAGATCTTCATTTGTAAAGTAACACTGGTTACATATCTCTACGGAATAAAATTATACATTAGGCCCAATTACATAAATGGCAAAACCCGGGAAAGCATGACAGTATGTGTGGTCCCCTTTATCACGAGAAAGACCAAAATTTGCAGAAGAACCAGTGAAATAGGCTTGGCATATAATTAACACTCCTGACAACCTTACATACCAGCACCCAAGCCAAAGCCACGAAGACTGAACTCTGCCTTATATTGCCCCATCCCTTTTCCAATTCCGTTTTGAGAGAATTGGAAACTTTCTTGTCTGCAAAACAGACTTACTTTGCGTTATTGTTAAATGGCGATTGAAGTGCGTGTCGCACTGTCAAATCAATTATGTAAGCAAACACAGTTCGCCTTGGCTGGCAAGAATCAATTACCCATGCGTCCAAACTGTAACATCATCACCTCGGGCATGGTGTACTATTAACTTCTGTGTCTAATCCAGGAAACGGATAGACTTATTTATTTATATGTGACAATGCACAGTATTATCACTGATACAACGTTGAAACTAATGGATTTTCAACACATATAAGGCGTTCTGTGTGTGTGTGTGTGTGTGTTTCATTTTTTAAAATTCTAGTATATGCTGGGATTGATGTTTGTCTATCATTAACAGGACACTTGTCTCAGTCGTCACCTCGTCATGATCATGATCTATGAAGACCGCCCATCTGGACCCCTCATCTGGTATAGTGTATGCAGCATGGAACGTGCATACAAAATGACATCTCTCTTTCTCTCCGTCTGTTTTTGATATGGTTTATTTCTCTAAAGGAGGCGGGGGATAAAAAGAGGATTTAAAAAGAAGTCGGTGGCTAATTAAAGTGTGTGTGTCAACACACACTTTTCTGTTTTTCCTCGAGTTCTTTATTAAAGTGTGTGTGTCAACACACACTTTTTTGTTTTCCTGAATTTCTTTCTTTCTTTCTTTCTTTCTTTCTTTCTTTCTTTCTTTCTTTCTTTCTTTCTTTCTTTCTTTCTTTCTTTCTTCTTTACCAGCAAATTTGTCCGACACTCTTCTCAAATACTATTATACATAGACATTCCAAACTTGGCATGATTGTATCTCCATACAAGGAGTTTGAACGTTTAATACAAAGGAATGAAGATGTTTAAAATTATGCAAATTAGGGGCATTTGAAATTTTAAATCTTATATATCTTCAAAAGTATAATAGATAGAGATGTGATTCCAACTTCTACTAGGGGGTTACTGACCATTGCGCATCTAATGAATTTAAAACAAACGTTGTAGCAATTTAAATTATGCTAATTAACAGCATTTGAAATTTTAAAACTTGAATATCTTCGAAACTATTATAGATAGAGACGTCATTTTAACTTCTACTAGGGGGTTACTGACCATTTCGCATGTAATGAATCTAAAGCAAAAGTTGTAACAATTCAAATTATGCTAATTAGCAGCATTTCAAATTTTCAAACTTGAATATCTTCAAAACTGTTATAGATAGAGATGTCATTCTAACTTCTACTAACGGGTTGTTGACCATTGCGCATGTAATGAATCTAAAACAAAAGTTGTAGCAATTTAAATTATGCTAATTAGCAGTATTCGAAATTTTCAATCTTGAATATCTTCAACACTATAATAGATAGAGATGTCATTCCAACTTCTACTAGGGGGTTGTTAACCATTCTGCACCTAATGAATTTAAAATAAAAGTTGTAGCAATTTAAATTATGCTAATTAGCAGTATTCGAAATTTTCAATCTTGAATATCTTCAAAGCTATAATAGATAGAGATGCCATTCCAACTTCTACTCCTGTCTTAGGGTATAGTTGTACATTACCATACCAATATGCTTTGAAGACACACACACTGATTTGCTATGCAGCAAATCATCTTTCCTAGCTCAAATTCTTCTCTTTGTTTACATAGAAAGTAACAAACATGTCTGACTTTACGTGGAATAACATGAAAAAAATGGAAATATACATATTTTTAAACAAATAGAACAGGGCTGGGACTACCATATACATGTATATAGCGACCATGGTACTCTCTGATTGTCTGTCTCTCTCGCTGTCTCTCTCTGTCCTGCAATCTTACAACTTATTTTCACAAAATAAAAAATGCCAAAAGCAAGACATACTGCCGTCAGCCTCGAGCGAAGCAGCAGTTAACTTGTCATTTTCAGAGAAAGATTTGAGAGGGATGGAGAGAATGGCATCAAACTCAATGTCAAACTTGGCTGGAATGGCAATTATAAATTTTATAAGAATAAAGAGAAAAATCAAACCCTAGCGCCCTCTCCCCCAAGTACTGTATACTTGGTCGTCAACTTTTTTTTTCATGCACATTGTTATCCGCTTGCTTCATTTTCTGTTTTCGTCCCTGATCATGGTCTTTTTTTCTTCTTCTTTTTTGTTTTTTGTTTTGTTTTTTGCCGGTATGATCACAAGCATCATTAACAAAGATATGTTGCTCTTTTCGGGTAACGTGACTGATCCGCTTTCGAGTCCCCTTTGAAAGCTGTCGCCGTCGCGTGTGAAACCATAGTGACAGGCTTGCATTTATGGCTGCCCTTGATGTCGTTCGGGTAAATAGCTGCTTTTTAGGCCAATAAATACTATTGTATGTTGGAATCTATATATCATATTTGTGCATTGACAGGCCTTCGAAAAATTGCAACCAAAAGTGACCACGGTTGGAGAGCGATATTGTCATTCCGGCCAACAATGTGGGCGATAAGGGCCTCAAATTTTTCAACGCAAATTTCTCAGAAATGATTTTTTGTTTATCAATCAATTTTGTAGACAGCGTTGATTAAAAGCTAATTGGTTGATCTGCTTTAAAAAATGGTCTTTTGAAAGCTAAATATATTATCTAGGAACTTTTTTGTGTTTTGTTTGTTTTTGTTTGTTTTTTTGTTTTTTTTTTTTGTTTGTTTTTTTGTTTTTTCGTATGACATGACATGTTGGGGGGGGGGATATTATAACTTTTATGTCAAAACACTGTATTAAAGACCCATTTTTTCACCGAACGATTATTTTTCCACACGAACACTACCTGTGTAGATCTTTTTATTTTCTATTTTATGCAACTACCCAAATACAATAAGGGACTTGTCCTCTTGGTCCTTGGCGCTGATAATTTTGTCACCAGGATTTCCATGAATCAGCATCAATTTCCTCAGACACGACTGGCTTTAAGTTTATTTGTTTGTTTACTTGTATGCTTGTTGGCTTGTGTACAGAGTTTAGTTCAAGGATCAAAGTCTAATATTTATCGTAAATATTATCATTAATGCAACATGTATTAAAATGTGCTTTCGAACCCCAGTTTTACCCGTTCGCTCGATCTTGGTATCATGACCGTCCGCTAAGCAGTTCAGTTTAGTACTAGCAAGATATAGTAATAATAACAATAGTTATAATGATAATAATAATAATAATAATAATAATAACAACAACAACAACAACGAGATATAATAATAACAACAAGAACAATGAATTTGGAAAACTACCCCGTTACAACAGGGGCACCAATCAAGCGGGGTTATTTCATGGTGCGTCCACACATTTCCTTTGAATTCATTTGTAAAATACAAGTATAAACCATAAAAGTTAAAGTATTCAGCAGATTAATTCCGTTAGCTAACATATGGGAAGGTGTTAAACGGAAGTGAAACAAGCGAAAGCACGATATTGCGAAAATAAGAAAACAAGAAAACGCTAATGCGAAAACACGAAAATGCCAGTGCGAAAACACGACATAATTTCTGTCGTATTTTCGCGGTTGTGTTTTCGCATTTCGTCTTCGTGTTTTATATTTTAGCGTTTTCGCCTTCGTGTTTTCTTGTTTTCGACCAAGGAAAAAAAAAAACAGCAAAACAAGAAAACGAGAAAACACTAACACGAAAACACGAAAATGCGAGTGCAAAAACACGACATATTTTCTGTCGTGTTTTCGCGGTTGTTTTCGCATTTACGCCTTCATGTTTTATATTTCAGTGTTTTCGCCTTCGTGTTTTCTTGTTTTCGCTGTTCTGTTTTCTTATTTTCTTGTTTTCGCCTTCGCATTTTTATGGAGAGAGAAAAATATTTTAGTTGGCACTTTTGTGCCACCATTTCATGGGCAACAAAATTCTTTTGCGAATCAAGTTATTCTCCTGTGCGAATATGGAAAATTTTCTTCAGAAAAATGCTATGATACTCTAAGTCCTTCAATTTGGACAAAAAATAAATCTTTTGCCGTTTGGGACCTTTAAGCAAGAGCGGCGATCACTTAAACACTTCCTGGCATGCTGACACTTGGCATTTAACTCTGCCACGTCCTAAAAGTGCTTTCGCTGCAACTAAAATATGCAGCCACAGCATTTTTTTTTATCACAGATTAACTTGCATGTTTATATTTACAAGAATGATTACAAAGCTTATATAAGTGCACAATCTAGCTTTGAAGTATAAAACTCAAAGGTTCTTCACATAAGCCAAAGATTTGAAAAGAAAGAAATTCACTCTCTTCTCTTTGTCAGTTAAAACTTATAATCATTGTTCTCGTCAACTAAGGAAAGACATCCTGTCTTCTTAATTCTCTTCTCTTCATTTATAGCCTATAAGCTAGTCGTTGGATGAGAGAGAGAGAGAGAGAGAGAGAGAGAGAGAGAGAGAGAGAGAGAGAGAGAGAGAGAGGGAGAGAGAGAGAGAGAGAGAGAGAGAGAGAGAGAGAGAGAGAGAGAGAGAGAGAAGAAAAATTAGAGTTTGAATTCATGACTTGAAAGATAAAGGGCTTCTTCTTTCAACATACCAAATTTGGGGGTTAAACGGAAAAGCAGCACAGATCAGCGATGAACTTTATGGAAAAAAGTACGGATATATATTTCCGTATAATACAAATTGATGTAGTGTCTACTATCTGAATTGTAATGTCTTATTTGAATTCTGTTTGAAAATACATTTCGTCCATCCTAATACCAACATGAATACAGCTCTATTTGTTTCAGAATACACGTGTATATATATATATGTGTGTGTGTGTGTGTGTGTGTGTGTGTGTGTGTGTGTGTGTGTGTGTGTGTGTGTGTGTGTGTGTGTGGTTTTTCCTGACGATAGTAGTCACACATTTCGATTTGATATGCTTCGAGTTTTTGTCACATACAACCAGCCAGGCCACACCTCGTACTACCTGGAAAATAAAACCAGGGAGGTGTTCCATGATATAACATGCAACATTGTCCAGTTTTTCTCTAATTGAAACTTATTCACAAATTACTATGCGAACTGTGGAATGCCACACTGTGCATGCATGATATAAACATGTTGAGGGAGAGATGGCAATTAGCAGCAGCGTGTGTCTTCAGTCGAAATACACAGCCAAACACACACAAAATTGGAGGGCTACTGGAGCTGTGTATTCCCATTGAGTTGTATTTTATAATTCAACCTTTAATATAAATTGTAAACCTTACTTCTTCCATTAAATGCCCTCTTTCAATTCATTGAAGATTCTGGATTGTAGCTATTATCAAAGGATTTACAATGGTATTTACCCTTTGTGGACAATTTTACGACAAGGATGTTTTTTGAAGTTTGTGCAATGTATATTTAACTTGACGTTTTAGGCTGCAAATTACAGTGTAATTAGCTGTTTTTAATTTTCTAACTTGTAAAGACTTCTTATTTTAAGAAGAACCACGTGTTGCAGTAGTGTTAATCACTTGAAGAGCGAAAGTCCCAATTTCTGCGTGTTTGTGTAGCACAGGTTTGTTTTGAAAGCTATAAGTCCAGTAGATTTAAGCAGTAAATCAAGTAGATTTTGACCTGATTACTCTTTCATTATGATTTGTGTATACTGTATACACACATACATAATACATAGATTCGCCGTTTATTTGCTTTGAAAAGCATTACAGACCCAGTTTAAAACTCTTGAGTAAAAATATATTGTATTTCAAATTGATTTTCTTGGTTTACATGTACATCCTTTACATTATTTCAGTCAACGTGCCTGTTCTAATTCAGGTTAGCAAGTTACTTGAAGTCAGTCAAATGTCATTGGCATACACCCCTGGTATTCAGGGTTCAGATCCATAATTAGGCCTATATTGGATATATCCCCCTATAATATTTTGGTCATCAAGAAATGTTCCTTGTGTCAGGGAGAGCCCTGCGGTGTTGCCCTTGCACTTGTTGTCCCATTCTGTGCTTTTTGGTGCCAGCCGGTACACCGACAGGAGCCGTCCGGTGCTATCCTGTGCATGCCTGTGCTTCTCTGTACATTACGGTGCCTCCCTGTGTTTAGTGCGACCCGTATTGGTCCGCAGTTTTCAAAGCGGTAGCCAAGTGCCGGTGATAGGATTCGATATTTTGAAGAGGTAGTATCCAAAATCTATGTGCCATTGGGGTTAAGGGAAGGTCAATTTGTCGAATAAATGTAGTGTGCAATATTTATTGGGACTTTTCCAGAGTGAGCATAACCTGAAATGTACATGTAAATACTTATAGGTTATCACATGGTTGTAGCTGTATCACCCCCTGACCCTGTATCAGCCCCCAGCACCCGTACCCGAGTGACGATACGGATGCGAGGGACTGATACAGGGGTGATGCAGCTACAAGTCTATTTACACCGAATGGAAATAATTTCCATTCGGTGTAAATAGGCCTAGGCTATGGAATGCAGATCCTCAGGCTCAGTCCCAGGGTAGCCATGAGGCTCATAATTCTGTCACCCTGGTTCGTACGCATTCAGTTCCTGTAGGCCTACGGCCAATCAGAGAACAATATTCTCACAGACCCGCTAATTATAAATTCATAAATATCAACCTTGTGGCAATCTTCAGGTTGATATTTCTGAATTTATATTTAGGGGGTGTGTGAGAATCCTGTTCTCTGATTGGCTGTACAGGACCTGAAACCCTAGGAACCATTTTGAGGGTGATATTTACGAATTTATAAGTAGGGACTTGTGGCTGCTCACATCTAATTGGTTATACAAGGAAAAAGCTCCCATGTGCTGATTTTAGCCTCACTTTCAGCCACCTTGCTCTGAAATATATAAAAGCTTATGCTCCCATACCAACCCAATAAACAATAATGTTAACCAGGGCTGTATTTACACCATTTACACCGGATGGTAATACACCCCAATACAAACATCAGCGGTGGGCCCCGCAGTACGTATTCTGTATCAGACGTAGAAGTCGAACTGGGGCCATAAATGGTAGGGGCTGCCACGACCCCTGGTGTGTGAAAGCTGGAGCTTGGGCGAGAAGGATACCCCGATAGTGGACACAGGTCCGAAAGAACTGGCAAGATATAAGTGGTAATAATGATATAAAGTCAATTAAAATTTTTGTAAAACGTTTAAAAAATATTACTAACGCCATATACACTTTAATGTGACAACATTTGGCCACAATTGTTACATGATGCTACTAATGTTATTTTGCTGTTTGGTTATATACATATATATATATATATATATATATATATATATATATATATATACATATATATATATTAGAGCCTGACCGAACGCGAACGACCGAACCCGAGCTTACCGGGTTTCAGGACTGAAGCCCGGCTCGGGTTCGCCTTTTAGAGTTACTCAACGTTCGGGTTCGGTTATCATTGTCAATGTTGGCAATAGAGTTAAATAAGAAGGTCACTTAGGTTACTTTTCGTACTTGTATACACTTTAAACAATGCAACAAACGCTATTTTGCAAATAAGTGCGTCACATGGGTTGCGTTAATCGCCTGAATTACAATGACAATAGTAATGCCCCCGTGCAAAAGTGTAACAGTTATAAACCCCTGTTTAAATAAAGCTTTAAATGAGCATTCTAAGATGTCAAAGTTTATTTATGGCATGTCTGAATTGCATTTACCGAACCCGAACGGTGCCCGGTTCGGGATCGGTAATGTCTACCGAGTACCCGGTTCGGTTTCAAAATGCATGTTCGGTCATATATATATATATATATATATATATATATATATATATATATATATATATATATATATATATATATATATATATATATATATATATATATATATATATATATAACATATAGGTTTGCTGAATAAATCGGAAAAACTAGTCCTAAAAATCACGATATTTGAATCGATTACCTTTCCATTGACTTAGAAAAGTATTGAAAGTTCATATCTCGTTAAAGTGCATTTGTAGCAGCTGCCAAAAATTATAAAATTTAAGCGATACTTTGGCAAATAATTTGGACAAATTACCCTACTGCCACACACGGATCGTTCCAATTGTGGGTTTGCATTGAGAAAACTGCAAACGATGTTTAAGAGTGAAAACACATTCGATGCTTTCTGTGGACAGATGGGGTGCTTTCGTTATTTTTTATTGCATTCCCAGCTTATATCATTTCAAGCTGATATTCATGTGGCTTTATGTCGGCTGAGTATGTATTGTCAAAAACAATCATTGAAAAATAAATTACCGTATGCAAAAATGCTCGAAGAAATTTCATTTAACTGCATCATAATATAAATGTGATCATTGGAAAGCATGATAAAGGCCAAATGGCAATTATGACACCTTTGAGTATCAATGATCGCAAAGTGTAGTAATGAAGCGATTTCAGACTCAAATGTTTCCTTTCTTAGTTAAAAATAGTCCTTCAACGGGCTTCACATATTTTGCGTGTACTTGCCAGTATCGGCACAAGCTATATCTATCATGCATTGTTAGAAGCAAATTTCCACAGTATTCATGGTTCGTACTTGATCGCACCAACACACACACACACACCAATAAATAAATAAATAAATAAATAAAAAAATGAATAAATAAACATAAAAATAAAAATAAACATAAAAGGTGTAGAAATGACAATATTGGCAGCAACACAGGGGTGCGATCTATTAAAAAAAAAAAAAAGACTATCGTTTGAAGAAACAAAAAAAAATTCATGTAAGACTATTAAGTGTATACGTTACATACCGAGGAATGCATCATTCATAGAAAACCATGACGCTGAGGCCGTCAGGCGGAGGCTCTTTATTTTCTCGGAATGACATGGTTCCGATGTGATTAACAGACTTAAAATTCATTGTTTACATTCACACTAAACTTGCGTTTGATAAAAAGGTGCTGCGTACACAACAGTTTGTCATTCGTACAATATATTGAATAATTAAAACAATGATGTACAGCGATGTCACCAATAGATTTGAGTTACAGACTTTAATACGGTACTCAATTTCTGTTCTAACATGGTTTCAAGTTGAAATTCCCCCAAATTTAATGCAAAAAAGCTTTTAACTTGCCTATTTTTTCCGTTGTCATCGCTTTTGTTTATGCCGTTCCTGTTTGCTTGCGTTCTCCCTTCACTGCAGAATTTACCGTTTTGGAGATGAGCGGGGCCCTATGGGGGGGGGGGGGGGGAGGGTAGGTGTGAAGATTGTTCTGCTGTGAGCGATCTTGCTGATATAACTTTTTGGAACGTGAAAAACCTCATAGGGCAATCACTACGCGTAGTGCCAAATTAACGCTCTGAATTTTATTGTTTAAAAGTTAATGCAAGCAAAGAGTTCCATTGATTCTACCAAACTTTAGAGCATCACACATAGACCTACACACACAAACACTGTTTAACTATGAGCAGAGACGTGCATACAGAGTAAACACAGTGTACAACACAAACATCGCATCTGGAATCGATTAGGAATGCAAAATAGTGAAAACGGCAGGTCAAGTGTTTCAAATGGAAGTTTGCAATTGTCAACAGACAGCGTTGCATCTATGTAAACAATTTTTTCGAGATAGGCCTGAACGGCCTGCCCGGTACCTCGAAAAATTTTAACTTCCCAAACGGGTAGCTTCAAATTTAAAGCATGGAAATACAAGACAATAGTTTCTTTTGGATAGTGATAAATGTAATTCACCCTCATAAAAAAAATTTAAAAAAAAATCATTATAAATTGCCTGATGGTCAAAGACTAAAATGAGTGATTTCTCGCTAGAGCCAAATTGCTCTTCAATATCCTTCATAAGCATGGTAAAGTGACCTGTCTGCATGACCACAGTGGTCGTACAGAACACGGATTAGAACGGAATACTTTTCACATTTCTCACGCTGCCCGGAGTCCAAAATGGTGACTTATTTAGCATATAGGCCTAACCATGCATGGATACGCTCTGCCACTTTCAATTCATAAACGCGAACCAACAATTTTCCGTCTTTAAACCCAGATAAATACTCGTTTTCCAAAGTGGTTTTGGTATGGGTTGCGTCTTTTAACATCAAATTGGAATTGTTTTCGACTTGCGTCGACCATGCAACATTTCAATTATATTGAGTTCTGGTTCTTGTTGAGTTGGTTTTGGTTTTGGCTTATGTCTGGAATCACCATTGATATAAGTTCCCATATTTCTGAGAATCTCTGGGTCTGGTTCTCCGGAGACTGTCTGCATATTGTTGGCATTTTTGCCTTTCGGAGTTGTCTTGGGCGCCATAGAGACGCGCTCAGATATTGTTGGTACCGGTAGTTCTATTTGATCTGTTGATTGAGACTGAGACTTGCGTTGAATGTCCATTCTACGCAATAACTTCAATGGCAGCATTGGTTCACTGTGTAAATCTTTGGCTCTCAAAAAAGTAAATAGTTCAGTTAGTCTTGTTCTTTTTTCCAGTTGCTTCTTCGAGGATCCACTAAGGCCACTAGTGAATATCCGAATGATCACATCGCGAAACTTTTCACAGCGCAGTGTATAAATGATTGGGTTGACAGAACTGGTGATGTATATGATACACAAGATCAGATATCTCAGAGAACGTAAACGCAATGGCTCTGCGGGCCTGTCGGCCCACGTGTCAAGAATCACAAATAGTGCAACAGCACAGGATGCGGACAACATGAATACGCCAAGGCAAAGAAGCCGCATCCCGCGTGCATTGCTGAGATCGCGTTGACGCTTCTTTGATGTACTGATATCACTAAAGTCTCCTGCATACAGACGTAGACGCACATACGTTAACAACTGGAATACAGTTGCAACTGCCATACTTGTTACCAATATTGACACAATAAAACCAGTTGTCAAATGCATGTAGCTTCCGTTGCCAAGGCACTTGCAGTAGAAGTGGACAGGCCACAAGCCCACGAGCACCGGCGTGGTAATTCCAACGATAGCAGCAAAAATGATAATGAACACCGAAAACCGATTTACCAATCTCCTATTATAATGAAAGACTCCAACATAATGAATGATCGAGATACCGGCTATGCATATAGCTGATAACAAAGTATTACTTATTGATGAAGTCATCAAAACGTAACACGTCAACTTATCGGTGATTTGTCCGTTTTTAATTAGCTCCAGGATATGCAGAGAACTTCCTATCCAGCAATTGAGGGCGTCGTTGATGGCAAGGCTGAGATGAAGATAGTTAACGGCCGTCCTTAATGACTTACTGGAGGCCATGGCCACGGGTACCAACAGGTTTATGAATCCACCACAAAAAGACAGGCCTAAAATAGCAAACGTTGTCCACTTGAGAAAGACATAGGGCTGGGCATCTGCAGCTATTCGATATGTTGATGTGTGTTCCACCATAGTAGTTGGTATGAAGGTGGTTGTTTCCTTTAATATGTCCCTTGATAAATTATTAAGCCTCCAGCCCGAGCAGCAAGCAGAAGTGTTCGCCATGGTAGATTCCACTTTGAAGAGAATGTGACCTCCGGTTGTCAAGTTCGTCGTCGTCCTGTCTGCGTTTGGAAATGTGTTTACAAATGGACTTGGGTCTAAACATCAATCTTTGTAACCACAATAGGGTAAGCGGGAGGGGATAAATTGCACTTGATGGTTCTTCCTCTTGAATTAAATCACGTGTGACACCACAACCGGTAGACAACCAGTAGTCTCTCGGTGAGCCTGGTTTTGTTTACCCACTAGGTGGCTCCACTTGTAAGGAGCTGGTTACAAACCTAAGTTACCAGTGGCGCCATCTGGAACACATGTCTATTGTGAACAAGAAAGCCTTGGGACTGTATTTCATACATTATGGTGGGAGTTCATCTGACCAACAGCATTAGTTACACGACAGAATATAGCTTCAAAGGTGTCTGAAAATATAGAAAACATGCAATAACGGTTTCAGTTTTTGAATAGACTAAAATAAGTGCTTGTCAAACAATAGTTCCCACTTGCCAAGTGACATTGGTCCAGAACAATGTTTTAAATGAATAATATCGTGAGATACATTGAATTGATAAGAATAAAAAACTGAGCAGATAAACACCACACGAGATCCATTCATAGCATATACAAAATAATAATATCAAGTTCTAGGATGACTGTTTTCAATAAACCAGTTATTATTTAAATATCCTTAACTTCTAGCTAGCCGCTGATGAAATGTTTCTTGGTGAAATAGAGCTCAGGGTATTCACTCTTGTCTCTGGGCCCCTTAAATATAAACCCACCCGTTTAAGTGTTTGCGCTTGAAGGATAACAGAAACGGTAGAGGATTTTTCTTTCTTTCTTCCCTTCTCTCTGTTTTTGGATAGAATAACATAACTCAAAATAGGAAAATAGGTATGCATATGTTTTGGGGTCTGTTAAGTTTTATAATCGTGACCCATATCCACATCGTGCTACGTCCCGGGACCGTACTTGTATGCCCCATTAAAGCAGCAAATATCTTACGTTGATACTCGGGGGTTTACCTGGCTGGATAATATAATTCGTTACAGCCTCGATTATCTACTGGGAGGAGACACCGGTATCATTAAACAACCATCAAGAGCTTGGGGACTAAACGGTAACGTTTAATACGGGAAAGAGAAAATCCACCCATACTGGCGATTTCTAGGCACCAAGAAGAAAGAGTTTTGTTGTGGACGTGCTGGTATGCATGTATCATGATTACTGCAAAAGGGTAATGGCACTCCTAGAATAGGCCTTATGTTGACGCCACAACAGGGTTGCCTTTTATTTCCTGAGATAAGGAGCCACTATAAAAATACATGAATGTTGGCATTTGTAATAAAGTTTTATATTGTCCGAGAACATATATCCGAACATGTCTATTTTGCTATTAAAGCATTTTTCGTGCCATTTCGGGTTCCTTTAAAAAAGATTGCAAAGAAATTCTGAAGAAAAAACACATTTTGTGTTAAATAATTATTTTTGGTTCATTTGTGCCTGCAAAAATTGGCGTGGGCCTGTTGTTCAGAAACAACTGACACCTTAATATCTGAAATATCAGACGCTCATGGCAAAGTCGGAATACAAAATCTTTCTTGAGGCTTGAAATAACTCAATCTCTATAGTGCTTGAAAGTAACCCACACTCCCTCGTTATTACTGGCGATTTTAACGATAGATGCGCAGACTGGAATTCACCACAACAGGACAGTGACCTTGGCTTAGCGCTCTTCAACCTGGTTCTTCAAGACAACCTCTATCAGCTTATACAGGAACCTACAAGAACCACCGAATCCTCAGAAAACCTGCTTGATCTTATTATCACTTACTCTCCTGGCTTGGTACTTAACAGTGGTGCTCTTGCTCCTCTTTCAAATTCTGATCATGCGATCGTATTCTGCTCTCTCTCACTATCACACTTTAAAGCCCGTCTGTACAAACGTCATGTTTGGGATTACAATAAAGCCAATTTCCCTGAACTTAATTCTGCTCTCTTATCAGCTCCTTGGAACACAGCCCATGAAGTTTATGATTACCTTCACGACATCGTTCAATATTGGTCAGAATTGCTTCTTTCCACTTCCAAGGAATTTATACCCTTTAGAGAAGTCACCGTAAGACCCTCAGACAAGCCTTGGATTACTACCGAGACAAAAATGCTTATTCGTTTCCGCAATCGGGCATGGAAGTGTTTTAAGAATATAGCTAACATGCCTTGTCCATTTACATTCGAGGTTTCCACGAAGGTCGAGAAGTTTTACCAGTTTTATTAGAAGTCACGTTACCATGTCGTTAACAAAATTCAAAAATCGATGCGATCTTGGTTTAAACGAATTTTATTTCAAAAACAATTGGTCAACTTGCACATTGCCTATATGAATACGATTCATTTAATAAATAACGTTCTAAACTGGACGATAACGAAATAAATCCAAAACGATGGGGGAGTCTGTCTTGGTATCTAAAATGCACCAGGATATCCCTCCCATAATGGAAAACGACCAGATTATATCTTGCGATGTAAAAAAATGTGACCCTTTTAATACCTATTTTGCAAGTCAATGCACAACTTCTTCTGACATTGACTCCCCACCAATGCCCGAATTTAGTCCCCGAACTGAGTCTAGACTAACTGAAATTACGTTTGGTGTGCAGGATGTTTTGAAAGTATCTCTACGAGTTACTTCTGCAACCGGGCCTGACAATGTTGGCAACATCCTTCTTAAAAACACCGCTCGCTCAATCTGTAATCCACTAACAAAAATATTTAAACTTTCTCTTAACCGAGCTTACTTTCCGTAGTCCTGGAAACGTTCCAATATTTGTCCTGTGTTCAAAAAATCAAACAGACAAATAAAAAGTAACTATAGGCCAATATCCTTACTCTGTAACATTTACTCAAGTCTTGGAACGCATAATATTTAATGCCCTCTATGAATATTTAACTGTAAACAGTCTCCTTACACCTAAAAATTCAGGTAATACAGGCGACTCGACAATTAATTAACTTGTCTGCCTATTTCATATTATCTACAACGGTCTAGACTTATTGAAAGAGGCCAGAATAGTATTTCCTGACGTCTCCAAGGCGTTCGACAAGGTATGGCACTCTGGACTCCTTTTTAAACTTAAGCAACTCGGTATACCGGATCATCTTGTTACCTGGGTAGAAAGGTTTCTTTCTAATCGCCTCCAAAGAGTTACTATTCATGGTCAATCATCTGCCTGGCTTCCTATCCAGGCTGGGGTGCCTCAGGGCTCTATCCCCGGGTCCCTCCTATTCTTTGTTTACGCATAGATCGACGATCTATTGTTTACGTAAATGAACTAGTCGACAATCTCACATGTGAAGTAAGATTGTTCGATGATGATAATAGCATACTTGAAATTGTCAATAACCCTGTTCAATCCTCACGCCACCTGAACACCAATCTGTCTTTATACTTTACTGGGGCAGGCTATGGCGAGTGTTATTCAATGCCACCATATCACTATCTGTTATATTTTATGTGAAGCAAATGAAACCTCATCATCGGCCTGTTTTCTTGCGTGGGTCTCCGATTCCTGAGGCAGGCAGTCGTACGCATCTCGGTGCCACCCTGATTGGTGACTTATCTTGGCATGCCCATAATACACGGATTACCAATAAAGCTGGTCAAAGAATTTCTTTACTGCGCAGGTTCAAGTATAAACTATCACGCAAATCCCTGGTCAAACTAAATTGCGTTATGATTCGTCCAATCCTTGAGAACGGCTGTGTTTTATTCGACTGTGGTAAAGTGCTGTCTGATCACTTGGAATCGATTCAGTATAATGCCGCTCAAAATTGTACTGGTGCCTTGAAACATACATCACATGTTAACTTACTTCGTGAACTTGGGTGGTGAACTCTTGCAGGCAGACGTAAATACTTCAAGCTTGTCCTCTTTTACAAAATGTACCACAAACTGACTCCTTCTTATCTCTCTAATCTAGTACTCCCACCTCCTGTTGGTTGTGCTCTCCGACAGTCAATGTCAGTGCGCCGCGTTAGATGTAGAACATCGCGTCTGTGTAAAGGCCCAATTACACAGAAGAGCGGTAACGGAAAGCGGATAGTGGATACCGGTATTTCCGCGCGGATTTAAATTACACTGAGAGCAGTACATCGCGCGGAATTACAAGGTTGTACCTTCAAAGTTGCATAGCCCATTGGGCCAGTAATATGTTTGTGTGTGAATAGCCTTCTGAAAGACTGACTATTAATTTAAGCAATGCAATACAAATTAACTGTTTAAAATAATAGGTCACTCTTCTAAATGTGCCGACTGAAATTAGATTGAACTCACGACCCAAATTCCGATCTATATGGACCACATGTTCACTATACTACACATGTATTTCGGACTTTTGTGCACACCGCAATGATTACCTGACATGTCCACTTTTGAACCAACGAGTTTCCACACAGTCTGCTTCTTTTGGGCATCTTTATACCTTTTAGCCGTTGGGTCGTATAATTGACGATATTTTTGCACTTTCAAAATCATTTTTCCACGATGACCATGTTGGTAGCACAGATTTCTCTCTCGACACGTGGAGATGATGCCTACCAAAAAAACCGGTTCTGACTGGCTGAAATCTTCATGTTCCCGCGCTATACGCAGTAAAAATCGATTGGATTTCTATTTGGAGCGGTTTAGCGCTGTATCGCTTTACCGTTCCGCTGTCAGTGTAATTATATCTAAGGAAAACCACGTATCTTAATTATTTTAACGCGCGGTTTTCCGTTATCGCTCCGTTACCGCTCCCCTGTGTGCCTTAACTCTTTTCTCCCAGATGCTATCAAACAGTGGAATAATCTACCTTCCAACATTAGAGATTCGCTTTCTTTACATAATATTCAAATCGAAACTTAAAACTACTCTCTGAGCCACAGACAATTTTCCTGAGTTCTATCTCCATGGTCACATATTTGTTAATATTTGCCATACGCAATTACGCCTAGGACTAAACTCCGACCTTCACAAAGTTAACCTCCTACCTGACCCATCCTGTGCTTGTTTTTATCCCAATGAAGACATGAAGCATTTTGTACTCTTCTGCCCCTATTTCATCGTTCAGAGAAATAAATTACTTAATACTGTTATTCCTTTGATTGCTCTGGGGGTTAGCCCGCATCTTATAATCCATATTGGTAGTGATAGGTTAGTTGAAATATTTCTCCTTGGCAGTAACGAGCTTTCTAACTGTCTGAATATCCAGATGTGTGATGCTCTGCAGCAGTACATTATTGATACCAGGCGCTTTAAGGACTAAATGTTTCCGTTACTGTAATGGGGTCTGTAATGATCATCGGTTGAACTATGCGAATTTATTTGTATCACACCATTTTCTTTATTGGGTAAATATTGAACTCAACTTCATGCTGGTTTAACTTGTATCTTATAAGTAATCAAATCTTGATATATTCGTACAGAGTTTACACAGATATACATTTGTATTGTCATGTGTGTCTTGTACATACCTGCTGTGTGTCTCCATGTTCTGGAGAACCCATGTATTAGTCATCTCGATGTACTATAGGGCTATCCAGACTAAATAAATACGTTTAAACAAACAAATACTAAAGAATATTATTATGGTAAAAATGCTGGTAATGTATTTGGATATGTGGAGCGGTGCTTACTGCTTTATGGAACTGCCAGTGGCTTTTGTTTGAAACACAGATCAAGGGCTGTGCATATCGACCATGCTGCTCTGATACCTGTTAAACCAATGAGGCGTTCAATGACCCGAGTCTCATGGACCCATCCGTTGTGACGCCTGTATCACGCATAAACAGTTAAACCAATCAGGTGTACAATAACTGCAGTCCCACTGAACAATCCCTTGCTATTACGTACTAGCTGGATAAGATGGATGCCCTTATAAAATAAGTTAGCATACATGAACAAAAGTGATTACAAACGTACGCTAAACACAAGGGAGCACATTACAGATGTTATTTTCACCCGAGTTGACATGTAAAGTACTAGTTATATGGCACGTACATGCTGAAACCATTTGCATTATCATCTGCATTATAGTTTCCTGCTTGACTTGATAAGTAGCAGTCCGTGTGTAAGATATGAAACCCAGATGAAAAGGGGGATGACTTTGTAACCCCACCAACCCGGCAAATGAATGCTAATTCAACGACAGAAGTATTTAACCATGAGGAACGCCAGTCCTGGACAATTTGATTGCAAAACATGTCCTTTGATACGTAATTGGACTCTTAACATAAGATTTTTTTCTTTCCTGGAAGCCTACAGAGCTTCTAAACTAGCCTATGTTAAAAGTGGGAGACCTCCCGCCTACTGAAAAGCGGGAGGGCGAGCGCCGAAAGCGCGAAGCATACCTTGGGGAGGTCTGGGGGCATGCTCCCCCGGAAAAAATTGAAATTTCCACCTTCATTTCCTACATTTTCAAAAATTTAGGCACCATCATAGACATATTCCGCGCCAATATAACACAAAAACACGGCAAAATAGTACAACTTTACAGCACCATGGAATAATGATCCCATTTTTTTTTTATTTCACAAAAAGCGGGATACATTTTATAAGAGGCGGTGGAGCGGGAGACTTTGTAAAAAAAAAAGTGCCCAAAAGCGGCAGATTTCCAGCCTCGGTGGGAGACTTGGAGGCTCTGGTTAATCACCTTGCTATCTACATGATATCACAGCAAGGAGGAAGTCTGGCTGATTGAAGTGGAAGCAGTTAATTAGCGTGAAAAGATAACAATCTCATTATTAGCAAATTAGCACACGGGCGGTCATAAGAGCAGCAGTCGGTTTGGGGCAATAGTGAAGGCTCCCAGGGACAGAAAAAGCAGGAAATGAGTTCATCATGATAAAGATGGTTTATAAAAAAGGCCTTAGTCAGCGTTTCTTGGCTTATTGAACAGGAATTGGTGATAATTAAAAATATCGAAATATTTTTGCTCTCTCTGTATCAATATCCGGTCGAATTTTCATATGTGTCTCTCCGGCAGCGGGTTGCTGACCACTTTCACGTGAGTCGATGATTGGAAGGCTTTCTTTTTACGTCTGTTGTAAAATCACGAAAAAGAAGATATTCTCTTGAAATCTAAAGTTTTTTAATTTATTTTATTTTATTATTTTTTTCTTTTGCATAGCTAAAAGTCAGATACAAGACAACCCATGACTTACAGGA